>CM057147.1:24170399-24274814 GCA_029964075.1 Patiria pectinifera | reverse complement strand
ATGCAAATTATTGGACCCCGGTCTTGTCCCCATGTCATATTTCACAAAACAAAAATGCGGAGACTTTGTGAACCTTCAACTGAATAATGAAGGGTTTGCGGAAACACCATGTGCGAATAGTTTCTCAACTAAGAGAATGGTTCTGAAGAGAACCAGAGGTATAAACTCGACGTTCCGGTCAGTATGCTCAGTCAGTATGCTCTGACCGTCTACCACTCTTGCTGAACGCACAGACCTGACCCCCGACCAAATTCATGATCTGTTACTAACATGTATCTCTTCCAGTTGTTTTCAGTGGCAAGGCAAGTTCTACGAGCAAACGGCTGGGACCTCCATGGGATCCCCTTTATCCCCGGTCCTAGCCGACATCTTCATGGAGGAGTTCGAGTCTTCCTCCCTCCTCACAGCGGATCTTCGGCCGAGCCTGTGGCTACGCTACGTTGATGACACCTTCGTAGTGTGGCCCCATGGCCCGGACACACTCCAAGACTTCCTGCAGTACCTCAACAAGCAACACACCAGCATCAGCTTCACCATGGAACAAGAACAGCACGGCACCATTCCTTTCCTGGACGTCAAGATCTCCAGGAATCCGGATGGCACCCTGGGACATAGCGTCTACAGGAAACCAACCCACACCGACCGCTATCTCCACCAGCGGTCGTTTCATCACCCCAGCATCAAGTCATCGGTCAACCGCACCCTAGTACAGAGAGCCTTTGAGGTCTGCGACCAAGACAACCTCAAGCGTGAACTCAAGCACATCCAGGCGTCACTACAACGGAACGGCTACAAACCCAACCGCATCACGATCAGCAAACCTGACCAACGGGTCTCCTATACCCAAGGTCCTTCCACTGTATCTCCCTCAGTCACTCTTCCTTACATAGGTCCAGCTTCTCATCATCTGCAACGCATCCTCCGACAAGCCGGCATCAAGTTGTACCACTCATCTGGCAACAAGCTCCAAGGCAGCCTCCACACTCACAAGGACAAGCAGGACTCCTCCTCCAAGGCGGGAGTCTACCGCATTCCATGTGAATGCGGCAAAGTCTACATCGGCGAAACCGGTCGGAACCTTCCCACTAGGCTCAAGGAACACAGAGCACATGGACGGCGAGGGGATTATGACAAATCGGCCATTGTCAAACATTCCCACATCAACGACCACAAAGTTGATTGGGAAGCGGCCGAACTCATCGCACCGATCCAGTTCTGGCATCCAAGACGCATACGGGAAGCCATCGAGATCCGCAAGCACAACACAGTTCCGCAAGACATCGGGTTTCACCTCAACGACATCTGGCTCCCACTTCTCCAGACTGATGGGTCTCCTATACCCTAGGTCATCAGCTACCACTCTAGACTGATGGGTCTCCTATACCCTAGGTCCTCTCTCTACTGACACAGCAACCCTACTGTTCCACCCCAGTGAGCACCAAGCTTGTTCCAGGATCCTGCCCACTTAGCATCCTCACAGGATGCAACTTCGCACTTCATTGACTCCGCCTTTTACTTAAGTATCCACTTTCTTAGAGTTTAGGCACTCTCCTGAAGACGGTCAGAGCATACTGACCGGAACGTCGAGTTTATACCTCTGGTTCTCTTCAGAACCATTCTCTTAGTTGAGAAACTATTCGCACATGGTGTTTCCGCAAACCCTTCATTATTTAGTATCTCCACCATGCAAAGCCTCAAATCTTACTTAACCTTCAACTGAATAAAATGAACATCCATTTTCTACAAGGAAACAGTCATTTTGCCAGATATTTGGCAGGGACCTCCAAACACCAACGAGATTTGGCAGGAACCTCCAAACACCAACGAGAGGAAAAGTCCCAAAGCCATCCCAAAAAGATCGGTCAATAAACTAACGGTTCGGACGCGTGTCAATAAATGCAGAAAAAGATGGAAAGAAGAAAAGAACAAAATAAACCTTGAAAACATTGACTTTCCGCAGGCCCGACTTGTTCCTATCCGATTGGCAACTGATGTAGATTGAAGAATCTCTTCGGGAGAAGATTCACATCCGCGTGTGTACGTGCCGGACATTCACATGCTACTGTGTTTACCCAGTTCTACTTTCACTGTTTTGAGAAAACAATGGATATGTGAAACTACATCGAGTGTATAAGTGTAGGGGACGTTCTTCAAAACCGGCCATTATGCTAAGTTAGCATCGGATCCAGGGGTAGGCCGCGGGGGTACGTGCTCCCCCGTCAAATTGAGTCCACACAAAAAAATGAATAAAACAGGGGGGGGGAAGAGGGGGAGGTGAGAGAAATGGAGGGAAGGAGGAGGGCAACCTTCTAACAAAAATGCCGGCGCCGATATTAAACATCAGCGGCCTGCAAACATTGTGTACTTGGCCGTATAGTATGACACAGGGAACTCGTAGCTTAAAATTTGTAAAAAAAAACAAGAGTATATTTTTAAAAAATCCTTACAAGATAATCAACTTTTGCACAAATAATGCAGGGGGAAAGGGGCCAGGAATCGCCTCAGATTGCACCACAGAGCATCTAGGATCCAAAATTTCTCGGGGCCCTTAAGCGGGCCCCGGACCCCACGCCGTAAGGGCTTTGCGCTTCGCGCTCGCATTAGTCCTCGGAGCAAATACTCTGAAGGTGTGCCCCCGTCTAAAGAAATCCTGGATCCGCGCCTGAGTAACTACGCATTATGTGCCCATTTTCAGGGCGCATTGTAAAGCTTTTGGGGCATATTCATATTCCTCGTTCATTTCAAAACTATCTTTACCATTTGGGAAATGGTTACTCAAAACAAATTGTCAGAAACTTTTAGGTCATGTTTTCTTTCATCTCGAGGGAGCAAATTTATGCTCGAGGGGGCACATTTATGTCCACAAAAGGGGCACTAGGGTAAATATGGGGGGGGGGGGGGTGCCCCCAGGCCGCCCCCCCCCTTCCCCGTTCCACCGCCCCTGCAACAAGGTACTCCGTTCTCTGAGTAAACCTACGCTAGCCTCACACTTTGTTAGCGGTCGGCTGACTAGAAGAATTCGCTGGCCCGGCTATACCTTCCAGGGTGCACTGAACTAATTCAAGCGAGAATTTCTACGCCAGCTGATTAGCATAAAAAGTGCCCCCCACCCACAATTTCTTTTGAACACGGAGACCGTTTGGCTTTAAAAACGGTGGAATTGTTTAAATATACCCAAGGATCAACTCCCTGGTTTTGGGGCTTCCATCTGAGGGCAGGCTTGATAAAATCACGGATGAAAAAATGGGTCCTATTTGCCTGTGAAAGTGGAAGGGTGCCACTTCATGCAGGCTCGGGAACTATCACTTTTCGGGAGGTGATTTTTATTTGGGTGTGAATATTTAAAAATGTAATTGGCTAATGTACGTAAAATTGAAAAGAAATGAAAAGATGAAAGACAAGACAATAATTTAATTTTGTTTCAGAGACCCCAGTGATGTTGGCTTGCATGTTACTAGGCCCTGAACTTTGTTGATTTTACACTGTTTTCAATGGGGCTTGAATTAGTACAGTGGACCCCCAGCACGTGTTCGTCGGCAAATTTGTCAACCCTCTCTCACGTCTTTCCTCCCTTGACCTTCGACAAGCGCAATTTTCAATTTTGTTTATGTTGTTTTCATGTTGTGCTATACATGCAAGATTTGATGTGTGTTAATATCTATATATATAAGAGAGAAGTTTACTCGGCCTGCGAGACGATGTTTGCTCATGAAAGGATCCGAGACCGCGAGCTCACGCGGCGCCAAAATCGCTCCACGTCCGTGGAAAAATGCGGAGGGTGTCTTCCGCCGGGTCGGACGCTTCGGGTCGTCCTTATTTTCCCGTACGGACCGGCGATCCGTTTCGTCGATTTTTCGTGACTGCATTTTGCACAGGAATTTGCCGTCGTGTGCGCTTTCACGTTGACTGCCTGGCCGCTCCCTGTGCTGGCTTTTCTGCGTGTCTAGACTGTGCGAGGTCAGCGAGGCCAACGTAGGGGTTTCGTTTACGTGTTCTACTCGGCCGTTCGGCAAAAGCGTTCACCAAACGTTAGTATGGGGTGACCTTGGTAAAATATTTTTTTGTCTATGGTGTGTGGCCACCAAGTGTCCCTATTCTTTCATTTGCTTCGCTTGCCGCTCCTGCGCTGAGTGCAACGAATACTCAGAAGGACTACACATTAGTATGCCTTGCGCGGTCTGACCAATCGAAAGTCTACACTGCGTGGCACTTCCCGGCTATGCGTAAAACCGTCACTGGCAACGCGTACTGCAGCCTGCTCCACACCCTGGAAACGAGGTTGAGTCTACGGTGCTCGCTATTTGAAGCGCAAGCATGTGACGTCGCGTGGTAGAGTGCTGTTGCTTCCATAATGTGTTTACAGCTCCATGCTTCCACCACCAAGGCTGAGCGTTGTGAGTTCGCTGCCCGCCATAATTCAGTGTCGCGTTATAATTTCGGGGGCCTGTTTGGGGTCAACGAAGGATCGATGCATTGCTTCAAATATCGCGATAAAGTTGAATCGACTTCTTCCTCGCAGACGGTGTCGCAAATTGTAAGAAGTCAAGTTTACGTTTGTTGAAGAGTCCAATACTGAAACTTAATTGTGATCGACCTTCCTCCATGATTCAGACCGAATTTTATGGTAACACTCAACATTTTCATTTCAAATGACACCTTATTGCATTATGATTTATTGTCGAAATTGTACATACAATCAGCCTTCGCCTGTGTACTACAGTAACCTTTTCACTACGTTTTCCAAATGCGACTGCCTCACAAAATGCCAATTTAACAGACCAACGGGAACATTTACAGACAGTTGCCATGGTACATAATTATCATGTGTGTAAATCGACGGGGGATAGGGGGAACCCATGCACCCCCCCCCCCACATTTCAAAGCGGGGGACATTGTTTGGTCCCCCGCCCCAGGCCCACCTCACCCCCACTTTTTCTTCCCCGAAAAAAAATCGTAGCCTACAATAATGATTATATTGCTCAGAATGCATGTGGCTGATTCAATTACTCCAAACTCAAAACTTTAAAAGATGACCTTTTGCTAGAATTGGTTTTAGTGGTCAGAAATTGCCTCAGATCACACCACAGAAATTGCTTTTCTATAACTGCATGTCTCCCTAACTATATCCCCCATTTACATTTAACTCTCCACATTTTCATCCACAACACTACGCCCTACCTGATCTATGATCGGGTAAATCAGCTTGTATACTATAAACTTGTCTAAGTTCTTATCATCCGCGGAAAGATTTTGATTTTATATATGCAACCCGGTGTATATGAGGCAATTTATATGAAACGCAGTGCATATGAAGTAAAAAGCCATTTTTATGGCCCTTTTTATAATTATTTTGTTCATTTCGGTATTTACAAATATTTAACATGCACATTAGCTAACTCTACTGAAAAAAAAAACACAAAAATAACTGAAGATTTGAGAACGGACGAGGCCATAGATCCTTCCAGTAAATGCGCAGGATCAAAAACAAAAACAAAGCACCAAAGAAGGAAATTTACTTTAAGAAAAGGGGACACATCATCACGCAAAGAGAAAAGGCTGATCTAGATCAGTGAAATTACAGTATCTAAGACACGTTATTAACCTTTAATAGAGATCGATGTAGCAGACTGATCATTATGGAAACTAATTAACACTGTTCAATATAAATACCGTTGACCTTATGCAATATTTTATGCCGGCCGGCTGGACAACAAAATCACCGCATATTGATTTGACCCTGTACCGAGGTCATCATTATAACAAAATGGCAGTGTCGCACCCGGGGGTTGCAAGAAACGAAGTTGCGAAAACATCCCCCCCCCCACAGCTCCAAGAAGGCCTAATCCCCTCAGAATTTTGGGCAGAACTGACCTTTTTTGAAACCCATTAAGTGCTCCCAAAAACTACCCCCCCCCCGCCCCACCTCACTCCTCCTTGTGCCTCCTTCGAATTATTGGACCCCAGTCTTGTCCCCATGTCATATTTCACACACAAAAATGCGGAGACTTCGTGAACCTTCAACTGAATAAAATGAACATCCATTTTCAATAAAGAAACAGTCATTTTGCCAGATATTTGGCAGGGACCTCCAAACACCAACGAGATTTGGCAGGAACCTCCAAACACCAACGAGAGGGAAAGTCCCAAAGCCATCCCAAAAAGATCGGTCAATAAACTAACGGTTTGGACGCGTGTCAATAAATGTAGAAAAAGAAGGAAATAAGAAAAAGAACGAAAACATTGACTTTCCGCAGGCCCGACTCGTTCCTTTCCGATTGGCAATTGTATGCAGATTGAAGAATCAGTTCGGGAGAAGATTTACATCCGCGTGCGTACGTGCCGGACTTTCACATATGCTACTGTGTTTACCCAGTTGTACTTTCACTTTTTGAGAAAACACTGGATACATTAATGTTGAATGTGAAACTACATCTGAGTGTATAAGTGTAGAGGACGTTCTTCAAAACCGGCCATTTATGCTAACTACTTATTATGTGCCCATTTTTGGGGCATATTCATATTCCTCGTTCATATCAAAACTATCTTTACCATTTGGGAAATGGTTACTCAAAACAAATTGTCAGAAACTTTTAGGTCATGTTTTCTTTATCTCGAGGGAGCAAATTTATGCTCGAGGGGGCACATTTATGTCCACAAAAGGGGCACTAGGGTAAATCTGAGGGGGGGGGGGTGCCCCCAGGCCGCCCCCTCCCCCGTTCCACCGCCCCTGCAACAAGGTACTCCGTTCTCTCGGAGTAAACCTACGCTAGCCTCACACTTTGTTAGCGGTCGGTTGAGGCCCGGCTACCTCCAAGCACGGAGGGTTCGTCGGCAAATTTGTCAACCCTCTCTCACGTCTGTCCTCCCTTGACCCTGGACAAGCGCAATTTTTAATTTTATTTATATTTTTGTCATGTTGTGCTATACATGCGAGATTTGATGTGTATTAATATAAACTTGTCTGAGTTCTTATCATCCGCGGAAAGATTTTGATTTTATATATGCAACCCGGTGTATATGAGGCAATTTATATGCAACGCAGTGGATATGAAGTAAAAAGCAATTTTTATGGCCCTTTTTTATAATTATTTTGTTCATTTCGGTATTTACAAATATTTAACATGCACATTAGCTAACTCTACTAAAAAAACCCACAAAAATAACTGAAGATTTGAGAATGGACGGGGCGATAGATCCTTCCAGTAGCTCCGCAGGATCAGAAACAAAAACAAAGCACCAAAAAAGGAAAATGACTTTAAGAAAAGGGGACATATCATTACGCCAGGAGAAAAGGCTGATCTAGATCAGTGAAATTACAGTATCCAAGACACGTTATTAAACTTTATTAGGGATCGACGTAGCAGACTGATCATTATGGAAACTAATAAACACTGATTAATATAAATACCGTTGACCTTATGCAATATTTTAACGCCGGCCGGCTGGACAACAAAATCACCGCATATTGATTTGACCCTGTACCGAGGTCATCATTATAACAAAATGGCAGTGTCGCACCCGGGGGCGTTCGGGGGGCTTTAGCCACCCCCCAAGAGGTTGTCAATTTTTTTTTTTTAGTCCCTCGATTTGGCCTTGGTGATATGAATGTGGCCTGTTTTCGAGTAGTATAATAGGGGTGTAAGTGGCACCACAAAAATTTAACTTTTAAAAAATGTGTAAAAAAAAATAAAAATTGCAAAATGGCCCATGTGTATCGTGAAATACCAACCTTTAGCCAAACATGTACGTCTCTGAGCGAAAGAGGGCGCTATTTTCCTTTAAAATGTCTTGGCACGCTGCCGACGATTGTTTTCTCTGATGCTCAATTTGATTGAATGAAAGTTCGATGTCAACAGTCGTTTTGCCAGATATTTGGCAGGGACCTCCAAACACCAACGAGATTTGGCAGGGACCTCCAAACACCAACGAGATTTGGCAGGGACCTCCAAACACCAACGAGAGGGAAAGTCCCGAAGCCATCCCAAAAAGATCGGTCAATAAACTAACGGTTTGGACGCGTGTCAATAAATGCAGAAAAAGGAGGAAAGAAGAAAAAAAAATAAACCTTGAAAACATTGACTTTCCGCAGGCCCGACTTGTTCCTATCCGATTGGCAACTGATGCAGATTGAAGAATCACTTCGGGAGAAGATTCACATCCGCGTACGTACGTGCCGGACATTCACATGCTACTGTGTTTACCCAGTTGTACTTTCACTGTTTTGAGAAAACACTGGATACATTAATGTTGAATGTGAAACTACATCTGAGTGTATAAGTGTAGAGGACGTTCTTCAAAACCGGTCATTATGCAATCTACGCATTATGTGCCCATTTTCAGGGCGCATTGTGAAGCTTTTGGGGCATATTTATATTCCTCGTTCATATCAAAACTATCTTTACCATTTGGGAAATGGTTACTCAAAACAAATTGTCAGAAACTTTTAGGTCATGTTTTCTTTCATTTCGAGGGAGCAAATTTATGCTCGAGGGGACACATTTATGTCCACAAAAGGGGCACTAGGGTAAATCTGGGGGGGGGGGGGGTGCCCCCAGGCTGCCCCCTCCCCCGTTCCACCGCCCCTGCAACAAGGTACTCCGTTCTCTCGGAGTAAACCTACGCTAGCCTCACACTTTGTTAGCGGTCGGTTGAGGCCCGGCTACCTCCTAGCACGGAGGGTTCGTCGGCAAATTTGTCAACCCCCTCTCACGTCTTTCCTCCCTTGACCTTCGACAAGCGCAATTTTCAATTTTGTTTATATTGTTGTCATGTTCTGCTAAACGTGCGAGATTTGATGTGTGTTAATATATACTATAAAATTGATTTTATATAAAGTTATGCAACCCGGTGTATATGAGGCAATTTATATGCAACGCAGTGGATATGAAGTAAAAAGCCATTTTTATGGCCCTTTTTTATAATTATTTTGTTCATTTCGGTATTTACAAATATTTAACATGCACATTAGCTAACTCTACTAAAAAAAAACCACAAAAATAACTGAAGATTTGAGAATGGACGAGGCCATAGATCCTTCCAGTAGCTCCGCAGGATCAGAAACAAAAACAAAGCACCGAAAAAGGAAAATTACTTTAAGAAAAGGGGACATATCGTTAAGCCAGGAGAAAAGGCTGATCTAGATCAGTGAAATTACAGTATCTAAGACACGTTATTAACCTTTACTAGAGATCGACGTAGCAGACTGATCATTATGGAAACTAATAAACACTGATTAATATAAATACCGTTGACCTTATGCAATATTTTAACGCCGACCGGCTGGACAACAAAATCACCGCATATTGATTTAACCCTGTACCGAGGTCATCATTATTACAAAATGGCAGTGTCGCGTCCGGGGGCGTTCGGGGGGCTTTAGCCACCCCCCAAGAGGTTGTCAATTTTTTTGACAACTTGCATTCAAATTAAAAGTGTCGTATCGTTCATTCAATTTCGTTTGAACCAGCATTCATAAATACCTAAGACAGTTTACGTATTCCTATTGGTCGAGAGCCCGTCACGTGGCCGGTATTAAACGGATGATAAAGACATGGATAGACATGGAAAAGTGTTTAAGACCAGTCTTAAACACTTTTCCAGTGTCACATAAAATGTGGACTCCTAAAAATCCAGTGCCTCTTACCGTTTTATTGGTTGAACGATCACAGTCCTCACGTAGGCATGCGCAACACTACCAGCGAGTCAGAATTTTATAGTTCTAAATTCAAAACGCAACGCCCCAGGTGCGTTCTGCGCGACATCGCGTCCATGTCGCGCAGAACATGCTACGCGCGCGTCAATCTCCATAAAAGAGTTGTTTACATCTTACTCGCCAGCTGAAAATTCCATTATTTTGCTAGAGGGATGTTTCAAAAAGCATGAAGTGAACTTGCTGAACAAAATCAGGATTTTTGAATGAATTGTTTGATCTTTTTTACCGAAAAGGTATTTATGAATGGGAATAAATGTGCTCGGTCGGTATTTATCACTCTGTTTAATACCACTTAGAGTCTGGGTGCTGATAATTACCCTCGCCTCCGGCTCGGGTAATTATCAGCACCCAGACTCTAAGTGGTATTAAACAGAGTGATAAAAACCTCCGGAGCACACATTTATTCCCTTAGTAAAGGGTTGATCGGGCATTCATTTTCATTAATGGGCAAACATATTTACATTTGTTCAAGAATCTTTTAAGAAATTGCTGAAAGTTCGTATTCTTGTAACAGTCCGGGGGAGAGGGTGGTTCGCATCATCATCTGATAGGAGGCACTGAAGCAAACAACCATGGACATGTTCGCTCTCATCCCTACAAATTTCCCGAAGGAGACCTGTACGATTTTTCCGACAGACCGATTTCCGCACTTAAGTTTTCACTATTAAGACGTGCCTAAATCGGCCTCCGTACCAAAAATGCGCGTCAACTGTTGATACAACGCGCGCGTATTTACGCGTAGAACGTTCGTATTATGCGCGGCCATCTTCGTGAGACCGGGGGCGAATTGGTCAATATGCAAAGTCTACTGTGTGAATGTTGTATGCATATCCGCTATCCAGTCTTTATATAGAGATCAGTGCTTTAACCCCGAACAAGGGCGGATCCAGGGGGGGCCAAAGGGGGCCATGGCCCCCCCCCCCAAAAAAAACCCAATTTTTTTTTTATTTTTTTTTTTTATGTGACATCGCAATAAAGGCAGGCAATGAGTACACAACCATCTTTTCCTCAAAAAAACATTGGTTAAAGTGGTCAGAAATTGCCTCAGATCGCACCACAGAGCATCTAGAATCCAAAAAAAAATTCGGGGCCCTTAAGCGGCCCCGAACCCCACGCCGTAATTTTTTTGACCCACTTTTTTGGGGATCCAAAAAATTTGGCCCCCCCCCCAAAAATGTGTTCTGGATCCGCCCTTGACCCAAAAGTAAGGCCAAGCGTCTTCACGTACTTAACAGAAAATATGCACCAAGGCATGGACTATCAAATAACAAAATTTAAACATGATTGTTCGGTTTTTTTTATGAGTTATAATTGAAACAGAATGTCACCTTTTGAATTTATGATATTAAATCTGATATTAAGTTCAAAGTTAAAGGTTTGTACCGTTAACTATATAAAAGAAAATTCCTGGAGAATTATAATCAAAGTTAATAAAAGGAAGAAAGAGACGAAGAATTTGTTTTTACATTTACGAAATGGTGATTGGGTTGAGCCCAATCACCCAAAAGCTTACCGCAACATGCCTCGTCGTCTCTACCCGGGCAATCGTAGTCGTTGTCACACACCCAACTATTGCGGATGCAACTTCCAGCTTTGCAGGTGTATTCAGTATCAGGGCACGCTTAATTAAAAAGAAAGAACAGAGTAAATCCGCATATATGTTCTCGTATTCAAGCCTATCATAAACTTATGAAGCCCGATTTTTTTTTGACATTTGCTAATTCGTTTGCACGAATTACTAATTTGTTCGCATGAATTAGTAATTCGTTCGCACGAATAAGTAATTCGTTCGCACGAATTAGTAATTCGTTCGAACGAATTACCAATTCGTGCGAACAAATTTCTAATTCGTGCGAACGATTTAGCAAACTCCAGTAATTCGTTCGCACGAATTACTAATTCGTTCCCACGAATTACGAATAGGAATTCGTGCGAACGAATTACTAATTCGTTCCCACGAATTAGTAATTCGTGCGAACGAATTAGGAATTCGTGCGAACGAAATAGCAATTCGTGGGAACGAAATAGTAATTCGTGCGAACGAAATAGCAATTCGAGGGAACGAAATAGTAATTCGTGCGAATGAATTAGTAATTCGTGCGAACGAATTAGTAATTCGTGCGAACGAATTAGCAAATGCTACAAAAAATTCCACCCTGTCCCTTCCCGGGCTTCATATAAACTCAACGGTCACAAAATGAACAAAAGAAATCCTGCACCAGTGCCAGTAGGCCTACACATTTCAAGTAAAGCTTAGCAAAGACGACAGAGCATAGGCTTGGTAGCTTTGAGTAATGGTAGCTTTACCACGGGTATACAGACAAGAAAATGCATCATTTCTTTTTGAAAAAAAAAATTGAATTTAATACTCAAGGAGATACAGTTAACAGTTTTTATTTAAATAAAATAAGAATTACATACAATGATAAGACGGACGTTGTGTTTTGGGAAAAGAGGGCTGTTTATTTTTTTTTTTAACTGTTAAATGAAAGTCTGGCAATTTTACCAGTAAAACATCTGTTTATGTAGATGTATGTTGCAAAAAGTCAATTTTGGCATAAGCGCAACGGGAGAGAGAGGGTGCTCGTTGTGCAGAGTAACTTCTTGAGACAGAAGTCCGCGACTGATAAGAGATTTGAAGGTGTCCAGGATTGGAAGGATTTGAGGGCGCTCCTCGAGTGAGCTGCCATTTTATTTTCTTAAAATCAAAATTTTAATTTAACCTTTTTACAATCCACTGAAATCTTCAATGCCAACCGGCCTTAATCATTATTAATTTTAACCTCAATCTGCTATCGTCAACCTCGAAACTAAATCTTCTGAAAACCTTCAACTTCAGTTATATATGCCGTAAACCTTCTCCTGTTTTTAGCAAGTTTTACTTTTCTACAAGTATTTTCAATATCTCCGGACCTCTAGATCAGGAAATCTTAATATTTACAAAATTGTTCCCGACACTTGATATGTTATCAGTCCTAAACGTTCCGGGGACGTCACAGTTTATAAGGGAAGATGATGAAGTTGGCGATGCTAAGCTTGGTGATCCCAGTCTATATGTGCAGTGCCACACTCTGATTCCCGTCCAACAGATCAGATGCAGGTTGTACGTCACTTCTAACCGGTGCGGTAGGGGAAGTACAGGTAGCTCTCCGCACAACAGAGATGGTGTAAAAGTAGCTCAACTTCAAACCCCGGCATTACGTGACATCAACTTGAGAATGGTGACAAATAATACAACCAAATGTGTGTAAACTTACGGTTAGGAGTTTCTTCACTCGAATAAATCAGAGAATCTGCTTGTCACACAAGGCTGTTTAAATATTCAGCACTTTTTAGGCAATGACACACTGGATATTTGGCAAAGCAAAATTCTGCTCAAGAGTCCTGCAAAATGTTGACTCTTCTGCTATCGGTCTCTGGTCTCAACTGACTAGGCCGCACCCCAAGAAAAACTGACAAAAATTCCAAGCTCCACTAACCATGGCACTCAACAAAAGGCACATTCCAGCAACACTCATACAATCACCAAACACCACATATCTGTCCTTATAAGGTACATTCACTCAAATGAGAAAAAGAAAAGTATGTGAGAGCAAGACCTGATTAAATATTCATTAGGCCTAAACTATTAGCCAATCAAGGTATTGGGGAAATAAATAGACACAAACTGGTTCTTAAAGGAACTTTATTCAGTTAAAGGAACAACATGTACAAACTTACTGGTAAAATGAGAAAATTACACATCAAAATAAGAAAATTACAGATCAAATGTGACAGTGTTTTTCCCCAAATTAAATACCTTAAACTTATCCCAGAACCCAAAGCATGTCCATAATAACCAAATATAGGGATTATAAATGATGAGTTATGTGTATTTCACTTACGACTTTGGGATGACGTGCTAACAAAACATAAAATATGGCGACTGCAAAAGCGTGACTGCAGAAAGTTCTAGATTACGGTCCAATCTAACAGCGCCCTCTATCGATGAAATATAACAAATAATCAGTTTATCAATAAAAGAGCATTCTGACTTAACAACAGCCCTCGTCTCCTTAAGGCTAGGTTTACACTATGTTCCCGGCGGCCACGGTAATCACGTTTCTAGCCACCGTGGACAAAACGGTATGGACATGAGACAACGCGGGGGGACGGGATGGGCAAACGTGACAGTCCGTGATTGCCGTGGATGCCGGGCCAGATTTTTAAACTGTCAAAAAAAAATGCCACGGCAGTCACGGTGCGGATGAAAAACCTAGTAGGTCGTAGTAAAACGGGGTGAACGCAACAAAACTTGACAGTACGTGATGGACCGTAACAAAACTTGGAGACGGTCCGTAGTGGGACGGGAAGCATTTCCCGTCATATCTCACGGTCCATTCAAGTTTTGTCACGTTCTGCCGCGTTTAGCGGGCGTTTTGTCACGGTTGCTGCGCATTTTGTCCAGTTTTGCTTGTTTCTCACGGCAAGCTAGGGTGTACGGAAGCCGTTTCGTCGCGTTCAAACTGAAAAAACAAACCCCGTTTTTTCGAACTTTTGATCTTTTTTTTTAAAGAAAACATTACGTTCACATCCCACTGGAAGCTTTCCGAGTTAGAAAGTTCCTACTGGGAAAAAGCACTCCATTTGGGGGATTTTTTAGTATGATTTCTTTTATCTTGTGTCAATAAACTTTAGATACGAGCAGTTTAATCCTTTATTGATACATATTCTTATCTATTAGTTTGAACTCTCAAACATCTGCAAGAATTCTTCGTTTTGAACAAAAATAACCGTGTTCGGGTTTCATATCCTGTGTAAGTACTTCGCAAACTTTTAATCATGAAAAAAATCCACTGGACAGCTGAGAACGATACTTACAGGTGTACAAATCTGACGCGGTGTTCGTGCTATGCCAGCACGTGTGTGTGTGATTTCAGCGTCTATGTACATGTACACTGTACTATGTACTAGCTCGTGAATACGCGTATGGATATTCACCTGATGTTTTCCTTGCTTTAATGGCACAAGAGTCCCGAACCGTTTTTTTAGTCGTCATTTCTGCTAATTGAAGTGTTGCTTCCATGGTCTGGTATCATATGAAGAATGTTACCTATACGCATTAGCAGCAGGGTGGGATTACTTGCCCTATTTTCCGCAAACGTATACATTCAAATCCATGAGTGCAGCTTGTGCACGTGTATAATTATGTAGGCATCAATGAAACCGCAGAGTCGACTTTCCGACACACGTTGCATGCGGTATAGCCGAACAATATCGGTTTGAAAACGGGGTTAAACATTAATTAAGTTTTGTTTGTTTCACAAGGGAGACGTAAGTAAAATTACGCGCCGTAAAATTGGGGAATTGCAGAGATATGGTAATGAACCTCTGGCCCGGACTTGGGGCTTCCAATTCTGAGCATTTTGGATGCTATTGGGCTCGAAAGTGGCGCTATTTTGCCATGCTGTGGAGGGATCGTTTTTCAAGATGGCTACTTTTCCGCTTTGGGGAAAATAGGGGTCGTCTTCTTTGCGTGAAAATATCTCGAAAAGTCAATGGTCAACCCACCAAAAATTGAAAAGAAAATGAAAGATGACACATTGATCATCATTGTTCTGTGCAGCTTGAATATCTGTGAGAGTTTTGAGTATTTTTAAAATAATTTTGAAGTATGGGCATTTAGCCCTAGTGTCTATGGGAGTTTATTTGCAGGTATGCATCCTTATATACATCTACGAACAGTGCCCTCTAGAGGCAATATATATTTGTACGTGACGTCATTTTAAAAACCTATAGCAAACCAATAATTTGACCAAGTTTCACCACTATACAAAATGGTGTATATCGCGAATTGTACAACCATTTCCTAACCCAAGTGCTAATGATTTATGTAGTAAGCTCATTCTGACTAGGCTTAAGAAGCGGGCATTAACTACCACTAAGCGTACTACCCTGGGATTGCTATCACATCAATTTATCATCCTTATTGACGTAGACCTTTAAAAAAAAAAATACCGTGGACAGCACCCATCATGTTTCTTCGTCATCCTTATATTTAATTATTCGAAATGTGAGTTTAGTTTAGTTTAGTCAATAAATTATTTGGACCCGGATTCTGTTTCACAAGTTTCGTCATTTATTTTTCTATCCTCTGATGATCCCGGTAAAACATAATAATCTATTTTATGGGCTGAGCAAAACCCGGATCCGGATATTGACTTTACAGTTCATGTGCTCCGGCGGCTTCCTGAACTCATGCTGAGTACAAAACAAGACAGGCTTTCCGTTTTACTAGAACATAACTTTGTGCATGTTTTATGTCTTTGGATTAAACGAAAAACCGCAGGGTGACTGTAATATTCTTGCAATCGACATGTTGGCTACTCTACTAACTGTTATTGTGTACTGTCATGACCCTTGACGTGACCCGCGCACAGAACTCTGTTAGGCTGCATCCGAATCAGTTGTCTAGAGCTATGTCTAGGTCTGCGCCCATTGAAAATACGCGGGGACGCGCTGACAATAGACGTAGCCGTAGCTCTGGAAGCCCGTTTCGGACACGGCCTACGTAGTACACACGCGGTGTAGACATTTATTCCCGACGCTCACGTCTTAAATTGTAGGTCAGGCAGCCTCCGTGGCTAAAAATAAACATGACGACATTAATGGCCCCTTTTCAAAGCGCGGCTTCGTTTCCGATTTCGCTTCATCACTTGTAGCTTTTAATGTTCTGATCAAATCTTTAAATAAATAACTTGCTTCGTAATGTCATACAGTTATGATAATACAGTTTGATGTTTTTGTAAGATAACATTGAGTAATGTTGATCTGGAATCTTCAAAATTAGGGAACCAAATAGCACTGTTAGCAGGTAGAGCCGAATGAAGACCGAGTTTTGGAAAATCTCGGTAACGGTCGTCAAATTCAAAGTTATACATGACGCAGCAAAAAGTTCGCCCGTACGATCCGACTATATTTGATCATGATTTGATGCACAGTATCGTCGGTGAATTTCAAGTTTTCTACATGAAAACTATGAATTTTAATTATCAACTCATTTAAAATAAAATTAATAAGCAATTGGCAGTTAATTATACCTATATTATACACTCGGAAATACTCGGGCGCTATCCGATTGTCGACGAAACGACTTCGGCAAACTTCGGAAATTTTCGGAAAAAGGAGGAATTCCTCCCGTTTTAGTCACGTGACGTAAATAGTAATACATTGTATTACCGGAGGCTACCGGATCTAAGGATGCATACCTGCAAATAAACTCCCATAGACACTAGTGCTAAATGCCCATACTTAAAAATTATTCTAAAAATACTCAAAAACAAAAGGTATTCAAGCTGCACAGAAAAATGATGATCAATGTGTCAAAAAGCGGAAAAGTAGCCATCTTGAAAAACGATCCCTCCACAGCATGGCAAAATAGCGCCGCTTTCGAGCCCAATAGCATCCAAAATGCTCAGAATTGGAAGCCCCAAGTCCGGGCCAGAGGTTCATTACCATATCTCTTCAATTCCCCAATTTTACGGCGCTCAGCACTCTATAATATAGAATATTTTGAGGGTATAACTTTTATTCATGAGCTTGGCGGATCGATTTACCGGTGTGCACCCTATAATAGCAGGCAAATTTTAAATTTTAACACAAAACCACATTCAGGACAAGCAAAATATCTCCAAAGTCAATATTTTGAGGAACAAAATGAAAGAAAAATATTATCCGAGGTCGATATTAAGCCCGAAATTAGTGATTGTTTTGCCCCTTCTAAGCTGTAGAGCGCCCCCAGCGACAATACATTGAGTTTCAGCTACTTTTAAGCTCAAAATGCCCCCCCCCCCTTTTCAACTATCAATTGTTGTAATCGGGTAATAGCTTACTGCTCCCTTATGATTTGGAAGCACCCGTTACGGGAAAAAACCCTTGTTGATACCTTTAACACACTTTTTCCCCCTCCCCGTAGATTCCGCCCACTGAAAAGACCACTGCCGCGGCACAGCGCATGCGCGAAACGGCCATCTTTGTGATTCTTTATAATGGCAGGCAATTTTTAAATTTTAACAGAAAACCACATTCAGGACAAGCAGAATATCTCCAAAGTCAATAGTTTGGAAAAAAAAATGAAAGAAAATATTATCCGAGGTCGATATTAAGCCCGAAAATAGTGATTGTTTTGCCCCTGCTAAGTTGTAGAGCGCCCCCAGCGACAATAAATTGAGTTTCAGCTACTTTTAAGCTCAAAATGCCCCCCCCCCCCTTTCAACTATCAATTGTTGTAATCGGATGATAGCCTACTGCTCCTTTATGATTTGGAAGCACCCGTTACGGAAAAAAACCCTTGTTGATACATTTGTACCTTTAAAACACTTTTTCCCCCTCTCCGTAGGTTCCGCCCACTGAAAAGACCAATGCCGCGGCACAGCGCATGTCCGCGAAACGGCCATATTTGTGATTCTTTATAATAGCAGGCAATTTTTAAATTTTAACACAAAACCACATTCAGGACAAGCAAAATATCTCCAAAGTCAATATTTTGAGGAACAAAATGAAAGAAAAATATTATCCGAGGTCGATATTAAGCCCGAAATTAGTGATTGTTTTGCCCCTTCTAAGCTGTAGAGCGCCCCCAGCGACAATACATTGAGTTTCAGCTACTTTTAAGCTCAAAATGCCCCCCCCCCTTTTCAACTATCAATTGTTGTAATCGGGTAATAGCCTACTGCTCCCTTATGATTTGGAAGCACCCGTTACGGGAAAAAACCCTTGTTGATACCTTTAACACACTTTTTCCCCCTCCCCGTAGATTCCGCCCACTGAAAAGACCACTGCCGCGGCACAGCGCATGCGCGAAACGGCCATCTTTGTGATTCTTTATAATGGCAGGCAATTTTTAAATTTTAACAGAAAACCACATTCAGGACAAGCAGAATATCTCCAAAGTCAATAGTTTGGAAAAAAAAATGAAAGAAAATATTATCCGAGGTCGATATTAAGCCCGAAAATAGTGATTGTTTTGCCCCTGCTAAGTTGTAGAGCGCCCCCAGCGACAATAAATTGAGTTTCAGCTACTTTTAAGCTCAAAATGCCCCCCCCTTTCAACTATCAATTGTTGTAATCGGATGATAGCCTACTGCTCCTTTATGATTTGGAAGCACCCGTTACGGAAAAAAACCCTTGTTGATACATTTGTACCTTTAAAACACTTTTTCCCCCTCTCCGTAGGTTCCGCCCACTGAAAAGACCAATGCCCCGGCACAGCGCATGTCCGCGAAACGGCCATATTTGTGATTCTTTATAATAGCAGGCAATTTTTAAATTTTAACACAAAACCACATTCAGGTCAAGCAGAATATCTCCAAAGTCAACATTTTGAAGAAAAAAAAAATGAAAAAAAAATATTATCCGAGGTCGATATTAAGCCCGAAAATAGTGATTGTTTTGCCCCTGCTAAGCTGTAGAGCGCCCCCGGCGACAATAAATTGAGTTTTAGCTACTTTTAAGCTCAAAATGCCCCCCCCCCCTCCCTTTTCAACTATCAATTGTTGTAATCGGATGATAGCCTACTGCTCCCTTATGATTTGGAAGCACCCGTTACGGAAAAAAACCCTTGTTGATACCTTTAAAACACTTTTTCCCCCTCCCCGTAGGTTCTGCCCAATGAAAAGACCACTGCCGCGGCACAGCGCATGCGCGAAACGGCCATCTTTGTGATTCTTTATAATAGCAGGCATTTTTTAAATTTTAACACAAAACCACATTCAGGACACAGCAGAATATCTCCAAAGTCAATATTTTGAAGAAAAAAAAATGAAAGAAAATATTATCCGAGGTCGATATTAAGCCCGAAAATAGTGATTGTTTTGCCCCTGCTAAGCTGTAGAGCGCCCCCAGCGACAATAAATTGAGTTTCAGCTACTTTTAAGCTCAAAATGCCCCCCCCCCTTTTCAACTATCAATTGTTGTAATCGGGTGATTGCCTACTGCTCTCTTATGATTTGGAAGCACCCGTTACGGAAAAAAACCTTGTTGATACCTTTAAAACACTTTTCCCCCCTCCCCGTAGGTTCCGCCCACTGAAAAGACCACTGCCGCGGCACAGCGCATGCGCGAAACGGCCATCTTTGTGATTCTTTATAATAGGATGCTTACCTGCAAATACACTTTCATAGACACTAGTGCTAAATGCCCATACTTCAAAATTATTTTTAAAATACTCAAAACTCTCACAGGTATTCAAGCTGCACAGAAAAATGATGATCAATGTGTCATCTTTCATTTTCTTTTCAATTTTTGGTGGGTTGACCATTGACTTTTCGAGATATTTTCACGCAAAGAAGACGACCCCTATTTTCCCCAAAGCGGAAAAGTAGCCATCTTGAAAAACGATCCCTCCACAGCATGGCAAAATAGCGCCACTTTCGAGCCCAATAGCATCCAAATGCTCAGAATTGGAAGCCCCAAGTCCGGGCCAGAGGTTCATTACCATATCTCTTCAATTCCCCAATTTTACGGCGCTCAGAACTCTCTAATATAGAATATTTTGAGGGTATAACTTTCATTCATGAGCTTGGCGGATCGATTTACCGGTGTGCACCCTATAAAAGCAGGCAATTTTTAAATTTTAACACAAAACCACATTCAGGACAAGCAGAATATCTCCAAAGTCAATATTTTGGGGAAAAAAATGAAAGAAAAATATTATCCGAGGTCGATATTAAGCCCGAAAATAGTGATTGTTTTGCCCCTGCTAAGCTGTAGTAGTAATAGGAACATTTATTTCAATGATGTCATTCATTACAATTTTGTATAAACATGCATACATTAGAAAAAGTCACTAGTACACAGTGATTAATTATAAAGTGTGAAATTAAATGACAACATTTAAGTATAAGGTTAAGCAGAACGCTTTTGTGCCCTTACCTATGGACAAACATACGACCAAAGGACAAACAAAACAATACGTGAGACAGACAGGACAAGCGTGAGACAAGGCCTAAATATTAATACACAAAATAATGGAATTTCAATTTATGAATATGATTCGAGAAAATGAGTTTTTAAATTTTTGACAAAGACAGATAGTGAAAGTAACGATTTAAGAGTATCATCTAAACTATTCCAGTACAGAGTGCCTCGGTGAATAACACTATTTTTTGACATTGACGTTCTGTTAAATTGGACAAACAAATTTCCCCTAGCACTACTTCGAGTATTATATACATGAACGTTAGATGCTAAGGTAAAACAAGAATTAAAACATGACGGAAGTAAATTATGCATACATTATACATTAGTTTTCCTAAATTAAGGTAATATAAGTCATTACATTGTAATATATTCAATTTAGCAAATAATGGAGCAGAATGATCACGATAGCCAGCATTCGAAATTATATACGAACTGCTCGTTTCTGTAAAGTAAGTAATTTGTTACACTTAGATGGCGAACTACCCCAGGTCAAGATTGAGTAGTTTAAGTATGGTAAAACAAATGAATTATACAATGTTAATAAAAATCTTACTCGGAAGGTAATATTTCAAACGGTTCATTATTCCAATGTTCTTTGAAATTTTTGTTGCTACTTCATCAATATGATTTTTCCAAGTGAGATTTTCATCAATAGTTACACCCATGAATTTAGTTATCTTAACCTGATTAAGCCTTGAGTTATTCAAAATCAGAGGAATAGATTGTGTGTACTTAAACTGATTAGCACAAAAATCATATAATTTGACTTGACGACATTAATACATAATTTATTTGCGAGAAGCCATGTTCTGATTTTTTCAAGTTCCACATTTAGGTTACTAATTGCTTCATCTACATTATCGTAAGTATACAACAAATTTGTATCATCTGGAAATAAACAAAATGTTACAATGTTACAGTATTACATATATCATTAATATAGAGAAGAAATAGTAAAGGACCCAATACGGAACCCTGAGGTACCCCACACGTAATGAATCGGCTGGTTGAAGTTATAGAGTGAAATGACACATACTGCTTTCTGTTACACAAATAACTTTTCAGTAGGTCCAAAGCTGTTCCCCGAATTCCGTAATGTTCTAATTTACTTATAAGAATATCGTGATTTACAGTATCAAATGCTTTAGATAAGTCCAAGAAAATGCTTATGGAGAAGTTATTTTGATCAAGTGCATTATATAATTTACTAATTACATACGATATCGCTAACTCAGTTAAACAATTTTGTCTAAATCCAAATTGAGACTCGGAGAGAATATTATTTTTAGTGATAAAAGATACTAATCGTTTATAAATAAGCTTTTCAAATAGTTTTGAAAATGTACATAGGACTGATATGGGTCTATAGTTGGTAATGTCATGCTTGCAGCCTTTTTTATAGATCAGTGTTACTTGGGCTATTTTTAGATCATCTGGAAAAAATCCAGCTGTCAAACACTTGTTAAAGATGTCAGCCAAAGGCTTAGCTAAAGAATACCGTGCTTGTTTGATGACAGAAGAACTTAAACCATCAAATCCAGGGGCCTTCCCGGAAGGTATTTTGTTAAGATAATCAACAACCTCTTCCTTGGTAGTAGGTGTAAGAAACAGTGAATTTGGACATTTGTTGCGTAGAAAGGAATCAAAGGAAGTGTTACATAACGGGAGTTCACTGGAGAGGCTACTGCCGATGTTAACAAAGTAGTTGTTACATGTTTCTGCAATTTCCTTGTCATTGTTAATTTCGTTACCATCCTGAAAGAAGTAAGATGTGTTTACGTTGCTTGCGCTTGTTAAGTAAGGAGTCAATAACTTTCCAAGTACCCTTGATATTACCTTGTACTTCGCTAAATTGTGTGTTTAAATATTCTTTTTTTGCTAATTTGATCAAAGAATTCAGTTTGTTTTTATACAGAGTATAAACAGATTTATTATTCGCAGTTGGGCTCCTCATAAATGTTTTGTACAAATGATTTTTACGTCTGATAGAATTGTAAATACCATCAGATAACCATGGCGATTTACATTTATTATATCGACATTTAACATCTTGTAACGGGAAGTTTTTATCATAAAGTTGTTGGAC
Source organism: Patiria pectinifera (assembly GCA_029964075.1). Taxonomy (NCBI): domain Eukaryota; kingdom Metazoa; phylum Echinodermata; class Asteroidea; order Valvatida; family Asterinidae; genus Patiria; species Patiria pectinifera. Next base: position 24,252,057 of record CM057147.1, on the reverse strand, counting down.
ATTTGATAAGAAAGCATTATACATACCATGTATATCGTTAATTGATATTACAGAATGCCAATCAATCATATTAAGATCATGAATGAAGTTTTCAACATTACTGGCAATAAAATTACGTTTTTGGAATTTTGTGTTGGTTCGGGGACTTTCTTTGACACTGTTGATAACTAAGAATGTGGGAAGATGGTCTGTGACGTCAGTCATCAAAACACCAGAGGAAAGATTCGAAAGGTCATTGGTTAGAATGTTATCAATTAGAGTTGCACTATCAGCAGTGATCCTTGTTGGTTTGTCAATAGTTGGATAAAATGATTGAGATGAAATAGTATTCATAAAGGTCTGCACACTATTGTCAACATCATACTCTAGTAAGTTGATATTATAGTCACCCATGATATAACATTTTCTATTTTCACTAGATATAAGTGACAAAACAGTATTAAAACATTCTGTAAAGTTGTTGGTTAAAACACAAGGGGGTTTATAGGCAGTTCCAATAATAACATTCGCTTTATCTGTATTTATAAGTTCAATAAAACATGATTCAATATCAGAATTATTAATTGATAAGTCATTGCGAACTTTATATACCAAATTCTCTTGTATATAAAGTGCAACTCCACCCCTCTTGTTTTGTCTACAGGTTCCCTCAATGACATAATTTGGGATTTGTATTAAAGAGTCATGGATATCACTTAACCAAGTTTCAGATATTCCAATGACTGCAAACTTCTTTTGTAGTAGGTTTAAATACTGATTAATGCTTGATATGTTCTTTCGTAAACTGCGAGCATTAAAATGCAACAATTTAATATCGGTGCTCGTTTTAAAATTATCAATGAATTCATCCTGATTATAATAAGTGCACTTTTTGTCGGGGATATCAAAATTTATATCTGGATCTATATTAGAATTCACGCTATTGTTGTTGGTTAACTCTTCAGATTTAACAACATATCCAGCATAATTTCAAAGACTCACCAGAACAAGCAACATACACATTTGATGTCGGCTTGTCTCACACTGATACACAGATACAAACAAACGGAACATACAACAAAGAATATGGATGGATTTATAATGATTAAATGTAGATGTACTGCGACGCAACGTGGACTCAGGCATCTCCCTCAAGACGGTAAGATCTGAACGGGCCATCGCGTATCTTATACCTGATCATGGCTGGAACCGACCAGGGAATATAGGCGAAATGGACCCGCTCTTCTTTCTGGATGCGTGGTAGGTGCGTTTCCCTCAGCTCCTTGCGTTGGCCTCTGACTTTAGGTGAAACGTCTGTGACGAGGATTTTGTTGCCCTTGAATTTGTTGTTCTTCAGGTGCTTTGCTGCGTTCTCTAAGATGTATTGACGGTCGTTGTATCTCAGCAGTCGGCAGTTGATTGGTCTGGGACTTGGCGAGCCGAGGGCTGCGGCTTGGCAAATGCACATCTATTTTGATAAAATGATGTATCTCACTTGAAGGACATTTTGAGACAAAGTGATTTAAAGATTGAAATGTTGCCGTTTTGGTCTTTAGGTATTCAAGACTGTGAAGCAGTCATTTTCTGATGTCTAGGCAACCACTATTTTGTTTTCTTACATAATTCACTAAATTTCGTGGATATTTCTAGAGATATAGAATGTTTTTGGAAAATACATCATTTTACTAAAAAAGACTTCCAATGGAAAGTTTGGAATTGTTACGCAGTAATAATGTATTTGTGTACATATCATTTGAAGATACTTAAAAACGAAACAGTCTGCATTTAAGCCTGTGAAAGGGTAATTTCGTTTATGATGAAAATAATGCAAATGACTTTCCCCAGTTACTTACATATCAGGGGAAACAAATGGGATATGCATCAATTCAAACCAACAGTGCTATTTTGGTAAAATGGTAAATGTCTGATATGCACAAACAATTAACGAGACTTTAATTACCAGAAATGCTATAAGTAAAAGATACACCATTTTACCTGGTTTGTGAGATTTGCAAACACTGATATATGTCATGTATGTCAGACTTGCATTATTTTTCTAAAAAAAAGCTACACTAGTTAAGTTTTCCACGGTGAGATACATATAATATCTTTTAAGCGTTTCATTTCTTGACTCTAATATTTTCTGAATCGGAAATAGCGCCCTCACTTTATCCTTGTTGATACCTTTAAAACACTTTTTCCCCCTCCCCGTAGGTCCGCCCACTGAAAAGACCACTGCCGCGGCACAGCGCATGCGCGAAACGGCCATCTTTTGTGATTCTTTATAGGATGCATACCTGCAAATAAACTCCCATAGACGCTAGTGCAAAATGCCCATACTTCAAAATTATTTTAAAAATACTCAAAACTCTCACAGGTATTCAAGCTGCACAGAAAAATGATGATCAATGTGTCATCTTTCATTTTCTTTTCAATTTTTGGTGGGTTGACCATTGACTTTTCGAGATATTTTCACGCAAAGAAGATGACCCCTATTTTCCCCAAAGCGGGAAAGTAGCCATCTTGAAAAACGATCCCTCCAGAGAATGGCAAAATAGCGCCACTTTCGAGCCCAATAGCATCCAAAATGCTCAGAATTGGAAGCCCCAAGTCCGGGCCAGAGGTTCATTACCATATCTCTTCAATTCCCCAATTTTACGGCGCTCAGAACTCTCTAATATAGAATATTTTGAGGGTATAACTTTCATTCATGAGCTTGGCGGATCGATTTACCGGTGTGCACCCTATAATAGCAGGCAATTTTTAAATGTTAACACAAAACCACATTCAGGACAAGCAGAATATCTCCAAAGTCAATATTTTGAAGAAAAAAAATGAAAGAAAAATATTATCCGAGGTCGATATTAAGCCCGAAAATAGTGATTGTTTTGCCCCTGCTAATCGGGTGATAGCCTACTGCACCGTTATGATTTGGAAGCTCCCGTTACGGAAAAAAAAACCCTTGTTGATACCTTTAAAACACTTTTCCCCCTCCCCGTAGGTTCCGCCCACGGAAAAGACCACTGCCGCGGCACAGCGCATGCGCGAAACGGCCATATTTGTGATCTTTTACAATAGCAGGCAATTTTTAAATTTTAACACAAAACCACATTCAGGACAAGCAGAATATCTCCAAAGTCAATATTTTGAAGAAAAAAAATGAAAGAAAAAAATTATCCGAGGTCGATATTAAGCCCGAAAATAGTGATTGTTTTGCCCCTGCTAAGCTGTAGAGCGCCCCCAGCGACAATAAATTGAGTTTCAGCTACTCTTAAGCTGAAAATGCCCCCCCCCCCCCTTTTCAACTATCAATTGTTGTAATCGGGTGATAGCCTACTGCTCCCTTATGATTTGGAAGCACCCGTTACGGAAAAAAAACCCTTGTTGATACCTTTAAAACACTTTTTCCCCCTCTCCGTAGGTTCCGCCCACTGAAAAGACCACTGCCGCGGCACAGCGCGTGCGCGAAACGGCCATCTTTGTGATTCTTTATAGGATGCATACCTGCAAATAAACTCCCATAGACGCTAGTGCTAAATGCCCATACTTCAAAATTATTTTTAAAATACTCAAAACTCTCACAGGTATTAAAGCTGCACAGAAAAATGATGATCAATGTGTCATCTTTCATTTTCTTTTCAATTTTTGGTGGGTTGACCATTGACTTTTCGAGATATTTTCACGCAAAGAAGACGACCCCTATTTTCCCCAAAGCGGAAAAGTAGCCATCTTGAAAAACGATCCCTCCCCAGCATGGCAAAATAGCGCCACTTTCGAGCCCAATAGCATCCAAAATGCTCAGAATTGGAAGCCCCAAGTCCGGGCCAGAGGTTCATTACCATATCTCTTCAATTCCCCAATTTTACGGCGCTCAGACCTCTCTAATATAGAATATTTTGAGGGTAAAACTTTTATTCATGAGCTTGGCGGATCGATTTACCGGTGTGCACCCCTAAGATTCATCAGGAATAGTCGGAATCTTTTGGTCTGGGAACCAGACTATACATTTTCTCACTGTACATGTACATAATTGTTTATACATGTACATTTACATGCACATGTACGTGCATTGCTGCTGTAGTTGTGTAGTGTGTACTGCAGTGATGGTTGAATAAATAGTGCTCTCCAGTGCCGAGCCAAGAAATCGAGAATAAATTGGCGACGAGGATAGTTGATTACCATGGCTGCCTTGATCGGTAAAACCGAGGAATTTCGCGAAGGAAAGGAGGAATGGTTGCAGTACCGTACGTCGAGAGAGTGGGACATTATTTTGTCGCCAACGATGTCACGACTGCAGAAGAGAAACAAGCCGTGCTTCTCACTGTGATTGAGCCTGACGCCTACAAGTTGCTTCGCAATCCCGTGGCCCCCTCTAAACCTGGAGAAAAATCGTATGACGAATTGGTCAAATGTATGACTCAACACCACAACCCAGTACCGTCGGAAATCGTCCAACGATTATCGTGAAGAGGGGGAGTCTGTAGCCCAATATATCGTTCTCTCGCAGAATTTTGTAACTATATGGAGGCACATTGGACGATATGTTGCGGGATCGATTAGTTTGCGGTGTTCGAAATGACCGCATTCAACGTGGCCTTCTTGCTGAAAAAACTCTGACACTTGAGAAAAGACTTGGCAACGGCTTTGAGCATGGAGAGAGCAGCCAAAAATGTGAAAGATTTGCAGGCCACGCAAACCCACAGTGACCGAACATCATGAACAAACTGTCACAAAGCCAACCAACGGTTGCACGAAAACCTGTGTTCAGTGCAAGTAATAAGCAACAGCATGTGCAGAAACCCTGTTATTTTTTATAATATCTCACCCTGTAAATAAGGGAATAAAATAATGTGTGTTTGGGAGGTATTATAACACTCTGTTTTATGCCCCTGTCACACCTTTGCGTATCCTAATTCCTTATGAGTTTCTTATTAAAAAAAGTTCAATACGCAGCCGTGCGCTCAATTAACGTCGAAATGTTTTGATCACTTTAACTTATGTGCGACGCACATCTAGCGTACAAGTAACGAATTCAGCGCATCCATTGCATATGAGATGCGTATGAGTTGCGTATGCAGTGCACAACATTATTTTTCGGGCTGCGAATAGGTCAGTATGCAATGCGCATGCTTGACGCCCTTCTGAGCGTATTCCCGCCGCATTTCCGCCGTTCAGCGTGCGTTGCATCTGCTCTGCAAGTACGCTATGTATACGTCCAATACAGGCGGCTCATATGCTGACGGGGTGCGTCACGAACACATAGCTCGTAACGCACTCGACCGATGCGGGACCGATGCGCTGCGTATTTATAGCTTATGACCTGCGTAACAGCGTACGCAGCGTAGTTTTGTGCATGCCCAAAACTATCCTGCGTATTGGGCCGTACCATGTGTATATCTGCGTACATAAAACCTTCACAAAACGATTGAGATGCATATGAGGTGCGTATTGTGCGTACGACTGCGTATGAAAAAAATGTCAATGCGCAACTCTTAAGGAATTAGGATACGCAGAAGTGTGACAGGGCCCTATGACCGGTTTGAGTCTGGATGGGTGATGCCGAGGGTAATTATTGCCCATCCAGACTCAAACCGGTCTTAAACAGAGTGTTTAATACCGACCAAACACATAATTATTCCCATTCATAAATACCTTTTCGGTCCAAAAATTTAAAGAAAATGTCAAAAACTAGACGTTGCCAACCATTTTGTTCAACAATTTTACATCATGTTTTACAAAAAAAACCTCTGACTGTAATATGGAATGCCCCTCCACAACTCGTTACCTTATAGGGACATTGGCGTACGCGTCGCGCGTACTACGCGATGTCGCGCAAAACGCAGCTGGGCTGGTGAAGTGTGAATTTCGGACCATGAAATGCTGATTCACAACTACTGGTAGCACATTGCGCATGCCTACGGGAGGAATTTGAACGTTCATTCAATGTAACGTTAAAACTACAGTCCATCATTTGCAGCCATCCGAAAAGTAATTGGCGTAATTATTGTTGAAAAACAAACTTGGTTGAAAGATGGTAAGGGAACTAAACTCCCTGTGAAATTATTCTTTCTGGGAAGCTGTCATTTTGAAGTAATCAACGAAAGAAGACATTTTCAACGGTGATTCTTAAGAAGCACCGTAGGAAAATTTAAATTAGTAGTTCGTTTTGTTATTCAGCGCAGCGCGCACAAGTATTGGAACGACGCACACGCGCGCGCGGTTGTTATAATTCGTCGGGTCAGTGCGCGACGTCGTGTATAGCTGAAATTCAAAACAATTCAAAACATGATACAGTAACTTTTGATTTGAAATCCAGATCTTAGAATGCTGTTTTTCTCGGAATGTACAGCTGAAGCTTAGCTGAAACTTCATCAGGTTAGTTGCTCAGTATCCTTCATTAGATTTTGAACTCTTTCGTTGCTTCAAACGAACAAAATGCACAAATTACAAATGATGGACTGTAGCTTTAGGCACCGGATTCCATAGGAGTCCAAATTTCATGTGACACTCGAAAAGCGTTCAAGACCAGCTAGCCATGTCTTTATCATCCGTTTAAGACCGGCCACGTGACGGGCTCTCGACCAATATGCGTAAACTGTCTTAGGTATTAATGAATTAGTGTTTATAATGCTTTTCGTGTAATTGTAGGTGATATAGCAGATGTTTGTTAAATCGAGCAGAATTTTGAAATGCATTCAGCAGAATCTTGTGATTTTCATCTGACCCACCGTGAACAGCCGGAAAATTGCCTGTTTTCAGTCGACCACTTTCCTTGCTATCTAGTATCCACTTAGATCTGTATCGTGCTAAATTTATGAAACTGAAGAGATTGTGCTTTGTATGACCTCAATTTCCCATGTCCGGCCCGGACAAGTTATCTTTTTTAAAGAACAATTTGAAAGGAATGAATTCATTTTGATATTCAGGTGTGTTTTTTAATATATATGTTTTCCCAGATGAAATCGGAATTAACAATGGAGCTCAACGAGGTTCTAGAACGAAATTAAAGTATCTCTCCAAGGAGTTCAAACGATACAAGTGTTAATAAATTAATTGGCAAAACCTATATACGCCACACGAATAGTGTTTTCTCGTGTGTGAGGAATTAATAAAACTATGGAAGTAATGCGTCTATATTTGTTCTGCTTTCTTTAAATCGGGTTCTTTCCAGTTGTGTTCCAGGTGTTTGTCTTCTCTCCTTTAATAAAATTACTCTGTCTTATTCCTCCACGATCGTACTAGAAAAAGAAGAAAGTGGGGCAGACACTTCAAAACAGTGTCATAGGGACGCCCTATTTTAGTCTGGGAAACATGAGCCGGCCTTGCGTCCGCGCCCTTTCATCTCGGGCGGGGCCATGTACCGGGCACGAGCGAGCCCATATCGTTTGGGTCGGCGTTGCCGATACGTATACCCTGGGCCAGCTCTATAGGGTGTTAAACAGGCGCAGGCTATGACACCCTCTCATGCAAAGAGCGAATCTCAAGTATCAGGTATCAACAAGTACCTCGCCACCCTAGAAAACCAAAATCCTTCCTTTTTTTACTGATCGCTCTTTGTTTTCCAGTGTGTGCTTCAGCTATCAAATTTCATCTCGAAACATTTTCAATCATTTCATACGGCCTATGTGCGTGACGACTTTTTGTTGACGTTTATAGCGTCACTTTTCCCCCTGTGTTCGTTTGTTTACTTTAGACGTCAGTCGTTGGAGTCTCATGAGTGTTAAACTAATGACTAAATTTGACGTCTTCCCTCTGGCAAAGAAATAACAGTCGATCGTGAGAAGCTACGGGAGGTCAAAGTAGACGTTTGCAAACATGAAACGAATTTTGCATTGTGGACAAATTGGCGAATGGTCACTGCAGCCCTCGAAAACGAGTTTGACTTATTGGCTTGAGAAAGTAAAGATATACAATGTACATACAACACAGAAATATTCTTTTGACAAAACGAAACATGTTATTTATTTAGGTGATGAATACACAACGGATTGGGATGTTTTCTTACGAGTGCTTGGTATACATGTAACGAGCACGAGCCAAGAGCCCTTGACAATCACCCTCGAGGATTAATACGACGGGGTTATACTTATACCAACTCCTAGGGCCGGCTCGGCTGTAAGCCAAATGGTTGCATTGGAGCATATGGGAACTTAACATATTTCGGAACCATCTGACGGGCAATCAGTGCACATAATAGGGAAGCTATGTTCTTAGATAACGATCAAACATTGCAACATTTTATGTTCTTTATAATTTATTGCCTTGCTCAGGATTGTGAATGTATTAAAAAAAGCGAGAGAAACAAATCAGTGACTACTAATTCGGCCTACTCCTAAAAAATGTTTTGGTAGAGTGACTTTGAAACATTCAAATGTATCGTTGTATTATAGGGTCAACTGGGTGTAACTGCCATTTTGAAATCATTCAAAATAACTAAAAGGATAAAGGATTACAAAATCAGCAATCAACGGAAATTTGATTTTCCGGCTTGTTTTCCATTGCTACAAGATTTCCAGTTTGGTTTGGGTTTGGGGTTTTTTGAGAACTAGAGAATCCAGCAGTATTTGACTGTGTTGTTTATAAGACTACACAATCGTCCATACTCTCTGCAAAATAATGCAGATAGCCAGGTGACGTACAAGCAAAATATGCTTTGGTGTTTGATACATGCCCCAGTTTCCCTCCTTACCCACGCCCACATTGTCGCTGCCTGTATCTCATTCTGGGAGTGAGTTTAGCAAGATGACTGCTCCCATTCTGGACGGGGTTCGAGTCCCGCCAGTGATCCCTATATAATATCCGTGCATGGGCTTTAATCTCGAGTATTATACGTGATTTTTTTTGTCCCTCCTGTCTCTGATCAATGCCGGATCCAGGGTTTTTTCGGGGGATGTTCCTGATGTGCTGAAGTCAAAATTGGATGCCAAAGGTCTTAAGCATTGTGTGTAGTGAGCTAGAGTTTGCAACATCGTATGGTGACATTACTATTACATGTACATATATACTACTACTACGTCGGCTCAGGCATAGGGGGCTGGCGTCGGGCGATATTGCAAGAAACTTATAGGTACAGTTTGGCAAAAGTAACACCCTAATCACCCAGACAGGGTTGGGTTCTAATTTCTTTAGCACGTCTGGTAAGTAAAATATTTTATGTAATAATTACGTTGTCCTTTTTCTTTTGTTAATGAATTAAGAAAGAAAACGAAGTTCAATACGCGGCAACAGGTGATTTATCCACCTGCCAGGTGCATGGAGTAGCGTACGGGATGAGGATGAACCAGCCAACTATTTAACATTATAATTGCGTCTCTCAGAGGGCAGGAAAATAAATACTGCAATGTTTCACCTTGGGATTGCTACGATCGACTTTGAATGAAACAATTTCAAATAACCGTTGCACAGAATTTGATGTTCTCTATATAAAGTAGGGCATAGAGACCGGAAGATCTTTTTAATTGTTCGACGTCTCTTTCCAAAAAGTGAATTTCTTTTTCAAATGGGCTGTTCCCCTACACGTTCAAAACCATTCACGCTCAAAAAGAGGACATTTCTCATGAACAAAATAACGAACTAAACGTTCTAGTAAAATAAATGTTGAAAAAAAGTGTTTTTGTCACCAGCATGACATCCAAAAGGTCAGAGTACGCGGGCAGGTTTGCGTCAAGTAGCGATAAATCCAGTATATTTAGGCCGACATGTGTTTAATTTTTTTTTTAATAAGAGAACTTGGCAATCATGCCTCATGGAGAGTAAAACTGTATATTATATGGATTTCTTTTCCAATAATGTTCATTAATAAAAACCGGGATGATAAAGATGTTAAATTAGGCCAGGTTTGAGTTCTTGGCTATACGACTTGCAAACACATGCGCCTATGGAAGCGGCTAAGGCTACTTGCGCTCGAAGTGTGTGTTTACTGCCAGCTAGCCGTAGCCACTTCATTAAGATGAACCAGTCCCTGATCTATGTTAATTATTATATACCAATCTGGGCACGCTGCCATTCTATCACTGAGGCCCCCTTCAATGGCGAAAGCATTGTGATCACTCTTGTTCAAATAATCCGTCACTGGGCAGTTGCTTTGAACAATAGGGCGCACAGTGGTTTCTACATTAAAGGGGGCCTCGTGAATATACAATGATCACATGCCTGCTACAATAAAGTTATCTAAAGTACTCACGGACATCTCCTCCACCGGTGTTAATCCCACGGCATGCATCTGAAAAGTGTAGAAAAGAAGAGGGGAATTCAATCACACAATCCACGGTCGTAAACTTGGACCGTGATGGTTTGAGTCATTCTCAAACAATTCGAGCGGAACAAGCGCATGCGCCGCAGCGCTGTAGCCGCTGCAGGGTACAACCGTCAGGAAACGGCCATGGACCATATTGCAGTTCGCGTGCAGTTGAGGATACACTGGAAAGCTTTATGTATCGAGAGTTGTTTTTAAGACCCAATAAGCAACATTTTTGATGATGGTTGGTGAAAGCAGACACTGGGATGTCCAGCCCGACAGATCGAGAGACTGACCACTAACACAGAGGAATCGAAAGTTTTATAACTGTCAGGCGTGATTCAATGTCGATGAAGTGCTCCACATTACCATATGTCTCAGTCATCAGAGAAACATAAAAGTGTGAGCCTTAAACCTACCTGATGCTGGAAGACAAACGAGTAGCAGACACAGAACGAACGGAGCGACGAGACTTGTCTTCGGTTCCATCCTGAAGCCTAATTGTGGAGTGGACTTGGCTTGTGCGCTACTTTTATATCCACTCTGGGGATCGACTCCGCCCCTTGCGTGATATTTTCTAGGCTAATTAATTTATTTTGGCATGTAGTGTGACATTGTTCAGTTCGGCGGACGTTGATTTTCACGCGCAATCTTTTGAAGAAAATTTATGCAGCATAATTCCACAAATAGCGTGACGTCATGGGAACCGTGACCAATCACAGAAGAGGAGGGGAACTGCGGTGCTCCAGGTTCCTTCTCCGCGGGCCGGGACGAGCAGCCGGCCACGGTTCACGGCCCTGGGACCTGTCCTACCCGCTCGTAACGGCTCTTGTCAAGGGTCGCTCCAAGGGATATTCTGACCGAACGTTACCTTACCATAAACCACTTACGACCGGGCGGTGTGCGCATAAATCTGTTCTGTGCAAACATCTTTTATCACAAATTGAGATTTAGAGTCCCTATAGAGCTTTGTTGTGGAATCCATTCGAGCTAACCCCAAGACTTTCACAATGAAGATTGCTAAGATCATTGCCGTCATCGATCATCTGGCTCATGGTATCCTTACTTAAGTCAGATACTGAGGATGCTCAATCCTCTCTAGTGACCTCAATCCCACCAGGTCATCTCAAGCCCCTGGCTTCCGAGGCTACCTATCTCCCCGTCTCAGTGACTTCCCTTCCTCTTACAAGCTCTTCCGTAGTTAAAAAGTTTTTTGTACTTTTTTCTCCACTTTTCAGTGCTACTGAATACATTTTGGTTGTAGGGATGTTCGAAAAACACCTCAAAATCTGCGTATTTTTTTGTTTCGCATCACGAAAAAGTGGAGGGGGGTATGATTCCATAACCCCCCCCCCACCCCGTGATTTACGCCCCTGTACATGTATATAGCAGCCATTTGCTGTGGTTTTTTTTTCTGTACGACTTTCGTATATGCTGTGCGGCCCAAGAGGGAGGCTTAGATTCGTCACATATCTATTGACAATGGCAACTTGAATCAACTATATTGGGGTCGTAAACAGATGCAGAATGTTATAGACTGTGACTCCGGTGTTTTTCGTGTTTTCAGGAAAGATTTGCTGATCCCGCCATCTTTGCACTGTACTAATGTCACTGAAAGTTTGTTGAGAACGGTAATAAGTATGAAGACTGGTACATAAAAAGAAGTTCCGGTGCTGTGCCAATTCAGGCGCGGATGGGGGAGGGATTCAACCCCCCCCCCCCAGTTCTGTCAACATTTTTTGTTCATAGAAATTCATGAAAATAATGCAACACCCACCACCCGCTCGGACACCCCACAAATCATACTAGTAATAATGTCCGCCTGTGCACAAAGTACAGACAGAGCCAACTTTGTTAGGGGGTATTTTTCTACTACCGGTATTCTGTAATTAATAACCGTCGAATTTGAATAGCGCCCCCATTGAAAGTATTTTTAGAGCACAACTCCTACCACCCTCCCCCCCCCCCGTCCGGAAAGAAAAACCTGTCTACATTTCAGATTTTTTTGCTGATGAACCCATCCCCCCCCGCAAAAATTCCAGTATAGAAGTCATAAACCCATGCCAATAGAACCGCCACTGGTTGCCACAACATCCACCACTTTCCACCTCTGAAGTGGCGCCCCCCCCCCGCAGCTCCAAGCAGGCCTGATCCCCTCAGAATTTGGGGCAAAACTGACCTTTTTTAAAACCCTAATAAGTGTTCCCCAAAAACTACCCCCCCCCCCTACCCTCACTCCGCCTTGTGCATGTGCCCCCTGCAAATTATTGGACCCCGGTCTTGTCCCCATGTCATATTTCACACACACAAAATGCGGAGACTTTGTGAACCTTCAACTGAATAAAATGAACGTCCTTTTTCTACAGTACAAGGAAACAGTCGTTTTACGGGATATTTGGCAGGGACCTCCAAACACCAACGAGATTTGGCAGGGACCTCCAAACACCAACGAGAGGGAAAGTCCCGAAGCCATCCCAAAAAGATCGGTCAATAAACTAACGGTTTGGACGCGTGTCAATAAATGCAGAAAAAGGAGGAAAGAAGAAGAAAAAAATAAACCTTGAAAACATTGACTTTCCGCAGGCCCGACTTGTTCCTATCCGATTGGCAACTGATGCAGATTGAAGAATCACTTCGGGAGAAGATTCACATCCGCGTGCGTACGTGCCGGACATTCACATGCTACTGTGTTTACCCAGTTCTACTTTCACTTTTTGAGAAAACACTGGATACATTAATGTTGAATGTGAAACTACATGTGAGTGTATAAGACTTGTAGAGAACGTTCTTCAAAACCGGTCATTATGCAATCTACGTATTATGTGCCCATTTTCAGGGCGTATTGTAAGGCTTTTGGGACATATTCATATTCCTCGTTCATTTCAAAACTATCTTTACCAGTTTGGGAAATGGTTACTCCAAACAAATTGTCAGAAACTTTTAGGTCATGTTTTTCTGTCATCTCGAGGGGGCAAATTTATGCTCGAGGGGGCACATTTATGTCCACAAAAGGGGCACTAGGGTAAATCGGGGGGCATGCCCCCAGGCCGCACCCTCCCCCGTTCCACCGCCCCTGCAACAAGGTACTCCGTTCTCTCTGAGTAAACCTACGCTATCCTCACACTTTGTTAGCGGTCGGTTGAGGCCCGGCTACCTCCAAGCACGGAGGGTTCGTCGGCAAATTTGTCAACCCCCTCTCACGTCTTTCCTCCCTTGACCTCCGACAAGCGCAATTTTTAATTTTATTTATATTGTTGTCATGTTGTGCTATACATGCGAGATTTGATGTGTGTTAATATAAACTTGTCTGAGTTCTTATCATCCGCGGAAAGATTTTGATTTTATATATGCAACCCGGTGTATATGAGGCAATTTATATGCAACGCGGTGGATATGAAGTAAAAAGCAATTTTTATGGCCCTTTTTTATAATTATTTTGTTCATTTCGGTATTTACAAATATTTAACATGCACATTAGCTAACTCTACTAAAAAAAAACCACAAAAATAACTGAAGATTTGAGAATGGACGGGGCGATAGATCCTTCCAGTAGCTCCGCAGGATCAGAAACAAAAACAAAGCACCAAAAAAGGAAAATGACTTTAAGAAAAGGGGACATATCATTACGCCAGGAGAAAAGGCTGATCTAGATCAGTGAAATTACAGTATCTAAGACACGTTATTAACCTTTATTAGAGATCGACGTAGCAGACTGATCATTATGGAAACTAATAAACACTGATTAATATAAATACCGTTGACCTTATGCAATATTTTAACGCCGGCCGGCTGGACAACAAAATCACCGCATATTGATTTGACCCTGTACCGAGGTCATCATTATTACAAAATGGCAGTGTCGCACCCGGGGGCGTTCGGGGGGCTTTAGCCACCCCCCAAGAGGTTGTCAATTTTTTTTTTTTAGTCCCTCGATTTGGCCTTGGTGATATGAATGTGGCCTGTTTTCGAGTAGTATAATAGGGGTGTAAGTGGCACCACAAAAATTTAACTTTTAAAAAATGTGTAAAAAAAAATAAAAATTGCAAAATGGCCCATGTGTATCGTGAAATACCAACCTTTAGCCAAACATGTACGTCTCTGAGCGAAAGAGGGCGCTATTTTCCTTTAAAATGTCTTGGCACGCTGCCGACGATTGTTTTCTCTGATGCTCAATTTTATTGAATGAAAGTTCGATGTCAACAGTCGTTTTGCCAGATATTTGGCAGGGACCTCCAAACACCAACAAGATTTGGCAGGGACCTCCAAACACCAACGAGATTTGGCAGGGACCTCCAAACACCAACGAGATTTGGCAGGGACCTCCAAACACCAACGAGAGGGAAAGTCCCAAAGCCATCCCAAAAAGATCGGTCAATAAACTAACGGTTTGGACGCGTGTCAATAAATGCAGAAAAAGGAGGAAAGAAGAAAAAAAATAAACCTTGAAAACATTGACTTTCCGCAGGCCCGACTTGTTCCTATCCGATTGGCAACTGATGCAGATTGAAGAATCACTTCGGGAGAAGATTCACATCCGCGTACGTACGTGCCGGATATTCACATGCTACTGTTTACCCAGTTGTACTTTCACTGTTTTGAGAAAACACTGGATACATTAATGTTGAATGTGAAACTACATCTGAGTGTATAAGTGTAGAGGACGTTCTTCAAAACCGGTCATTATGCAATCTACGCATTATGTGCCCATTTTCAGGGCGCATTGTGAAGCTTTTGGGGCATATTTATATTCCTCGTTCATATCAAAACTATCTTTACCATTTGGGAAATGGTTACTCAAAACAAATTGTCAGAAACTTTTAGGTCATGTTTTCTTTCATTTCGAGGGAGCAAATTTATGCTCGAGGGGACACATTTATGTCCACAAAAGGGGCACTAGGGTAAATCTGAGGGGGGGGGGGGGATGCCCCCAGGCCGCCCCCTCCCCCGTTCCACCGCCCCTGCAACAAGGTACTCCGTTGTCGGAGTAAACCTACGCTAGCCTCACACTTTGTTAGCGGTCGGTTGAGGCCCGGCTACCTCCAAGCACGGAGGGTTCGTCGGCAAATTTGTCAACCCTCTCTCACGTCTTTCCTCCCTTGACCTCCGACAAGCGCAATTTTCAATTTTGTTTATATTGTTGTCATGTTCTGCTAAACGTGCGAGATTTGATGTGTGTTAATATATACTATAAAATTGATTTTATATAAAGTTATGCAACCCGGTGTATATGAGGCAATTTATATGCAACGCAGTGGATATGAAGTAAAAAGCAATTTTTATGGCCCTTTTTTATAATTATTTTGTTCATTTCGGTATTTACAAATATTTAACATGCACATTAGCTAACTCTACTAAAAAAAAAACCACAAAAATAACTGAAGATTTGAGAATGGACGAGGCCATAGATCCTTCCAGTAGCTCCGCAGGATCAGAAACAAAAACAAAGAACCGAAAAAGGAAAATTACTTTAAGAAAAGGGGACATATCGTTAAGCCAGGAGAAAAGGCTGATCTAGATCAGTGAAATTACAGTATCTAAGACACGTTATTAAACTTTAATAGAGATCGACGTAGCAGACTGATCATTATGGAAACTAATAAACACTGATTAATATAAATACCGTTGACCTTATGCAATATTTTAACGCCGGCCGGCTGGACAACAAAATCACCGCATATTTGATTTGACCCTGTACCGAGGTCATCATTATTACAAAATGGCAGTGTCGCGTCCGGGGGCGTTCGGGGGGCTTTAGCCACCCCCCAAGAGGTTGTCAATTTTTTTGACAACCTGCATTCAAATTAAAAGTGTCGTATCGTTCATTCAATTTCGTTTGAACCAGCAGTAAAGGGTTGATCGGGCATTCATTTTCATTAATGGGCAAACATATTTACATTTGTTCAAGAATCTTTTAAGAAATTGCTGAAAGTTCGTATTCTTGTAACAGTCCGGGGGAGAGGGTGGTTCGCATCATCATCTGATAGGAGGCACTGAAGCAAACAACCATGGACATGTTCGCTCTCATCCCTACAAATTTCCCGAAGGAGACCTGTACGATTTTTCCGACAGACCGATTTCCGCACTTAAGTTTTCACTATTAAGACGTGCCTAAATCGGCCTCCGTACCAAAAATTCGTAATTAGCGGTAAATTAAGCTCACTTTAACCCACTGATCTCTATATAAAGACTGGATAGCTAAATAAAGAGCCGCACAATGTACGAATTTGACGCCATATTGGTGAGACCGGCTGGTGATCTACAAAGGACAAGTTGCCGTCTTTATAGACAGCATGATTTCTTTTGTAACGTCGCGGCTCACTTGACTTATATTTTGGCCACCACCACTGACCAACTGACCAAGGTTTACTACAATTTGTCTAACGTAGTGGTTACTTTTATAATGCCGCAAATCACTTTTTCGGCGTTTTTGAAATAATAATCACTACGGAAATGTGTTCCTTGTAGAACATCATAATATGTGTACGTGGCCAAAATGCGCGTCAACTGTTGATACAACGCGCGCGTATTTACGCGTAGAACGTTCGTATTATGCGCGGCCATCTTCGTGAGACCGGGGGCGAATTGGTCAATATGCAAAGTCTACTGTGTGAATGTTGTATGCATATCCGCTATCCAGTCTTTATATAGAGATCAGTGCTTTAACCCCGAACAAGGGCGGATCCAGGGGGGGGGGGGGGCAAAAGGGGGCCATGGCCCCCCCCCCAAAAAAACAATTTTTTTTTTAATTTTTTTTTTTTATGTGACATCGCAATAAAGGCAGGCAATGAGTACACAACCATCTTTTCCTCAAAAAAACATTGGTTAAAGTGGTCAGAAATTGCCTCAGATCGCACCACAGAGCATCTAGAATCCAAAAAAAAATTCGGGGCCCTTAAGCGGGCCCCGAACCCCACGCTTTAATTTTTTTGACCCACTTTTTTGGGGATCCAAAAATTTTGGCCCCCCCCCCAAAAAAAATGTGTTCTGGATCCGCCCTTGACCCAAAAGTAAGGCCAAGCGTCTTCACGTACTTAACAGAAAATATGCACCAAGGCATGGACTATCAAATAACAAAATTTAAACATGATTGTTCGGTTTTTTTTATGAGTTATAATTGAAACAGAATGTCACCTTTTGAATTTATGATATTAAATCTGATATTAAGTTCAAAGTTAAAGGTTTGTACCGTTAACTATATAAAAGAAAATTCCTGGAGAATTATAATCAAAGTTAATAAAAGGAAGAAAGAGACGAAGAATTTGTTTTTACATTTACGAAACGGTGATTGGGTTGAGCCCAATCACCCAAAAGCTTACCGCAACATGCCTCGTCGTCTCTACCCGGGCAATCGTAGTCGTTGTCACACACCCAACTATTGCGGATGCAACTTCCAGCTTTGCAGGTGTATTCAGTATCAGGGCACGCTTAATTAAAAAGAAAGAACAGAGTAAATCCGCATATATGTTCTCGTATTCAAGCCTATCATAAACTTATGAAGCCCGGGAAGGGACAGGGTGGAATTTTTTTTGACATTTGCTAATTCGTTTGCACGAATTACTAATTTGTTCGCATGAATTAGTAATTCGTTCGCACGAATAAGTAATTCGTTCGCACGAATTAGTAATTCGTTCGAACGAATTACCAATTCGTGCGAACAAATTTCTAATTCGTGCGAACGATTTAGCAAACTCCAGTAATTCGTTCGCACGAATTACTAATTCGTTCCCACGAATTACGAATAAGAATTCGTGCGAACGAATTACTAATTCGTTCCCACGAATTAGTAATTCGTGCGAACGAATTAGGAATTCGTGCGAACGAAATAGCAATTCGTGGGAACGAAATAGTAATTCGTGCGAACGAAATAGCAATTCGAGGGAACGAAATAGTAATTCGTGCGAACGAATTAGTAATTCGTGCGAACGAATTAGCAAATGCTAAAAAAAATTCCACCCTGTCCCTTCCCGGGCTTCATATAAACTCAACGGTCACAAAATGAACAAAAGAAATCCTGCACCAGTGCCAGTAGGCCTACACATTTCAAGTAAAGCTTAGCAAAGACGACAGAGCATAGGCTTGGTAGCTTTGAGTAATGGTAGCTTTACCACGGGTATACAGACAAGAAAATGCATCATTTCTTTTTGAAAAAAAAAATTGAATTTAATACTCAAGGAGATACAGTTAAAAGTTTTTATTTAAATAAAATAAGAATTACATACAATGATAAGACGGACGTTATTTTGGGAAAAAAGGGCTGTTTATTATTTTTTTTAACTGTTAAATGAAAGTCTGGCAATTTTACCAGTAAAACATCTGTTTATGTAGATGTATGTTGCAAAAAGTCAATTTTGGCATAAGCGCAACGGGAGAGAGAGGGTGCTCGTTGTGCAGAGTAACTTCTTGAGAGAGAAGTCCGCGACTGATAAGAGATTTGAAGGTGTCCAGGATTGGAAGGATTTGAGGGCGCTCCTCGAGTGAGCTGCCATTTTATTTTCTTGGTTTGCTCTGTGATTTAATATACATTTGTTCTCCGTCCGTGTTTGCCATCTCTGCTTTTCGGGGTGTGTATGTGTCGTGTTGATTGAAGACTTGTGATCATCGTAGAACTCACTTTTACTGTATTTTGTGATTTGGTGACTGAGCTGTGCCGTCATGAATTTTTGTCTCCATTTGCACCACTGAATTGAATGGAACTGCTAGATGAACTCTATTGACTCATGTACTCGGCATAATAGGGTGACATTACGCCATCTTTTGCCGTAAACGACTACAAACATCAAGGTACGTGGTACGATTGTCAGCCCTGTACAATACTTTATACACAGTGTGACGGGGTGTCGGGTATCAAATTTCAACTTCAGACTTGACAGGCTTGTAATCGGGTGAACACGGTTTAATCTGTCCATAACAAATACAAAATTTACTTTAATCAGTTGTAAAATAAAAGTATGAATCAACAACAATTTTGTTTATAATTAAAGTTATGCAATCATTACTAATCACATAATATCAGGCAATCAACAGGATTGATGACGCCAGCCTTGTATGTGGGTCTACATGTACATTTTGTACCATTACACGCAATACCCCTATTGTCTCATGTAGTAAACCACAATGCACATACATGTACATTATAAACTGTCTCTATTTTATACTTGTTTGTGTTTGTCACACAGTCACTTTTGGTGACTCCATCGGACAAATAGAATTTAGGAAATATGCCATACACTCCCATGAAATGAATGAAAACCAACTAGACACTTCTCAGTCACCAAATCACAAAATACAGTAAAAGTGAGTTCTACGATGATCACAAGTCTTCAATCAACACGACACATAGCAGAGATGGCAAACACGGACGGAGAACAAATGTATATTAAATCACAGAGCAAACCAAGAAAATAAAATGGCAGCTCACTCGAGGAGCGCCCTCAAATCCTTCCAATCCTGGACACCTTCAAATCTCTTATCAGTCGCGGACTTCTCTCTCAAGAAGTTACTCTGCACAACGATCAGCCCCTCTCTCCCGTTGCGCTTATGCCAAAATTGACTTTTTGCAACATACATCTACATAAACAGATGTTTTACTGGTAAAATTGCCAGACTTTCATTTAACAGTTAAAAAAAAAAATAAACAGCCCTCTTTTCCCAAAACACAACGTCCGTCTTATCATTGTATGTAATTCTTATTTTATTTAAATAAAAACTTTTAACTGTATCTCCTTGAATATTAAATTCATTTTTTTTTTCAAAAAGAAATGATGCATTTTCTTGTCTGTATACCCGTGGTAAAGCTACCATTACTCAAAGCTACCAAGCCTATGCTCTGTCGTCTTTGCTAAGCTTTACTTGAAATGTGTAGGCCTACTGGCACTGGTGCAGGATTTCTTTTGTTCATTTTGTGACCGTTGAGTTTATATGAAGCCCGGGAAGGGACAGGGTGGAATTTTTTTTAGCATTTGCTAATTCGTTCGCACGAATTACTAATTCGTTCGCACGAATTACTATATCGTTCCCACGAATTGCTATTTCGTTCGCACGAATTACTATTTCGTTCCCACGAATTGCTATTTCGTTCGCACGAATTCCTAATTCGTTCGCACGAATTACTAATTCGTGGGAACGAATTAGTAATTCGTTCGCACGAATTCCTATTCGTAATTCGTGGGAACAAATTAGTAATTTGTGCGAACGAATCACTGGAGTTTGCTAAATCGTTCGCACGAATTAGTAATTTGTTCGCACGAATTGGTAATTCGTTCGAACGAATTACTAATTCGTGCGAACGAATTACTTATTCGTGCGAACGAATTACTAATTCATTCGAACAAATTGGTAATTCGTGCAGCAAATGTCAAAAAAAATTCCACCCTGTCCCTTCCCGGGCTTCATAAGTTTATGATAGGCTTGAATACGAGAACATATATGCGGATTTACTCTGTTCTTTCTTTTTAATTAAGCGTGCCCTGATACTGAATACACCTGCGACGATGGAAGTTGCATCAGCAGTAGTTGGGTGTGTGACAACGACTGCGATTGCCCGGGTAGAGACGACGAGGCATGTTGCGGTAAGCTTTTGGGTGATTGGGCTCAACCCAATCACCATTTCGTAAATGTAAAAACAAATTCTTCGTCTCTTTCTTCCTTTTATTTACTTTGATTATGATTCTCCAGGATTTTTCTTTTATATAGTTAACGGTACAAACCTTTAACTTTGAACTTAATATCAGATTTAATATCATAAATTCAAAATTTATTCCTTTTCTATTATTGATTACGTCATGTTTGAGCTAAAGCGCGCGTGCTCGCGCTCAGTGACGCAACAATGACTCAACAATGGAAAAAGGACGGGCACACGCATTGTAGGGCGGTACCATTGTTCAGTATGGGTGAATAGCACTGCGTACCATGTTTCCTTATGTTCACGTACGTGAGTGGCTGCACGGGCACATGCATTTTTGCAGTCGACTGAGCAACCGTCGATGTAGCGGTCGACTAAGCAACCCTTACTGTAGGGCGATACCATTGTCCAGTTGGGATAATATCTGTGCCAGGGGATGGGGACATGTACAATGTACAAAGTGTACGGTTCAACCTGTGAGTGTGAGATCATGATCAACCTGTGAAAACATCACCATCAC
This sequence comes from Patiria pectinifera, assembly GCA_029964075.1. Classification (NCBI taxonomy): domain Eukaryota; kingdom Metazoa; phylum Echinodermata; class Asteroidea; order Valvatida; family Asterinidae; genus Patiria; species Patiria pectinifera. Next base: position 24,230,700 of record CM057147.1, on the reverse strand, counting down.
GTACCATTGAATATCGTGTGCGTTGTTTGTTATGAGCAGTTCTCTGTAAGCCCCTTCCGAACAGCACTTTTTCGACGGGCCCTGCACTAGTGTTCCACAAACACGCACGTGAATTCAAAATGTCTGCGCCCAGGACGGCTTCAAAGCGTCTCCGCGCGCAGAATGCGGAGTTAGCGTTCTAGTTATTTAATATAGCTCTATGGGCAATACACAAAACTAAGAAAACAAAGACTAAGCTACTTATTTGGAGATGCTATCACATGTTTTTGTACGCGCGTGTGGAAGCGCTGCCAATCTAGTCTTTTTATTCTATATCTATGGACGAATCATAGCAACCGGGAGTTTAGTCCCCTTACTATCTTTCAACCAGTATGTTTGTCAACAATAATTACGCCAGTTACTTTTTGGAAAGCTGCAAAATAATGATGGACTCTGGCTTTAAAAGTTTTGACCGACAAACGCGCGATGCTGGTAAGCGTCTGTATTAATGCCACATATTTTTTTCATATCAGGATGTGCGGGTCTGACTTTCGTCTCGAGGGACGATTGGGAAGCCTATGGTGGCCCTGAAGGGACATCGCATGTCGCAAACGTGTGCGCATACGTATGCGATGTCGCGAAATTTATCGCGAATGTGTGCGCACACGTATGCGATGTCGCAAAATTTATCGCGAATATGTGCGCACACGTATGCGATGTCGCGAAATTTATCGCGAATATATGCGCACACGTTTGCGATATCGTGAAATTAATCGCGAATGTGTGCGCACACGTATGCGATGTCGTGAAACAATTCGCGAATATGTGCGCACACGTATGCGAATTTGTTTGCAATGTCGTGAATTTTATTGCATACCTTGTCGCATACCTTTCAGTAAAATTCCTAATGAACTGGGGAGTTGTAGCAGCTAGTCTGGAATCTAGACGTACTGTTAGATATAAATAGGGTCTGACTAATAAACCTTCGCGCGCACGCTGTTCCTCGTGCAATCGTTACTACTAGTACTGTCGAGCGCAAGCTTGCTACTTGCGCAACTTTGAAATTTGCGCGCGCAAGTTTGAAACTTGCGCGCGCAAACAGTACGTCTAGATTCCAGACTAGCTGCTACACCTCCCCAGTTCATTAGGAATTTTACTGAAAGGTATGCGACAAGGTATGCAATAAAATTCACGACATTGCAAACAAATTCGCATACGTGTGCGCACATATTCGCGAATTGTTTCACGACATCGCATACGTGTGCGCACATATTCGCGATTAATTTCACGACATCGCATACGTGTGCGCATATATTCGCGATAAATTTCGCGACATCGCATACGTATGCGCACACGTTTGCGATATGCGATGTCCCTTCAGGGCCACCATAGGTTCGGCTTATCAGTTCGTGCGGCTATATTTTTTTTTGGGGGGGGGGGTTCCAGTTCCTGGTTTCAATATCAAATCTGTTTAGATTTGTTTGTGCCAAACATGACACGTTTACTACAATATTGGAGATGGAAATTGTAAAATTGTGCCACATGACTCCATACCAGGGTTTAAAACGTAGAGCCAAAAGTAACCAAATATTGGCACTGAATGCTCTGTCATGTTTCTTTGAAAAATCTGCCAACAAACGTTAATTCCTGGTCGAGATCCGGGTCCTTACAGATTATGGTTGCGAAGGCAAAGCGTAGGGACGTTGTCATTGAAAGCTAATCCTAAGACTGTAACAGAGGATTGAAATTCGTGAGCCCCCTTAAACATGGCCTTTTGAACGTTGTGTTTCTCAGAAAATATGCTCGGTATGATTGAAATGTTACATTCTAACTGAAGAAAAAATTCTAAACTTCATGTCAACGTCAGTGTAAAAAAACGCCGCCATCGATGCCGAAACGTCAATACCGGTTGCTGTCGAGGCTGACCTTCAAGTCTGGAAGAATAGTGGCTGCCTTTTTTGTGACGTCAAACCATTTGGGTTCTTGGGGGGGGGGGGGGGCATGGCCCCGTTGGCCCACCCCCTTGGATCCGCCCTTGGCATTCTGCACATGCACACCCTCCGCCCCTGTCAGTAACCTCTCTGTTTCCGCCCATAAATTTGACTATATATAGTTATGTGTAGAGATACCATTTTTTTTATTGCGAGAGGGGCACTTTTGTTTTGATGGCTAGCTCAGTGACCATTTTTATTTCATTTTATTTGCATGAGGAGGAGCACTATTATTTTTAAAGACCAGTTTTCCATGAGAGGTGCACAATTTTAATGTTGCGGGCTAAGGCCAAGGCCAAGGCCCTGTTTTATAAAATGACCACTAATATAGAACTAATTATAGTCACATGACACATCATCACGAATCGCTCATTAAGAAGAACAACTTGTCTTTAATTGCAATCAACATGCTCGCATACACTGTTTTATGACTGCATTGTATCTATTAAAGTATAAGTTCAGGTCTTCATGAATATGGTTTAACTAAAACAAAATAACGATATATTGACACACAATTCTCCCGAGTGTAATAAAAGGGGGATCCAAGAAACTGATTTGGGAAATGTTTACTTGCTGGGCCAACATGGTCAGAAATATTAGCATTATCTAAAACAGATACACGCAAATCTTTAGCACTTATCAGGGAGACATATACAACCAATCAGATCTATTCCATAATTGTATACAATTTAAGTGATCATCTCATTAGCCCCACAAGTGTACAGAATATTGTTGCCGCAAATCTACTACAATGGTAACAAAATATGATGCTATAAAAGTGGAAGTGTGCCCAACACACAAATCTATAGGGTGTTTCCCTACTCCATGGTAACACGATTAAAATGGTAACAGCAAATTTCAAACAGATTTATCTGGAAAATGCAAAAATCTATAGGCCTTGAAGAGCCTTGACTCAAAATTGCAAGGCACTGATCCCTCAAGGCCAAGGCCAAGGCCAAGGCTTTTGCCCTCCAGCCTCGAGGCCAAGGCCAAGGCCCTAAAGTCCAGCCTTAAGGCAGCCTTAAGGCCAAGGCCCAGCATCAAGGCACTACATCACTGATGAGGGGCAGTTTTTCATTACAAGAGAGGAGACAATTATATTTGTAGTGCGATTATAATGCTTACACGTGTGCGTTTGAGGGGCAGTTTTATTTTCTCATCGAAGGGGCACATAGCCACGAGAGGGGCACTTTTGTTGGCCTGGAAAAATGGGAGGGGGAAGTGCCCCCTGCCACCCGGATCCGCCATCCCTGCAATAATATATACTTTCGGATAAAATGCAATACAGTGAAATCTTGATAAGTCAAATGTCAAGGGGACAGGTTTAAAATTTGAATTAAGCGGAGTTTTGAGATAAGTAGGATTGTAGGCCTAAATCACTGTTATACTACTGAAGGCAATGGATTTTCTGTTTGACTTTACATTTGTTTTGAGTTATCAGAGTTTGAATTATCGATATTTCACTGTACTTAAATGAATGCAGTATGTGAGCGAATAAGAACGAATTAACGAGAAACGTTTGCAAATGAACGTGATAATTAAAGGTATAGAGTGTATCATTTGCACCTATTCAAAATGTTAGGGAAACTAAAACTGTTCATATTTTAGAAAAGAGCAATTATGCGCGATTAAATCAACTCTCTTTAGACGGCCCTTGATGACCCCACAAGGACCGTCTAGAGAGAGATGATTTAATCGCGCATAATTGCTCTTTTCTAAAATACGAACAGTTTTAGTTTCCATAACATTTTGTTGGTGCGAGGTGGAGCGGAGGACTTAAATTTAAAAATGTGTGTGAGAAAAGGAACCCACAATTTTTGTGGCCGAAAAATTGAAGAATGCGGGGGCACAGTTTTGACAGTGGTGGCGCATCATGTGCATATAAGCATCTTCACAGCTTGTCGCCATACAGTAACATTTGAAACTCCGTTTGAGCTCAAAGTTTGGTAGCAGTTTGGTCTTGTGGTTTTTTTTGAAGGAAAGATTCGCAGACGACCAACCGACCGACCGATGACCGCCCAGCCACTAAAAATTTTCATGAAACAACGTTACGCAATTATTTTGCTTTATTGCAAATGGTTGTTCAGTAGTTTAACAACTCGGCGACTTCCCCCTTCAGACAATCCAAGATTTAATACCCCAGCTATACCCACATATCCTGGATCTGTCACTGATATACGTATGCTTTGTTTGAGTCAAGTAACAGCAGCCCCTTTTCCGTTAAAAATAAAACGTTGAAAATATTTAAGGGTGATACAAACGGGAAGGATACTTCATGTTAATCGGTCAATGCTGCACAATTTCGGGGTGTTGCATGAGTTAAGGGTAGAGTTTATGATTTGTCATTTATAGCAACCGCGCGTAGGGTTATGCGTTGTGCCAACGCTAGCGCGCCCAATCACGGCTTCGCAGAATTAAAATCGAACTATCAAATGGAAATTGCCAAAGATGCGTCTTTAAGGTGTTTTCTTCAAAATGACAACACGCCAGGAAGAATAATTTCACAGGGAGGCTAGTGCAATTACTATCTTTGAATCAAGTATGCTTTAAAACAATAATTTTGTCAGTTACTTTTTGAATAGCTGCAAATGATACCCTCTACCTTTAATTATCACGTTAATTTGCAAACGTTTCTCGTTAATTCGTTCTTATTCGCTCCCATACTGCATTCATTTAAGTACAGTGAAATATCGATAATTCAAACTCTGATAACTCAAAACAAATGTTAAGTCAAAATCCATTGCCTTCAGTAGTATAACAATGATATAGGCCTACAACCCTGCTTAACTCAAAACTCTGCTTAAGTCAAATTTTAAACCTGTTCCCTTGAGGTTTGTCTTATCTCTAGTGGCTATAAATGTGCCCCTTCGATGTGAAAATAAAACTGCCCCTCAAACGCACACGTGTTAGCATATAATCGCGCTACAAATAATTGTCTCGTCTCTTGTAATGGGAAAACTGCCCCTCATAAACACAAGTGCCCCTCTTGCATTAACAATTTTAAAATAAAATGAAAGATGACATGTTGATCATCATTTTTTTTTCTGTGCAGCTTAAATACATGTAAGAGTTCTGAGTATTTTTTCAAAGAATTTTAAAGTATGCCATTTAGCACTATAGTGTCTATGGGAATTTTAATACAAGGTTGCACCGTTATCAAGCTTAAGTCGTGTCGTCATCCGTCGGCTCGAGGTAGTGAGGCCAGGTGCGTATCTCGGCATACAGCGTGTCTCCAGGGCAATCCGTGGGGCCGAGCTGCCGTACGTCCCGGTGACCTCGCAGCACGTACCGGTCGGTCAGGTAGCCCTGATGGACACCGCAAGCCGTCAGCTGATGGAAAACCTTCAGTACTCCCGGAGTCGGCTGTTGTATGACATTTGGAGGGAAACAAAATGTGAGTTTAAAAGAAACTATTGTTAACTTTTGGATGAAATTAATCGATTCAATTTGGAGGCCTGGCAATCCAATGTCATTGGTGAAGGGGGCTCAATGTCACAAAAGTCAAATAGATCTACATGTACATGGTCAATTTCAATTTTCCAAATGGTGTATAATCAGATTGCAAATGTGAATCCAGCATTGACCCAAGCTACAAAATCAAAAGAATGTTGAAGAATGCTGGCTTTTCCCTCACCAACTCCTAAAACCTCTCTTCAGAAATCGCTCGAACCACTTTTCTGCCCTTGGCGAATTTTAAGTGACTAGAATCTAGAGTTTAAAAATGGGTCGATCTTCGCTGGTCTGAGAGGGCTCACTGTGTGGTTGTGAACTGGTAAAGAAAGCCGGATATACCCTACCTAACCCTACCCGGGTAGTGCTATTGTACAGGATAACCACGTAACGCCAGTGAATGGGCTAAATTCGCTGATCCCCGATGATTGTGTAGACCAGATGCATGAAGACTTCCAAAGGGGACCAGCTTAACCTGCCTTGTCTCTTATTTCTGGTTTCAGAGGGGTCAGGTTTATAGTCCTCTTTACACATCACTGACTGACTGTCACTCGTAAATAATTTTTGCTTAAAGGGACATTCCGTCCTGGAATGCGTCCTACAAAACGTAATGTCCATTGAAAAGAGCATTTAAAAGTAGGATATAAACATCCACACAACCACCACTTAAAAAATTGGGCGTGTTTGTGTTATTCTTGCCAGAACGAATTTCGTTGAGGTCAAAATTTTGGCGCTCAAAAATCAAGCTGTGGGTGCTAGTCGTGCATCCTGCCGCACATGTTCCACCAGTGCATTTGGTGCTGTGTGGATTATGTGTCACACACAACCAGTGCCGTACATTGAATGGACACGGCTGAAAACACGTATAAGTATGCCACAAAATGCTCTCGGCGTCAGAAGTAAACAATAGTTTTTTCCCGTCTTTTTCGGGGACGGTTAGACATTAGGTTAGTTTCCTTTCAATCAGACTTTTGAAACAGGATAAGTAAACATTTCAAATATAAAATCTTCGCGCATTTCAGGCCATAATGTGCTTTTTAGTCTCACTTATTTGAAATAGGATCACACCGTAACTCCACTGAATGAGTTCAAATATATACGTGCTAAATGTGTTGTCCATTTCAGTGCAGTGCGGTCATTGTGAATCAATTGAAAATAACTTTTATTGTTATACCTTTGTCTTGAATACTGTATTTTCATTGGCCTAGAACGATCACGTGTTAAGTTTATAAAAAGTCATTGCCACACTCCTTGTGGGATATCACGTACATGATATCCCACAGGGAGTGTTCTATGACTTTGTACGTACACATTTTTGTGCGTACATTTTGTGCATAAGTACGGTGTGAAACGCTTGTTTCGTTGGTACCCATGCTATTTTCACCACGTTTTGACACACGAGTGGGAACAGCGAACTAGCAGACGATCAGCTGTTTCGAGCACGCGACATGCATGTGCCTTGACCTTCGATTGTCACGATTGTTGTGTTTACTGCTGTTTGTTTTCGTTATTTTTACATCAAAATCCAAAGAATCCAAGACAGAGGTATAACAACACAATTGTTGACTGTTGGGATGTGGGCTATGACGTTTTGAACACCCTCGTACATGCGCCCCTCGGGTGTTCAAAACGTCATATCTCACATCACAACATTAACAGTCAACAATTGCTAATTTTGCTAAGCCAGCCTTATACAGAAATCCAACATACCAGCTCAGTCATGTAGTTTCCGATGATCGCAATGCCCTCCGAGTGGTGGTTGTAGTATGCAGACCCGGCGTGCGCACCTACGGTGTCCCAGCCACGCCCTTCGTAGACCCTCTCGTCGCCACCGATGACGAAATTGTATCCGATATCGTTCCAGCCTTGAAGAAGAAAAATGTTAAAGGCGCCGGGTATGTAAATGACTGATAATGCTGGTGATTCTTTTGGCTTTTTTTTGCATTCAGTCTGTGAGAAGTTATTAGCAATATTTGTCACAAGCTTTCACCAGTCGATCACAAGTCACCCAGTGCCAACTTGACATAAGTAACAACTGCAACTGTGATATACAGGGTGGTGCAGAAAGAAAGAAAAAGCACTTTTTGCCGGTAAGTTTCACCTACCTGTTGAGCATAATTATTGCAAAATGTGGATTTCCTTTGACTCAGACAAGTGGATTATGGCAAATCAAAAATATAAATTTGGCAATCTTCTGATGAAAGCTTAAAGTTGCGGAGAGTCTTATCCGCAGTCTCATTGCATCGGGTATATAATGCATGATTCTAAACAACTTCTCCGGATCTTCCCACACGAGAAATTATCAGCAAAGTACACAATCGGATGACTTCATTATGGGATGGTTCTAGCGAAGTTTAACAATCCTGCCACTATTACCTGATACAGTGCGCCTATTATGGATAAAGTTGTCAGCAACAGACCTCGGAATAGTCTCCTGACTGGTTAATAAAATAAAATCACCTCTCTTGAAATGCCACTCTTGGAAGATGCTCATATTTGCAGAGCATTCCTTGAGAGTGTGGCACTGCGGAGTAGCGGTGTGATGGATGATCGTGTACCCCACCGGCACCGGCATCGGAACCACAGCCTTAGGCGGCTTGGCATGCCACTGAGTCCGATTGACGAAGGTTAATGTATCGCACGGGGAGTCTGCAGGGAAAGGAAAGAGATTAGCTCGTGGGTGTGTATATGGGGTGTGGTGTGGGGATAGGGTGGGGTGGCCGTTTGCATATAGCGGCCATCTTGGAGGGTTTTATTTTAATCACTGACACTGCATGCATGAAAGGTCTCCCCTGTATGTGGTAAATAAGTACTGCACCTCCAAGTAGGATATTTCCTCTCCGTTCAAAATGTGTGGAAATTTGATTAAAGAGTTGTAGGCCTAATCGGAAATCGAAAGATTTTACTTGTTCCATGTTTCTCCTTTACTGGTAATTTGGAGGTGGACTGAAGTAAACTCCCGTTGCCCTTCTCATCTCTACGCCACTGCCCACTGCCTATGAGCCAAAAATACCAACAATAGACCTATACATGCAGTGTTCTGCAGCGTTGAAAATCCAGCATATAGCTGTATAGAGGACGGGCAGTCGCGCAGATTTCGAATTAAATTTTGACGAGCAGACACGTACTGCTAGCCCCGTGTGTCTAAAAAGGACTTCTTCCGTATTTAGAGCCATAGAGCGATTTTGCTCAATTTCCTGAAAAGTTGTGTTTCCTAAATGTTAAATTTAGAATAAGCTCCGTAATAAACGGAACAATCGAAAGGTCAGAGGTGCATGACCCATCACCCCGAGACAAAATTCCTATAGGCATTTTGGACGTCAAACTCTCTCCAAATTTGCCCGAAAATAACACCAAAACTAGACGTACAAAAGTATCGGTTTTCGATTTTTCCTGATTGCTAATTAAACCATGCAAATTAGCTTGCTTTGCGAAAAGAACCGGGGAAAACAGTGTAGATTTCCAATCCAGTAAACAACATTTCAGGAAATTTAACATGCATTTGGTGTGTGGCTACAAATAAGGAAGAAGTCCAGTATTTGAGACACAATAATATTTCATAGGGGTGTTGCGCATGCGTTAGACCGTATAAAACATTGTTTACTTGGTCCAGTGACGTCATCTGCATGCCCGTTTAACAATTAACCCACGGCCACCGAGCCACAAGTGCAGTGCAAAAGTCAAGAGCATATCCCCGACCTTCTCAAAATAGCATGTGTCTTTGTCATAAGATCCCGGTGTTGCATGGATTTTAATAATGGAATCATGATCTATCATTGTCACCACAAACAAGCAGCCTGCAAATATTAAGTGGAAAACCTAACTTATCGGGGTTGGGGGGTTGGATATGTGCTGAAGCCTTAGCGCCTGCGATCCACCAACAAGTTGAAAAACTGTTTCCCCCGGGTCTTTGTATCTGCAATAATTATGATCACTGTCTTTTAAAATTTGCCGGATACTATGGTTTCGTCAGATCTTATTAACTGTTATTCAACTCAGAAAATACACACAGATCCATTTTCACCGCATAGTCCTACGTTTTTAGTTTTAAGCAGTAGGCTATACGTCCCAGTGCAGTGTGAATTTTGGACTCTTTAAAATATTCGGACTGTTAAGTTTTTGTTGCACATGCCTTAATGAACATGCACTTTGTTTAAAACAGTCGTGACAGGTCACGTGCGTGTGAGACTAGGAGCGATGGGATTACACGGGAGTCCAAAGTTTGGGGCACCACCATTCGTATAGGGACACGAGAGCGAATAATGTGCCATGTATTTTGAATAGCACCATGTACATGGAACAGGGATGACATATAAAAACGGACACATGAATGTTAACCCACCTTTGTTCTTGGAGCTTCGCATTTCATGTGCCGAAGTCTTCCCAAACACGCCATTACTTCCTACGGAGAGACACATTATGCCTACAACAGCCAAGCAAGGAAGAGCCATCGTGGACATTGTGGCCAACTCAGCGCAGACACTACAAAATTCAAGCTAAACCGTTAAAACATGTCGCTAGACATGTGTTCTTATTCCTCCATGCTAGAAGGAAGTGCTTTTGTGTATACCGGGTTGCGAAATGCAACACTGCATTATGCATAATGGAATTCCCCCGATCAAAACAAGGAAGTAAGCAACATTATTTTGTCAACAGCACATGCGTGTGAGCTGTGCGCCGTTTGAGAAACCCCAGTGATGTCGGCTTGCATGTTAGTTGGCCCTGAACTTTGTTGATTTTTACACTGTTTTCAATGGGGCTTGAATTGGTTCAGTGCACCCTATAATGGCGGCACCCAGTACTCATGCGGGCGGGGGATTTAAACATGGTTTCTTTTGTTTTCTTTCGTCGTAGCAGTCGGCAGAGAGACAAGAACAAGCTTCGGGAGACAGTTTTCTGACTGTGAACAGAAGAAGGCCTGTACAGGGCATAGCCTCATTTAAAGTGCATGTGGTAATAGTTGTACATAAAATTCAGACTATGAAACTGTTACTAGAAACATAACCCGAGCTCAGTCCAACCTTAACCCTAACGGAGGGTACTAACCCTAACGGAGGGCAACCCTGACGAATATTAACCCTAACGGATCTTAGCCCTAACCGTTGACACCTTAACCCTAACGGAGGGTAACCCTAATTAAACGTAACCCTAACCGGAATGGTGGTGGTGGTAGGGGGGAGGGGGTTGAAGGGGGTGAGGGGTGAGTGTGGTGGATTGGAGTTATCCATTGAAAACATTAGTCTGCTAAGTAAAACTTCAATGCGTATGAAACATTTCCTCCCCACCCCTTAGAGATGTTTTCTGTCAAGATAACCACGCCCACCCCCACCCCCAAAAGACGTAAATATTCAAATACTAAACAAAAATCATAGAAAACAAGCAAAAAAAAAAAAAACATGGTCGCATGCACCCACTCAACATACCACACACCCACCCTACGTACATTTGGAAAATATAGAACTTTATTAAATGATTTTAGGATAATTCTGAAGACATCGCATATTATGTATGTGTGCTGGTTTGAAACTGTGCAAAATGCTATAGGCTGGCCTTGAACATACCCCATAGATGGCCAGTGGATCAAATTTTTTTTTCATTTTGTTTTTTACAGTTGAAGTCTTGGATTCATTCTTGACCTTTTAATATTCATTTTGCGTCAGATAATTATAACTCGATATATATATATAGGGTGCAGTGAACTAATTCAAGTGAGAATTTCTACGCGAGCTGATTAGCATAAAAAGTGACCCCACAGTTTCTTTTGAAAACGGAGACCGTTTGGCTTAAAAAAAAAACCCGGTGGAATTGTGTAAATATAGCCAAGGATCAACTCCCTGATTTTTGGGCTTCCATCTGAGGGCAGGCTTGATAAAATTACGGTTGAAAAATGGGTCCTATTTGCCTGTGAAAGTGGAAGGATGCCACTTGTAAAATGGCTACATGCAGGCTTGGGAACTATAACTTTTCGGGAGGTGATTTTGTTTTGGTGTGAATATTTAAAAATGTAATCGGCTAATCTACCCAAAATTGAAAAGAAATGAAAAGATGAAGTTCAAGACAATAATTTAATTTTTGTTTGAGAAACCCCAGTGATGTCGGCTTGCATGTTATTTGGCCCTGAACTTTGTTGATTTTACACTGTTTTCAATGGGGCTTGAATTGGATCAGTGCACACCCATGGAACGTCGTTGCTAGGTAAAAGGGCGCCCTCTTACTCGACGCACGGAGCCCATAGCTGGTCTCCCACCCTGGCACTGGAACGGACAGTCTGGTGCATGACGTGCTCAGGCGCGGTTCTAGAACCAATATTTTTTTAGGGGGGGGCTAGCACGGTGGATCCAGATTTTTTTTCAGGTAGGCGTGCTGAAATGTTGACCGGTTTTTTCCCCAGACACTTAGGCCTCCGAAAATCAATAGGTGAGAGGGGGGCTCATGCCATATTTTCAATGGTGAGCGCCAATAAATCCTAACATCATTCACACTATAGTAACTAATGCACCCTTGTCACGGCTATTTCTTCTTTAGGGGGAGACCGTTCGCTAGTACATCACAATCCTTCTTTTTGCTAATGCAATTTTTTTTTTACGGAATTTATTTTGTTTTTTTTTTGGGGGGGGGGGCGCTAGACAAAAAAATGGGGGCTATAGCCCCCCTAGCCCCCCGTAGAACCGCGCCTGGACGTGCTTGAAATCAGTGACTAGTGTTGAATACGGCGTCCAGGGTACAGACAAAATTAATTTGTCGCGTCATGAGATCGGAAAACATGATTGCTTTTTTTCGAAGTAATCGCCAGTATTATAATCTTTTCCATTCAACATTCAGTAGCAGTAGGGCCCCTACACTATTGCCCCGTACCCACTCCTGGTTAGGGGCTTGATTAAAGCTCCCCGAAAGTGCAGGTTTCCCCGGATATGTTAAAACCTTTTCGTATCGGCCGTTCACCAATTCTAGTATATTCAAAACAATTTCAGATTCTTTTCACAAAATCAATTTAGTCATTATTTTATCATTCGGTTTCAAGGTTTGGTCAACGTTTTCAGCACTATATACATGCATGTCAAAAATTCGTCAATACAGATTAAATTCGTGTCAGCTATTGCTGAACGACAGCATTCAGAGATCGAATTGTCTTCAATCATACACAGGGTGGTTCCAAAAAAAACCGCAACCTCATATACTACCAATATCCAGGGACCTAAACCATTCATAATTATGTACGGCTAGGAAATTTTGTTAGAAGAAAAATGATATCAAGAACTATACCAATTCGGTTTCGTAGTTATATAGCTTTGGTTCCAGCGCCATTTTGTGAACCAAAGTCTGGGATTATTTGGTCTTGGATGAATATCCTTAAGTTTGTTCACTGTTAGCGATAATCCCAATAAGTTCCCTGATGACTTTGGTTCCCAAAAATTACAATGCAATCAAAACTGTTGGACCAAATCGGGAGTTCTTGGTATCATTTTCATTCCAACAAACTTTCCTATCCGTATATATCAAGAGTGTAGATCTCTGAATAGTGGAAGTATGAGGTTGCGTTTGGTTTTTGGACCACCCTGTATAGAGCAAGGAACAGCTTCAATCAAGTTCAACTTGTGTTAAGCAAATTAGCATATTCCTTATGCAAATTAGCAACATTCAGACGAGACGCTTGTGTGTCTTTACCTCGGGCTTGTCAATTATGACGAATTAGGCACGGAGACTACTCAATGGCGCGTCCGGGATTTGGCTTTGGGCGGGGGGGGGGGGGCTCAAAAAGTTATTCACATTTTTTAGAAGTTAATTTTTTTCAAAACATTTTTAGCCGCAGAAAACAATTAGTTTATTTTGACGTTGATGGTGCCACTTACACCCCTTTTATACTACTAAAATAGGCCACTTACATATCACCAAGGTCAAATCGTGGGACTAAAAAAAATTACACTAAAAAAACAAACATTTGTTGACAACCTCTTGGGGGCCCCCCGAGGGGGCCCCCTTGGGTGCGCCACCGAGACTACTAATTTATATGCTTGAGGAACCCTGGTATGGAGTCACGTGGTACAATTATTATAGTCTCCGTCTCCAATATTGTAGTTAAAATGTAATTTTTGGCACAGACAAATCTAACCAGATTTAATATTTAAACCAGGAACTGGAACCCCCCCCCAAAAAAAAAAAAAAAAATTAAAAAAAAAATAGCCGCACGAACTGATTAATTAGCCGAACCAAATGAACTTGGAAGCGGAAAGAATGGCTGTGAAAAACACGAATTGTTCCTGCAGAAACACATTTCACAAACACTGAATAAGGAACCAACCGATTATTTATTGCACAAAATCACAGTTTCAAACGACAGACATGGTCTGTGACAACAGGAACACGAAGTAACGAATTTGCAGTTCAATCGATGGGGAGAATAGTCAATATCTTTAATAGATTCTCATTTAGTTGAAAAGTCAAAAACCGTACATGCTCTCTATAGATTTACACGGGATGAAGCTCAGGCTGATTATTATGCCGTAAGGTAAGAAAAAAAAAGTCACGTATGGAAAAATGATTTTTAAGTTGGAGGAGGAGTAACTCAGGCCGCAGTGAGGAGTGGGACATGAAAAAGAAATGTTTACCTCTGGTCAAATATCAATTAACAAACGAAATATTCAAATTCAAGAGGTTGTGTTAGAATATACGATACCCAAAATGATATTTCTATTTGTTCACAGATTTTTTAAAAGTTAAGATCAAAAAAATTGGACATGGCTTAAAAGAGATCCATGTCGAATGACTGGACATGCATGGACTGGTGTTTAAGCTCCGCTCAAAGTCTAGTTTTGAAATTAAAAACAACAACAATGAAATTACGAAGTACGACTCTTGTGTATTGTGTATTGCAGCGGAACATGTCCTCGGTGAGGGCGCCCTATGCAAGAGGTCTGTTGTGGACAAAACAAACAAGAAAGTCTTAATACATTTTTCTTAGGTGATAGGGAAAAAGGTTCTCGAGCTAAGGATACTTTGAAAGAATCTTTCCAGCAAGCCTCTCACCTGAATTATTGAATGTGCACAATATAATAATACTTTCACATGTAAACGTCTTGAGCTTGAAATAAATGACTGAGGGCTCATTCGAATTTGCAGACAACTTTTTGAAGTTTACTTCAGTACAAAAATAAGAGAGTCTTGGCAACCAGATTATAAGTGACAACGTAATCAATCTACTTAAAAACTTCGTCGAATATTGTACACAGATACTACCACCATTAAAAAAAAAACCGTGCAAAACTTCTAAAAAATAGTGACCGATAACCACGCTATATTTGAAACACAAAAAGGAGTGGTTTTTTTTTTTATTTTTTTTTATACATACCAAGTATTTAGGCTTTATTATAGGCGCTATACAGCAACAACTATAAGAGAGTGCTTTATAATTTAAACATACACACTTAGGTAAAACAAAAGTACCGGTGGCATAATTTCTACGATTTCCATTCAAATGCATTACTAACTTGGTACAAATTAAGCCATTGAATATTTTTTTTCAAGTCATGATTGTAAAAAAGGACAAGATTAGCCATTCAAAGTTGCCGCCAGGGAACGCTATAAATTTATTGCTGGATACTGCTTTGTTTTATGTTATCTCAGCAATTTAAATTATTCAACCGAATTAGGTTTACAGGAAATTCTGTTTTGATTTTTTTTTCTGATACAAAAACAGCAGAAACGCTGTAAATGACCCTGGGTGTTTACATCTGTTCAACTGCATTTCAGTCGACCACGCGACCGTATTTTACTTGTGTTTGAATGACAACATATTCCAATAGGTTGGACCAGGCGCTGTTCTAGAGCCTATATTTTAGCGGGGGGGGGGGGGGCTAACAGGGGTGGATCTAGGAATTTTAGCAGGAGGCGTGCTGAAATGTAGACCTTTTTTTCTACGGACAGTTAGGCTTCTGAAAATCAATAGGGGCGGGAACAATAGGGCGGGGGGGGGGGGCTCGTACCATATTACTGGAGCGTAATCGATTCCATAATTTATTCGATTTTGTGTAGGTTGTGTTCCTAGAATGGGTATCGATACCCTCGGACTTGTATTCGGTTCTTCACTTCCACGAGCACCAGCATCAGATAGCGCTCTCTTCCCGTAAATTGCGCCATCTGTTGATCATGATGGAATATCTTTACAGTGCAAAAGTTAGTGTACATGTATGGGTGCAGACCAGTAAATCGACTCCCATAGACCTTATTGATTTTACGCAGTGCTTCCAAAATCATTTAAAAATACTCGCAACTCTCCAAAGTGTTAGGAACACTCATCAAATTAAAGCTCGTTTCATCATCTTTTAATTTTGTAATTTTGGGTGGTAATCCGATGACTTTTGGGAGAAAATTCTATCCAAAGATGGTCACCCCTAAAAGGAGGCCCGTGGCCCATCGCCATTTTGAAAAATGATGCCTGCGCTCCATTGCCAAAAAAAGGACACTTTTAGTGCCTAATTATTACATCTAAATTTCACAGAAATACGAGCTCGCACTCCTCTTCACGGATGCAGATGTAGAAAAGTCTCCAGGAAGTATTTCAAACGTTCCTTGGTTACCTTCTGTTGTGTTTGTAACTTGTTTTCATCTTTGTCTACAATGTACCCTTTTGCTCTTATGAGGGCGCTATTCATTGCCACTGTAACCTAGCCGGATGCACCCATGAACATGTATTAAAATTCCCATAGACACCAGTGCTAAATGCCCATACTTCAAAATTCTTTTAAAAAATACCCAGAACTCTCACAAGTATTTAAGCTGCACAGAAAATTGTTGATCAACATGTCATCTTTCATTTGCTTTTCATTTTTTGGTGGGTCGACCACTGACTTTTCGAAAATTCTCACCCAAAGGAGACTAGACGACCCCTAGTTTTCCCAAAGCGGAAAAGTAGCCATCTTGAAAAAAAAAGACCCCTCCACAAAATGGCAAAATTTTCGAGCCTATTGAATGCTCAGAATTGGAAGCCCCAAGTCCCTGGCCAGCCAGGGATTCATTGTCATTTTTTTTTTTATAATTCCCCAATTTTATGGCTCTCAGAACTCTCTAAATATAGAATATTTTGAACTTGTTGTCGCCACATAGGCAGTGGCGTAGCCAGGAATTTTTCAGTGGGGGGCGCTGGGGGCTGGAACATTTCATGGGGGGCGTCAAGCAGGGGCGTCAATCGCTTCTCAAAAGTGGGGGGGGGGGGACATACCTTGATCATAACTGATGCAAGCGCGAAGCCCTTACGGCGTGGGGTTCGGGGCCCGCTTAAGGGCCCCGAAAAAATTGGATTCTAGATGTTCTGTGTTGTGATTTGAAGCAATTTCTTACGACTTTCCTCCATGCTTTAACTAATATTTTCTTGGCAAAAGATAATTATTTGAACATCGTTTTCGAGGTTGGAGACATTGAATCAGCTATCGGTATTCTGAGCTACTGGCGTGGGGTTCGGGGCCCGCTTAAGGGCCCCGAAAAAAATTGGATTCTCGATGCTCTGTGGTGTGATCTGAGGCAATTTCTTACCACTTTAACCAATAATTATCTTAGCACAAAAGACAATAATTTAAACACAATTTTCTAGGTTTTTTCAGCTAAAGGCATAAGAACATTTTGTGAACATTGTTTTGGAGGTTGGAGTCATTGAATCAGCTACCAGTATTCTGAGCTATAGGCGTGGGGTTCGGGGCCCGCTTAAGGGCCCCGAAAAATTTTGGATTCTAAATGCTCTGTGGTGCTATCTGAGGCAATTTCTGACCACTTTAACCAATATTTTCTAAGCAAAAGATACATTGTAGTACATAATAGGGCCCATGGCGTCATGTAGATCAATGATATTTTTTTTAGAAAAAAAAAAAGTGGGGGGCGACTGGGGGGCTGACAAGGTTTCATGGGGGGCGGTCGCCCCCCCCCCCCCCACACGCCCCCCCCCCCCCCGGTGGCTACGCCACTGCACATAGGACTTTTTTCTCAATACGGCCTCAGTTGTAGTAGATTTCAGTAGCATCTTTCCAACTCCAACAGCCATTTAAATTATAACCGAAAAGTGAAAAAGTATATAAGTAAAAGCCATTTTAACCTTTGCCAAAATAAATGCCTGCATATTCAAGGTCAATCATTAAGCTAAATTTTATCAGTGAGGGTTTGCGGTATTAAACACATGATGTGGAAAGAATCTGTTTTGAAAAGATGTGTTGTTCTGAAAAGAATAATATTATCGGAGTCTTATATCGCGCACGTATCTACCAACTATGAGGTACTCAAGGCGCCGGAGATATGTCTATTATTAAAGAAAGGTAAATACAGTTTATGAGAAATATGAGACCCACTAAGAAGCACCTTATAAGGGTTTACAAGAAACGGTTTGTTGTTTTCAGAACCATTTACCACACATCTTCTCAGAAGAGATTCCTTCCAGATGGTGTTAACGAAAACTCTCACCAGCTTACACTACCGCCATGCAAATTTTCAAGTCTTATTTAAGCTACATTTATTAAAGGCGCTACTACGTTAGTAAAAGTGCTCCCCGCTTGGAGCTTGAAAACCGACAGGCGCCCTCTCTCGTTTTAAGCTTCATATTGGGACCAGGTCGTAATCTCATTATAGAGGGCGTCGCCGGGGCACTCTGTTGATCGTACGTCACGGTGCCCTTTCATTTTGTACGAGGGAGACAGGTTACCAGACTCGACACCGCATCCCATCAACTGGTTGAGAACAGACAGTAACCCACTACCCGGCTGTTGAAAAAAAAATGAGGAAAAACGTATAAAAAAACACTTAACATTAATATAAACGAACAACTTATTCATATAACTGCTGCAAAGTAGTGCTCAGAAAATTTACGAAGTGAGCAAAAATCAGTGGAGGACCATCAGGAGCAACATACATTGCATGGCATTTTGGCTGTAACCTGTTTTTGTTATGTTTTATCTGATCTGCACTTTCATGCTCAGCAGCTGATTAAATTGAGGTGACTACAATTCTTTTTTTATCAGCTTACGACTTAATTTTGTGGAATCCGCCAGCACAAGACTAGACAACCGGGTTTAATGAACGTCAGCAATGTAATGTCTTTAAAGGGGACCTAGTGCTGCTGTTGCTTTTTGTACAACCGAAACTGGATTTGAAGTTAGCCTCTCGTGTGATGAACACACTGTTAATAATAAGGGGACGGATTTGACCCTGATTGTCTGATCCCAGTCAGATTTGCCCGGACACTCTTCTATAGCTTAAAACGACATTTGTGTTTGTCAGAAAGACACTTTCCGGGTCAAACAGGACGGAAAACTGACTCAGAGTAGTGTCATTTTGACCCGGAAAGGTGTCAGGTCAAATCTGACCCCGATTTCAGTTGAACTAGCGGGATGCCGCGCTTCGCGCGGCACCCGCTAGATGGGTGGAGTTGACTAGCTGTTTCGTAATAATTACTGTATACAATGAAATCTCGATAATTTAAACTCTAATAACTCCAAACAACTGTTAAGTCAAATAAAGAATCAGACCCTCTGCTGCACGCGAGCCTATTTGGATTCGCCATCAGTCTCGCCTAAGTTGTATTTGCGTGCACATAACGTTTCCTGCGGAGATTGTGCGAGGGTCCAGGACATATTGTCAATATAGGGGAAGGGGCTAGCTAGGGTGAAGGGTGCTAGTTGAAACGCCCAATTTCCGTAAAACCCGTCAACCATGTCACCAATATTTCCGGGGATGGGGAGAAATATTTCCAGGGATGGGGAGAAATGGTTTTTGTTATAGAGGGGAGATGGTGATATTGAAATCGCTGATATTGTGGAGGTTTATGTTTGTGCTGGGATTCATACCGTTTAAATGTTGTTTGAAATTGCGCGCCGATTAGGAAGGTCTTGCTGTCAACAGTTGAATGAAATAAAGTATTTATTGCCGACCGATTGTCTCATGCGATGTCTCATTATATAAAGCTCATAAATAATGTTGTGCTAGAATATTGTCCAGTCAATTTGAACATTGATTTTTCAAGGTGCCAAACCATTAAGGACGCACCAACTGTACAAATAGGTAATTTAGACGAAACGCGGTTTGATCTTGGCCTATACAAAATCGTATCCATCGTTCTCACTACAGAGGAGAGGAGAGGGCAGCCAGTGGGGGTGGGGGTTGGATATTGTGTGGGCGTCGCCAGGATTTTTCTAGAGGGGGCAAAACATATTTTGGCCCAAAAAATTCCTGGTTTTCTCAACACATTCTCGATTTATCAGTTTTAGAGGGGGGCAGGGACATTTTGCACCCCCAACCCAAACCCATTAAATTCACACCACTATGACTTTGCACCTCTTTTTATTATTGTTTTTTTTTTGCTTTTCGGGGGGGGGGGAGTGCCCCCCCCTCCTCGCGACGCCCATGCCTATTTATGTTACACCTCACATATTATATTTCCGGGGAAGTGGGCAACAATTTATATTTGTTATGGTGAAGGGGGTGTTTCTTATTAAAGTAGAAGTTAATGTCATTATAGCAGTTGGTGTTTTTATTATGGTGGTGGGGTTGTACAGCAAAGTACTGTAACACGTTCATTTGCAGAAGAGAGTAAAACTAAAAGAAAGGACATATTGGAGCACTTCATAATTATGTCAAGCACCACATGTTAAATGTATTTATTACAAAACTGTGAAAATGAAATCAGGTATACAATCAGAATTTTTTTAGTAATAATGTATTTGCAGCATTCATTACTGTACAGGGTAGTACTTCGACAAAACTCAGGGGATATAATTGTTGTCAGTTTTCGGAGCAATTTTCGCAAGGGACGTCGGTCCAGGCTTGTTTACCATAGGCACAAACATTCCATGAAAGACTTTCAAGCAAGACGGCCAAAGGTTATTGTGCAATTGCATTTTTTTTTGTTAAAAGCTGTAATCATAAATAATGACAGTGGCATTGTAAGTTACAGGACAACATTTTTTTAATGAGTGTTGGTGAAAACTCATGAGAAATGGAGGGGTATGCGAGTATGAATATTTTGTTGTGAAATTTTAAGAGTGATTATGTAACTCGGTAATCAAAGACATTGTTTTGTTATCAAATAAGTCTGCTTGGCCAGTAATTATCGGGTAATCATTCCATCATTATTCTTGGGTACAACTAAGCCAAGGATATAATTTTAAAAAAAGGATGGACATAAAACAGCAGAAAAGAGTGATTTTTTTTGCACTATTTCATGACTTCTAAAAATAAAATTATGGCTAGAAGGAAAATGTGTTTTGAATGGGTAAAGAGAAAAACCAGGAATCTTGCAGTTGAACTGGAAAGAATAGGTGTGTCACGTCTTCGTCTTGAGTTGAGATTCTTGCTTTGGGAACTGGTTGAAGCATGCACTGGAGCATGCTTGGAGCATGGTTGAAACTGGTCATGTGATGTGGGTGTCATCGAGAGTCCTGTGTAAAGGAGTTAGAAAGAAAAGAATAACGACTAAGGTGAAGACAACTTGTAAACAAAAATACATCGGCTAACAATAGCTCTTTATCCTGCTTGGGTTCATGTCTGTTGTCGAGTCATTTGATTTTCTGCCAGAGTGTATCAGTCTCTAATATCCACTATTCTAACTGTGTTGGTTTCAGGTTTTAGTCTTTGCCTGTATTTTTTGGTTTTTGGCCTGAGGTTTGAACTTGATCACGTCTTTAATTTTGATTTGAGGGTTTCTTTATTAAGTTGGTTATTGGTCTTTGATTTGCAGTAAATTAATTTTGTTTTGCGCCTATGACTTATGAGTATGAAAGTCATTTCTTTAAAGGAAGTTTTACGTATGATTTGCCGTGTTCTAAGATTACCACAAAGATTTAGTGTGCATAATTTGTATGGAATGAATGTACATTTCATGGCCTATATACAAATGCAGCAGTTTTTTTCTAGCTAGTAGTAGGCCTATAGGCCTAGGCCTAAAACAAACTAAAGCAAAATCCAAAATATAAACTACAAACAAAGCCCAATTGTGAAATCAAGAGTTGGCAAAGTTCTACAAACATGTTCGGGTACATGTTCCAAGTGAGGCCTGTATTTACGGAGGTCATGCAGTAAATTGGCAACATTAAGCCTAGTAAGTTAACCCACGCCACGGCCAAACTCTCGATGTCCGAGGCCTCCCCCCGTACGTACAACCCTCCCCGTACAACCCTCCCCGTACTCACAAACTGAAACTCACAGTCACACTTTTCACAAACAACAATGCTTCTCATTGCCAGTGGCGTTCGAAAGAATACCACTTTTCACAAACAACAATACATATCATAAGTGAGACTTACCGTTCAAAGAGAAAACTGGAGCAAGGAACAGATGTACATCAACCATGTCAACAACGCCGTGCTGAAGAAATGTGGGGCATGCAAGTTGCATGCGCTGCATGCTCAGCGCTCATAACGAACGTATACGTGGCACGTCAATTATCCGGCCCGTACGCAAGATGGCCGGCGAGGCCCAATAGGGAAGGGAATTATGGGAAATAGGGTGGAAAATAGCCGGGCCCCGTTCCGCTTCCCCTGTAGCCAACGCGCGCGATGAGGACGGGAGACCGGTCGGAAAAATGGCAGCGCCCTCCAAATTTTCGTTATTGTAGTATAGAGATCTAACCCGGGACTTTTAGGAGTGTGTTGAAGCAAGATTGAGGCTGGTTACATTACCGGGGAGCTTGTGTAGTCTCCCATGATCGCAATGCCCACTGAATTTGGGTTATAGTCCGATCCAGCATGCGCCCCCACGGTGCCCCAGCCACGCCCCACGTAGACTCTCCCATCACCGCCGATCACAAAGTTGTATCCAACGTCGGTGAAGCCTGAAAAGATAGTGAGTTAAAGTGACCACATAAAAACCTATACACTTAGATTTTAAAGGTGTTCATTAAAGTTGTTATTGTTCGGAGCCTTAACCTATTACTTCCATGGATGTTGTCTAGTCCATCACAAGTCCATCACAAGTCCAGTCACAAGTAACAGTAGATGAACAATTACAAAAAACTGCACTTGTAACAGTTGGAACTGAGTTGAATTGGGACAGGAGGACATGCAGGGGACTTGGATCCAATTCCCCAATGTTATGGCTCTCAGAACTCTATAATGTAGAATATTTCGAGGGTATAATTTTTATTCATGAGCTCGGCGGATGGATTTAGGCATATTTACCGGTGTGCACCCCTACAGTGCGTGTGACCCAGTAGCCATAGTTGCACCGAGTTGACCTCTGAGTGACGTTATGACTTCGGCAGCGTATAGGAAAGATTCTTCGAAGCCTACATTCAACTTTGACTGCGCTTGAATTTATAATACTGCACCCACTATTGAACTGATTTCACAGTATTTCATGTTAATAAGAGTGAAACGCTGTATAGAGGGGTCGCCATGACATGCAGAGTGCCTAGTGCTGGCGCTTTACAACTTATCCTCTTCCTCCTCAAACACTCTTGTTTTACTATAGGACAATGCCTTGTGTTTCCTTTGTCCCTGTAAATAACACTTTCCCATAGACAAAGCACACAATCTTACTACAGAGGACTGTTTCCAACATAAGACCCAACTCCCGAGGACTGAAAGGATTATGTTGTTCCCCCTTTGTGTGTCACTCCTCGGGAGTTATGTAGAACACGTATACCCATACAGGTTTCGAGTCAACTCGAACCCAACCCAACTCAGGCCTAGGCAACTCAGACCAACCTGGGTCCGAGTTGGTTCGGGTCGGAGTAATTGGTTCAGGTCCGAGTTGGTCTGAGTCCCAGTTGGTCTTGTTCCAAGTTGGTTTGGGTATGGCTTGACCTGCACCCGTTGCACATACCTCTGGCGTTCATGTGCCACCGCTGGAAACCCAGCATCTTTGCCGAGCAGGTTTGGAGAGAGTCGCAGGACCCATAGACGGTGTGGTGCACCACTGTGTAGTCTGGAGTCCCTGACATCGCCGTGGTGCTGCGGGGAGATATGGCTTCCCACTCGGACCTCGAGACGAAAGTCAGACCCTCGCAACTTCCTAAGAAAAAAAATGGAAATAACGGCTAGGTCACACACGTCACAACCTCGTCCGCAGGTTGAACTTTTCAACCACGATACAAAATTAGACTCTGGATGGTTACTTGCTTTGTTTATTCTGATTCGATCCTGCATTAGCAAGTACGGATTTGTATCGTTTATGGGGATGCCATTTCCAGTGTTGCATGTTTTAAAGTTCATTTTAAAATTGTATATCCAGTCCTCGTCACAAAACTCCCCCTTCCCATTTTGCTTAATGTAATACTGTATGTTGGATGTGTAAAATAACTAATTTACACCTATGAAGACAGACACTGTGTTTTCCGATTTACGACTGCTTGATTCCATAACCTACACCCCGCAATCAGAAACATTTGAATCGCAATACTGTAAGGTCATCCAACTATTCTGCATTAAATTATAATTGATAATATTTTTGAATATGCGAATGACCCAGGCGAGGCAACTTTTAATAGGCAACCAAAATGCGCTGCAAGCTAAGCCAGCGTTCCCTACGAGCAAGGCAGCAGTAAAATTCCTCAGAACATCACAGAAAATTGTAATTTTTGTCTTTTTTTCTTGGAGAATGCCTAGAACAAATTTCCTTTAAAAAATGTCGTGTAACAAACCCCTAAGTCGCACATATAAAATACAGATAAGAAGAGTCAGTAGTGGGTTGTATGCCAGCATGCACGCGTTCTAGATTTACAGACCTATGTTTCATTCGTTTAGGTTTTTCTGATCTATTCTAATTTGTAAGCCCAAAAAGCCTAATTATTGAACACAGAAGAAGTCTAGTTGCTGTTTCTAAGTTACTATCCCCAACGTCAAGCACGAAGTGGACACTTCAAATGAACATTCAAGCGAACACTTCTTCCACTGCTTCCCCAGCTCAGTCTTCATAAATGTCTTCAAAATCTTGCAGAAGCCATGGTTATGAGCAAAATGGACTTACTTGAAGCAGAAGATAAAACCCTATCCAATTCAACATAAGGGTCTAATATCAGGTCAAACCGGAATGGAGCCAAGGTTTAGACAACATCATTCGAATAAAGCGATTACAAAGAAACCTAGGCCCCATTATGCATGCATTTTATTTTCAAAAACTAAAATAAAATAATGTTTGTTATTTTGAACGTGACAGTAGAGGTAGGACGTGATTAATTTACAACTTTTTCGTTGACATACATTTGCTCAAACAACCTCTTTCAGCAAATATAAAAAAAAACCTGTTGACTTGATCAATGTGTCATTTGTTGACATTTTAGTTTGTCATTTCGTCAAATATGGTTTCAAAACAACAAAAAGTGAAATTTGTTTCTTGGAATTTTTTTTGGGAAAATCAAGCTAAACCTCGACTTATCTCCTGCGTGACATCGGTTGTCCATGACAGTGGCTCTTCGGTTGTGACTCCAAGGTCTCCATAGTGGGGCCAGGTCTTAATCTCATTGTAGAGTGCATCACCGGGGCAGTCTGTCGTCCGCACATCACGGTGCCCCTTGATGATGTACGCAGGAGACAGGTTACCAGAGTCGACACCGCATTCCATCAATTGGTTGAGAACAGAAAGTACCCCGTCACTGGGCTGAGGACAAAAAAAGAGATAAGAAGAAAAAAAAAGACCTAAAAAATGTTAAAACTTATTGAAGACCTCAAGCATGGGAACCCGCCAACACAGTGCTATATACATGGATAGCTGCCGTCTTTTTTGAACAATTGAAGTAAAGTTGCGGCAATTCTTTTTTTTTAAGTGGTAGAGAAAGGAACGATGCATCAGGAAGCCGCTTGGATGCTTCTCCTGAGTGAGTTGTTTATTAAAGCAAGGTAGAAAACTGGGTTAGTTACCAAGGAGCCTGTGTACTCTCCAGTAATAGCAATGCCCACTGAATGCCGGTTGTAGAAGGAAGAGTTAGCATGTGCCCCTACGTTGCCCCAGCCACGCCCCACGTAGACCCTCTCGTCGCCGCCGATCACAAAGTTGTATCCAACGTCGGACCAACCTATGGACAGACATGAACGTGCGTTTGTGACCACAACAACATCTAACACAAAAGGTCACTACAAATATTCTTATTCTGAGGCATGTATTCTGTATGTTCTCTGGACTGCTTCAAGAAACATGGTCATTAACGAATCAGGGAATCAACCTGTCAATCGTATCGACAGTGTTTTATGTGCATCATTTTAAGTCCCTCGTTTTACTGTTCAATATACTATAACACTAAATTGCTAGGGGGGGGTGGTGGTGTCAAACTCCAAATTCCCACCGTCCCTGCGCCACTGACACTTGCCCAATATTTAGAGCATGTTATTCCGCTCTTTCTAGCAAGGTTGTACTTGACTATTCCATACCGTTGGTGTCAATGTGATATTGTTGGAAGGCCACCATCTTTGCAGAACAGGTCTGTGGAGTGGAGCAGGACCCTGTGTCGGTGTGGTGCACCAATGTGTACTCAGGGGTCCCTGGCATCGTCGTGGTCCAACGGGGAGGTCTGGCGCCCCACTCGGACCTCGAAACGAAAGTCAGACCCGCACAACTTCCTATGGGATAAAACATATAAATGAATATTTCTCTCCTATAATTATCCTTTTTTTCCGCCAAAACTGTTTTATGGCATTTACAGAGACGCTTACCACCATCGTGCGCTTGTCGGGCAAAACGTTTAAGCTTGGCCAACGGCATTTCGTGCAGAGCCGCAATTGCGAAGCACAAAAAGACAAAGACAGACACAAAGACAAAGATAGCAACGTTCCGACGAGTTTTGGAGTCCATTTTGATGCGCCTCGTGTGGTTGCAATGCAGGCTGAGCAGTAATGGATGTCGAATCTTGATGATCTGTTTTATGGGCTGTGCAGAACCCGGATCCGGAAATTGACTGCACAGTTCATGTTCTCTGGCAGCTTCCTGAACTATGTTGAGTACAAAACAAGACAGGCTTTCCGTTTTAGTAGAATATTTTTGGTCAAGCATGTCTTTGGATTGAACGACAATCGGTAGGGTGACCATTTCATTTTATGCCAAAGTGTTCTGGGGGAAAACAGAAAGAAAATTGCAGAGAATCTAGCGGACTAAAAAGATCTAGCAGATTTCCAACACAATACTGGTGATCCTAACAGAAAAATGTAGATTTGTTTTGAACAAGCTTCAATTATTTCAAACAAAGCCTTGAATATAGCAGGGACAGGCAGGTCAGTCTGTGCGTTGAGGTCCCCTGACGCTGTTGTGGCGGTAATCGGTTAATTACAAAATTTTCTTGAGGTTTAATTAACAGTTCAAAGTTTGATTTATTCGTTTGATTTATTCTGGAGTTTGATGTTCACTTCAATAGTTGTCACTTGTTCACTTGATTCAGTTGATTCACATTTCACTTGATTCACATCATTCACGTAAAAAGTGGAAAATAAAAAACACACAAAGGGATATAATAAGCACATGCATAAAGTGCATCTACATGTACATGTAAAGTGGACATGCGGAATATGTGTATTTAACATGTGGAATTAGACATGTTGCTCCTAAAAACATGTTATGATATAACCCCAAATAATTCCCAGGTTTATAATAAACAAGAAGTGGATTTACCATATTATAAAACCCAGAATTATACCCAGATCTAAATCCATTGTTCACGAGGGGCACATGGGGTGCAGCGTACATGTTTCGTTGATGATATATCGCTGCACAAACACATTTATACAAACTGGTTTTATCGTGCGATTATTGATCCTCAAAACATTACAAATAACATTATTCAGTGACTCAAAATTACCTCACAATAATTCTATAAACTATAAAATGTATAGTTATCAAATTACCTCTGTCCCTAGGTCAAGTTTTGTGGGAGAACCTCAATTGTTTGGAGTCGAAATTCACTAACGATTCACAAAAATGTGATCAGACGAGGGTATGTACAGCGCGCAGAACAGCGCCACCCTGTACTAAGTGACAAGCATTTTTACAAGGCACAACAGTCGTCACAATAGTATACAAATACTAAATGTTTGTGAGTGCAATGGTAAGAATAATTTCATGAGGTGACAGATGAAATGTCCGATTCCACGAGGCGAAGCCGAGTGGAATGGAACATTTCATCTGTCACCGAATGAAATTATTCTTTCCATTGCACGAACGTGAAACATTCATTATTTTTTTATATAACACCTGTATAAATCCTTGTCATCTGATTGGTTGACTTTTAATAGCCAATTTATTCAGGTTGAAAACTGTTTAAAAGTTCGAAAAGTTCATCATATTTATATTAATGCAAACTATTCGACAGGTTGAGAACAATCATATTCAATTTAACAATTTATCTCGATTTAAAACAGCGCCACCACCAGCAGCAATGACAGCGTGCAATGGAAGTTCTATTCACAGTGCAATAGAACTTCCATTGCACTGTGTTGGTACGAATAATTCAATGACATGTGATCAACGATCCTCCAATCAGATGACGGGGATTTATTCAGGTGTTGTATAATAATTATAGGCTATAGACATTCTGCATCCTGTAACTTAGTGTTTATTATAATGTTTTTTTGTGTGATTTGATGGTGATTTAGCAGATGTTTGTTAAATCTAGCAGAAATTCATCTAGCAGAACTTGCGATTTTCATCTGATCCAACCTGAAAACCGGGAAATTCACTGCGTGCCTTTTTTCTTGCTATTTAGTATCTAGCCTACTTAGATATATGTCGTACCAATTGTTATGAAATTGAAGAGATTGTACTTTGTATGACCTCCATTGCCCATGTCCGGCCCGGACAAGTTAACTTTTTTAAAGAACTGGTTGAAAGGAATGCATTTATTTTGTTATTTTTTTAGTATATTTGTTTTCCCGGATGAAATCGGAATTAACAATGGACCTCAACGAAGTTCTGGAACAAAATTAAAGTATCTCTCCAAGGAATTCAAACGATACCAGTGTTAATAGATTAACTTGAAAACCATATATAGGCTAAACGAAAAGAGTTTTCTCGCGTGTGAGAAATGAATAAAAATATGGAAGTTTCATTTGTTGGTGCTTGCTTCAAATGTGATTCTTTCCAGTTGGGTGTTTGTCTTTTCTCCTTCAATAAAATTATCCTTTCTTATTCCTCCACGATCGTACTAGACGTTAACAATAGAAAAGGAAGGAAGTGGGGCAGACACTTCAAAAACAGTGTCATAGGGACGCCCTATTTTAGTCTGGGAAACATGAGCGGGCCTTGCGTCCGCGCCCTTTCATCTGGGGCGGGGCCATGTACCGGGCACGAGCCCATATCGTTTGGGTCGGCGTTGCCGATACGTACCCTGACCCAGCACTATAGGGTGTTAAACAGGCGCAGGCTATGACACCCTCTCATGCAAAGAGCGAATCTCAAGTATCAACACGTACCTCGCAACCCTAGAAAACACAAATCCATCCCCTTTTTTTAGTGATCGCTCTTTGTTTTCCAGTGGTGTGCTTCAGCTATCAAATTTCATCTCGAAACATTTTCAATCATTTCCACACGGCATATGTGCGTGTTTACGCTTTTGTTGACGTCTACATCGTCACATTTTTGTGTGTGTTCGTTTGTTTGCTTTAGATGTCAGTCGTTAGAGTGCTTTAAAAACTGATTACTATAAATTTGATATCTCCCCTCTGGCAAAGAAATGGCAGTCGATCGTGAGAAGTTACAGGAGGTAAGTAGACGTTTGCAAACATAAAACGAATTTTGCATTGTGGACAAATTGGCGAATGGTCCTTGGAGCCCTCGAAAACGAGTTTGACTTTTTGGCTTGAGAAAGTAAAGATATACAATGTACATAGGCCTACAACACGGAAACATTCTTTTGACAAAACGAAACATGTTATTTATTTAGGTGATGAATACACAACGGATTGGGATGTTTTCTCACGAGTGCTTGGTATACATGTAACGAGCACGAGCCAAGAGCCCTTGACAATCACCCTCGAGGATTAATACGACGGGGGTTATACCAACTCCTAGGGCCGGCTCGGCTGTAAGCCAAATGGTTGAATTGGAGCATATGGGAACTTAACATATTTCGGAACCATCTGATGGGCAATCAGTGCACATACAGGGAAGCTATGTTCTTTGATAACGATCAAACATTGCAACATTTTAAGTTCTTCATACTTCATTGCCTTGCTCAGGATTGTGAATGTATTACGGAAGTTTCGTGTTAAAAAAAAAACAAGCGAGGGAAACAAATCAGTGACTAGTAATTACTCATCAAAAATTGTGGGTAGATTGACTGGGAAACATTCAAACTTGACGTTGTATTATAGGGTCGACCTGGGTGCACCCACCATTGGAAATCATTCAACATAACTAATGATAAATTAAACAAGGATTAATTGTAAAATGAAAATCTGCAATCAACGGAAAATTGATTTTTAGGCTAGTTAAGTTCCATTGCGACAAGATTTCCAGTTAGTTTTAAGAACTAATCCAGCAGTATTTGACTGTGATGTTATAAGACTACACAACCTTCCATACTCTGCAAAATAATACAGATATAAGCCAGGCAAAATACAGGCAAAGAATACCAGATTACTCATTTATTTCAAAATCTTTATACAGGATACACAATATCAGCTCAAAGGCTGTTTTACATTATGGTCCTGTGATAAGCAATAAAAACATTAAAAATAGTGAGAGAAAAAACAGCAATTAAAATGATAAAATATTAAAATGTACACAATAATAACAAAAAATAATAACTATTATGATAGTAAAAATGTACATTAAAAATTTGTTTTTTCTCTTCAATCCCCGTTCCCCTAACCTTTTACATTTAAAAAACCGTTAGGTATTCAGAGTTGACCTGAGCAGGTAAGTTGCTCTGTAAAATAGCACTGGTAAAATGGTATAAAAAAAATTAAAAGCGTAAAAAAGTACTTAAAAAAATAAAGTGTCTTATACATGTATTTAAAACCATCAATAGAAGATGCATTCTGGAGCTCAGCAGGAAAGCGGTTTCATATATTCCCGCACCAGAATAACTAAAAGATTGCATAAAACATTCAATATTCAGTTTAGGGGGAACAACATTAAGAGAATCAGCGTTCCTTGTATTATTACAAAGTCTGTCAGGGGCTAAACCATGTGCACTATACATATTGCAAGCAGCAAGCTAAATGAAAGTAGTATTTCCCCACCTTTCCCCACGCTCACATTGTCGCTGCCTGTATCTCATTCTGGGAGTTGTACAAGGTGGTTGCTTTCATTGCGGCCGGGGTTCGAGTCCCACCATAGACCGTGGCGTTCGGTCCCTATATAATATCCGTGCATGGGCTTTACTCTCGAGCATGCATGATGTTTTTTTTTTGTCCCTCCTGTCTCTGAAGAATGCCGGATCTAGGGTTTTTCGAGGGATGTTTCTGATGTGCAGAAGTCAAAATCAGATGCCAGGGGTCCTAGGAATAATGTAATGAGCCAGATTTGGCTTCATTGTATGATATTACAGGAAACTTACGGAAAGTTTGGATTTTCCTCTCTAATTAACAGACGGAGTGGAGGCCAGGGGGGTGGGGGGGGGGTGTAGCCACATCAACCATCCCCTTAAATCCGTCCTTGCTAAATAATGTTTTTTCTTCATTGTCGTCTCTCCACAGGTTTATGTATCCTGGCGACGTCTTCACTGGCACGTCTGAAGAAGCTTTGGTTTCTCTCAGTGTCAGAATGAAATAGAATACACATAGTTTCTCCCTAGTCTGCCTCCGGTGTGCTGCCCCGTCTGACTTAACCTCATGCCCATTCAACTCTCACGGCCGGCAGTCTCACCTGTATCCTATACTCTCTTCCCTCGATTTTGATTTCTACTTGTCTGTTTCAAAACCTCTGTCTTACCCGGTGCTATAACTATCGTCCAATTTGCAGGGGGGGGGGGGGCGCTTTAAGGGTACCTTATTTTCTGGAGAGGGGCATTATTGGGTTTGGTCGTAGTTTCAAGCAATACGAAGCTACAATCCTTGCCAAATCTCGCTGGGCCCCCACCCTCCCCCGGCCCCCTTTCAATGTTGTCTCTCATTGCGTGGTGTGTGCTCCATCAGCTGGGGAGAGAAACATTGACCGGGGGGGGGGGGAGTGGGGGAGTGGGTGACTGTGGCAGGCTCAAGAAGTGTCCCAACCATTAGTGGCCGGGATTGTAGTCTCAAAATTCTGAGCAGGACACGGTTCTGGAGAATGAGGGGGCGGGTAGAGCCTCTGGGTTTCCCTAGTTACGCCACTGGCCCTCCCCCTCTTCATCTTCCCTGCCCCTCCCCTCCCGATCTCAACCACCCTCCGAGATTCTATCTCTCTCGACGTTCACTCATGAGACTCCGGATCTCCTTCCCTCCGTGATGCCCACCAGGAAGGAATTTTTATGATCACAGTGGAAAAAAAAATGACCAAGAGTCTGGAATCAATAGTATCAGTTACCGCTAGCGAGTTGAATGGCCTACGGGTGCTTAGCTGCGTTGCTATATCCACCCAGCGGCACAAGTGCACCGTGAACGATCGCTTCCGGTATTAAGAGCCCCGACCGGAAGTAGTTGCCCACGTAGGTCAAACGACAAGGCGTTCAGCCGAACACATTTCATTGCTATTCTCTATACACGCAACACATTGTAGATATCCCGGCAGCTGTACCGAACACTTATACATTATAATTCCACATTCTCATCACTAGAGGGACAGGTGCAAGACCTTTTGTTCCCTCAGGGATGCGATAGTTTTTTTTCCTTACTTCATTCTTCCGTATTTAACGGAGTTTTGAAGAAACCCAATAAAGCTGCATTTTTTTTAGCAAATAACTTCAGACAATAAGGAGACATCAAATGCCTTAATGAAATACGCAGTCAATACCCGATGAATGCACTCAAAAGGAAACCGCACTGCAAGTATTTTGCGGGCTACCCCTCCCCCTAAAAAAATATAAAACATTCTGGTATAAGGCGAAATGGTTTTCTGTAGACTTCACGGATTATAACTTTTAGACAATGCACCAGACAGATTCTTTTAGGGGACTAAGATAGGGGTGGGGTAAGCCTGAATTTTTGTAATCAGGAACAAATTGTGAAATCTCAGGAAATTTGAAATCAGAGTAAGTTTTCTTTTTTTTCTTGTTTTTTTGGGTCACTTTTAAAGTGACTTCTGCGTCTGTTTGTGGCGTCCACAACAATAATTGTAGCTTCCGTTGCAAATGCACTTCCACTGTGAGCAACTGTATTCACATTGCTTGCTTGAGAAATTGTCTGAATTTCAAATTTCTAATTAATGTTTTTATGGGCTTTTTAAAGTTTGCATGACGCATAAACCATTTTAAGAGCGAATCTTATTGTGGCGATTCGAAGCAAAATTGCTCGACCTGGGACAAATCATACATGCTATAGATTATTATGCGGTATGTGTCAACATATTTTTTACATCCATTTTGGGCATTCCTTTTGTGTTGTTGGTTTTATAGAGGGCTAAAACAATGGGAATACGCATCGTGTTTGGCGCCATCTATCAGCTGAACAAAACAAAATAAAACCACAGCGTATGCCGTTTGACCACAGGCAATATGGCTATTGGTGACCTTGTATATCAATTAATATCAACCAAAGGTAAACAAATTGGTCATTGTTTAAGATAGATCTAATATAGGTTTTCCCGGCTATTTTAACACTTGTATCACACGAATTCCCTATATCGATACTTTAATTTCGTCCCCGATCATCACCAAGCTCACTTCTTAATTTGAATTTCAGAAAGCCACCACTAGATTTCATTTAAAGTTCAGCATAATTCAAATTGTTCGCATTCTGATTCGTCCAAAATCTTTGAAATTCGTCTCGTGAAGCAATCGGCGTTGAATTGACAAAGCAAATTCGTTTTTTGTCATTCGTTTTAATGTTCTTGTCGTTACATTTCGTCTCTGGTGACTTAAATCGTATACGATTAGAAAATGCGCCCAGTATTTAGACTTATTTGAAGAATTATGTGTATTAAAACAATGATAATTCAACATATATTTCCTTATATAAATAAAAGTATTTAGCTGTAAGATATGAATTTTTATTTCTGTGTTTTACAATTAACATTAGAGTCAGGAATAAACATTTCACAATATGCACGTTACGTATGACATGGACACTAAGCATTAAAGTCAAACACCTTCTTAATGTTGTTCTTTGATAGACATACCTTATTTCTGTTGTTTTATTCGTATACATGTATCAAAGAGCAACATTACGAAGGTATTTGATCTTAATGCTTAATTTTCATATGCTAAGCAAAGAGCATATTGTGAAAGTTCAATTTCTGATTTTAATGTAAATTGTCAAAGAAAACTCAAAACTTACAGCTATACTTTCATTGATAAGGAAATATTTGTTAAAAATTAAAATGTAATGAATGCGCAAACAAGTCCAAAGATTGGGCACATTTTTAATCGTAACGTTTTAAGTCACCAGAGACGAAATGTAACGACAAGAACATTAAAACGAATGACAAAAAACGAATTTGCTTTTTCAATTCAACGCCGATGGCTTCACGAGACGAATTTCAAAGATTTTGGACGAATCGGAATGCTAACAGTTTGAATTATACTGAACCTTAAATGAAATCTAGCGGTGGCTTTTTGAAATTCAAATTGAGAATTGAGCTTGGCGATGTTCGGGGACGAAATTGAAGTATCGATATAGGGAATTCGTGCGATACAAGTGTTAAAATAGCCGGGAAAACCTATATCAAAGATATAATCTTGACTTTTTGGAGGGAGAAAAAGCTGTGCAGCAAGTGATAATCGTGTGCCTCCAACTGTACACGAGATATTTCCCCCCTCCTCCAAGACCACACAAACCGCAGACTTTACGATTTTTCATAAATTCCTTCCGGATAATTAAGGGCTCCAGTCTAGCGTATGAAATCGTCAACAAATAACCGACAGGAAAATTAGTCTGGAACTGTCTTGTAAAAGCCCAAAGTCGGCACCGCTGAAAGGCGCGAGAGAATGGAAAAGACCGAAATCAAACGGTGTGGCGTGTTTTGCGATATTGATCGTGCGCGGGACCGGGACTGCGATAGACGGGCGGTACGCGGTCGGTACGCGGTGTATGTAGCAGCCCGGCGTCCGATTGCAGCTGCGATGAGTCGGTTCGTATCACCGAGCCAAGCCTGGCAAGGCACGGCGGGCTGGTCGGCCCCGCAACACGGCTCATTTGCCCGGCTCTCTTCCGCGGACAAGTCAACCGTTGACCGGTCATTTTGTAGGGAGTCCGGCCGACATGGGGCGGCTTACATCACACGCTAAAGACACTCTTAGAGCCACTTCGGGGCCCCCTTGTTGGCAACACGTCGTTACTCTCGACTTCGCCGTATCCTTAACACCCCACTCTTTTCTTTACAAATTTGGGGTGTTATTTTCTTTTTAACAGGCACACAACTTTGTTTTGGTTTGTTTGTAATCTCATAATGCCCTCACGCCTTCTCTTTGTTCTTGGCGTGTCCCAAAGGGGGTGGAGGCGTACGCCGGCTTTTCAGGGAGGTGGGTGTAGAGAGAAAGGGGGGTACCACTCTGACCCGCGGGTAAAGATTGATGGCACGTGGCCGTCGGGGTCGTATGTCCTTTGCCGTTATGCGTGGTGTAGGCCTACATGCCAGCCGATATTTTGATATGTTTGTCACAGTTGGTGGATTGGCACGTTAACACGGCTAAGTTCATTCCAGGTCTGCAAATTAAGACGCCCAAGCAACGCGCTTGAAAAGAATTGTACACTCTGGCACGCATTTCCCTTGCTCTATGGTTGACTTCATGTGTAAGTCTTTGAGCTCCGTGGGTGGCACTTCAGTTGGCTTGGCTCTTCAGTGCGGTTTGTAAATCGACACTCAAGATTGGGGGGGGGGGGGTATTTTTATACGTCCAATTTCAAGTTCACTTGTCTTGCCGGCGTCTTTGTTCACCAGTAGCCTCAGACAATTTTGTATGTGTTGACCCAATAACAATATGACTGACCGATTGACCGTCAGTCGTTTTTTTTTTTGGGGGGGGGGGGTTTACATTTTAATCAATTTTAAAGACTATGCTTCCTTGTCTTTCATGCATTCACTTCATTGCAGTTCATCAGCTGCCTATATCACTGCCAGTAAAGAAATGACAGAGATAAGAAGCCGCACACGATTATTTGGGATCCTTAACGCAGTTATCATTGTAAAAACTCTAGAGATTACAAAATTACATAGAGAATTAGCACAATAGTTTTGAAAATAACATGAACTATTTAAAAGCACCACAGGCCGGCACTACATAATGGCAAGCCCCGCTCGAATATCGAAAATTTGTGACCAACCAGCTCTGGGTTTACATATTGTGCGAATACAAAAATGGCTCTCAATGTCTGCAGACGAAAGAAAGACGAGGTGACAGGATACCCATAATATATAGAAAGACACCTCGTTATTAGGTCAATTTGAAGTGAGTCACAAAGTTCACTTATACTTTCGATTCGAAATTTACAAAGTAGCGGCAGTAAAAACTTGAGGAATGAAAAGATGCCAAAAAGATGATAAAAAGGTGATCTATAATAAACCATGCGATTTAAAAAGTCCCGGGTCAGATTGACTCGGAATCTGGGTTCTATTCGGCCTGACACTTTTCAGGGTCAGAAATGACACTTTCCTGGGTCAAAATGACAATTTTGCCAAAGTTTCTGGGTAAATGACCCTGGAAAATAGTCTTTTGACCCGGAAAGTGTCACTTTTGCCTCCAACAGGCGAAAAAAGACCAGGGAAGTTTTAGAGTGTACATCAGGGTGAGTAAAAAAACCGAAACCCAAATGTTGGGACAATTGTTTTAGTGAAGGTCTGCATGTAGCACTTTCAAAATCTAGATGAAAGCCTAATTCATAAGTTTTCTTTTAGTACAGGAATCATTCAAATCACTTATGTACTTTTCAAGTTACGGAGTTTTAAACGCAACCACCGTTTTAAAGTTCTGTCCACGGATCACACAAAAGGTGTGTGTTCTTTCAGCAAAACGAGAACAATTCACACACATCCTTATGTGATTTGTTTTCGTGTTGCTGAGAGAACACTGAGCGATATTTCGCGTGCGTGGAGCCAGTAACCGGTACCGACCGTACGCAAACAATTACCGACTTGGCACCAAGTCTATTGAACCCCGGGACCCCGTTGCTAAGTCTCTTTGCCCGACAAACAATCATGTTTTCTTCCTGGTGTCAGCTAGTCTATGTAAGGCCAAAAAAAAACAAGTCTCCGGTTTCTGGTATGGAGCTTGCCCCAAAAGTGGTGCGGCGACGCGGCTTTTTTTTTTTTTTTACCTGTTTTTTTTTTTTTTGGGCTTCAAATGTCGGCTAATGACTGCCGGCTGATGACTGCAAATGGTGCCCGACTAAACTTAGTGCAAATATATGGGAGTCGAGAGAGGCCACATAAATCTTATTCTCGATCATAACCCCATCTAAAAACACGTTAAAATTGTGCAGCAGCAGAATTCCAGGCAAACCAGTGAGTTTGGCGGTTTTGAAACATCATCTTGTATTGAAAAAAAAACTTTTTCATTTTGCCGACGCGCATGGCTACGGCGACGCGCGCGCATACCAGAAACCGGAGACTTTTTTTTTTGGCCTAATAGACCCTTAGGAAAGCATGGGTCTATCATATGTGAGCCGATTTGCTGATTAATTATGCAAGACAACCGCAATTGACCTCTAGATTTTGACCAATCAGCGGGCGCTTTCTATATCTGGTCTCGTCATGGATATCTATAAATAAAATCTAGGCACGCTGTGAATTGAGCAAAAAAAGTCTGCCGTTACGCGCTCTGTAACGATTACGCGATATGCCGGCAATAACAGAGCCGCGGCCAATCACGGCCGTGTCTATAGGGTTTTGTAGATCTATGCGCGCTCGGCCGTTGTTGTATTTCCAAAACAGTGAATCCGAATCGACCAATCACAGTTTTAGTCCTGATTTGGGAATGAAATGCCGTCACGAACTAGTAAAGTCGACTCCGATTGGCTGGCGCGCGGCGTCGCATAAATTTGCATTCCTAGATATATCAGACGTTCGCAGATAGGGCTCCGTGGAGATCGGATGATACTCAGACTACGTGTCAGCATGTCAGGAGGAAAACAAGCAACCTCGTCCCCAGGGTGTCGAGCAGTACGCGCCCACCACTACCTGTTCTCTCACCCTGGTATTGGATCATTTGCATGTGCAAGATTTTTGAACACGTATGCAAATGAGGACTAGTCTGGTGCCTGCCTGTGCGTTACATTTGCGTTTGTTTTTGAATGCGGTGTTGGGTAAAAACAGATTCAATTAGTCGCAGCGCGCGAGCATCCGTGTGTTACGAAAACACAATTTTATTTTAATTAAACTGTTACGATCTTATCGAGACAACATGCAGTATCACATTTCATATTAATATGAACAAATTGGAAAGCAAATTAATATTTTTGAGAAGGCATGGACGAATGATTGCGAAAACACGTACTGCACGTTGTGAATAACAACACCAAGTACACGATATAAATCCATTTCTGGCCAATTGCGGTATCGAATCAGGATAAAGGAAGAAAGTTTTCTATCCAGGGCCTACTATTGGAAACGATGTTTCCAATGAAGCACTGGGAACTGGTTGCTACGTTTTGGAAACTTAGTGATTTATTGATTGAAGAAAGATTCGAACGCGCGACCTTCTAGCCTCAAGAAGGCATTTGAGCTTGTGGTTTTGGGAGAATAGTTTCAATTATATCACAAGTATCTGGACGGCTTGTTGCAAAAAATTGTAAATAGTCCCTAACCCATACGTTCAAGGTCGATTGGATTGTTCTTTTTCTTTTTACCGGTCCAATATATCATTCGGTAATATGCCATCTTTAATTTGATGGAAATTGAATTCTAGACTCTG
The DNA here is from genome assembly GCA_029964075.1 of Patiria pectinifera. NCBI lineage: Eukaryota > Metazoa > Echinodermata > Asteroidea > Valvatida > Asterinidae > Patiria > Patiria pectinifera. The sequence continues at coordinate 24,192,405 of CM057147.1, read as the reverse complement.
GGGACCCCAAGAGGCAAGTAACCCCCGCATCGGTGCTCCTCAGCGCGAGCCATAAAACAGAAACGTGTCCTGGAAAAAATATGAGCCCAGCCTAGCGTCTTATAATGCAGACAGTGCATAGTGTGGTGAAGTATAATGTACCGTGTGTTTGTGTGCAGTGTGTATTGAGATCCGGGGCTCATCGCGTGTAAGATTAGTGTACGCATGACCGATAGGTGTCACAGGGAATGAGAGTCTGGTAAGCACTAATGGAACCAGTCATCTTCTAGATTCTGTAAGGAGTGCAGACTTGGGGAAGGAGGGAAAGGCTCTTAAAAAAGTAAGAAAGAAAAATTAATAAAATCTACATCTAAGTTTATATTTTGCTGACGGTTCTTTCAAACCTGAATGCGGAATCGGTAAATGTGGCGAGAATCAAACCCAGGAGCTTCTTTTAGCAAGTGCAGAGGATCGAACCACTAAATTGTCCATTGTCCAAAACATACAGCTTTGATTAATTAGCTGGTTGCACTTAGATCGGCAATCGAAATCTTAATTAATGAAAAGTTCAACAAAGAAATTGACTTGAGCAGGATTCGAACCCGCGACCTCCGGGAAACAAGCCCTTGAGATTCAGTTTCTATTTTGCCTTATTTGATAATCAATAATCTTAATTCAAATTAAGCAGAGATATAGGAAACGTGGCTCCTTGGGACATATCGATTGATTGGAAATACTTTCCTCTGTGCGTCCCTCCATGACTTCCTTTTGTCTGTAATTACTCTTCTTCGGCTCATTTGTGAACTATTTTGAGTCCATTGTTTAGTGCCGGACCTCTGAACATTTTTGTATAATTGGGGATGTCTAATACGCAGGCAGTTGTGGCCCCTTAAGCCGCGGCATACATCACCTTTTGACAAGCGCCCCGGCGACTGGACTAAGCCCGGTCCGCTGCGTTTCACACCCGCGTGTCACCTCGCTAGCCCGCGCTGCTGTCCCCTTGCGAATAAAACCCCCGTATTACTACTCCTGCCCCGGCTCCGGTGTATACGGGGCCAGACTGCAAGATCATCATCATCATTATCGCCGTCATCTCCCATTGCAGTTTACTTGGGGGCCCAGTTTATACTCTTATACACGCGATTCTTGAAAGTCGGGAGGATATTTTGCATTCCCGATCAAATTCATGCAATTGCTATGCCCATGGAGACTTCTCGCCGACTGAATGCTAAAACACCGGATGCTCTAAACTCCCCGTGCTCGGCTGTGGCATGCATATCAATGTATTTGTTTGTCAGGTCCGGTATTCAGATGCAGTATTTGTCTGCTTTGGGCAATACGGGAAATAGTGATCGGTTTCTTGTTTTGGACACTTGGGAGGAGACGAAAGATCAGAGAGGGAGAAGTGAAATCTTGAGGCGTCCTGCAACCTTACTGACCACACAAGTGATGAAGAATTCTGGTGGCTGAATGTCCAAGTTGCCAATTTTGCCCCAAGATACATTAGATCAAAAACGGGGTCTTATACCTGGACAATCACCCGTTCAACTTTTGTTCATGTTATATTATACAAGACATTCTCTTTTCAATGTCTTCTTTGTTTGGCAGAGACTATATTGATGGGGAAAGAGATGATAGAATAGGCTAGGCGGGCCTACATCCCTCCTATCCTAGCCTCCTCGCCCACCCCAACTGTATCGTCTGTGTTGGCAGTGAGCAATAGGCAATCTTTGGCCCACCAATAGGCGAGGTTTCTCGCTGATACATAGAGTAGAGTACCCCACCCGCATTAATTATATGCCCCGCCTTCTATCTGTGGCATGGCGGAATGACCACCGCGTTTTAGAAAAACGAAACTTACTTAGACAGTAGACTTGTATGCACGGTCACAAAAATACGAGTTTTACTTTTAGTTAAAAAAGAAAGAAAGAACGAAACTACTCGTGTTTATTGGAAACAACAACTTGGCATCTGCCATATCCACAATATTAAAATGATAATTCGTCCATCATGACTAGATCCTATAAAATAGACGACTTGAAGCCTATTCAGTCTGACAAACTATGTTACCAAAGTGACAACTTTACTCCTGCATTTTAAATATCCTGTACAACTTACACAAAAATCCGTCTGAGTATCACCCGTTGTCAACGTCTGAATGTGAGCAATGCAAATTGTGTGCGACCCCGCGCACCAGCCAATCAGAGTCGACTTGAGAAACTGTGACGTCATTTGGACTAAGCTGTTGATTGGTCAATTTGGCTTCCATTTTTTTGTAATACAACAACGGGTTACCGAAGACCCGATAGCAGGTCAAGACGCAGTCTTGTTTTGCATAATTAATCACCGAATTTGCTAGCATATCGTAGACCATTGCTGTGCGAAGGGATATTCCATATAATATAGCCACAAATAGTAACGACCTTCAAACAAACTGACGTGATACTTAGATTTGAACCAGAGCCTCTTTATTGACAGGTTCAACAGCGTCCAAGCGCTCTACCGATGGGAGGATTTTAAGACGAATGGTGGCAGCAGACACACCGATCCTTTTAAATTGTTTGCGTCATGTTTAAGCCATAGACATCTTATACACTTAGACCGGTTGGTTATTTGCTTAACATTTCCGCCAGCAACGTACCGTTTAAGATGTCTACGGCTTAAGCTAATGTGCGCATGTTCAAAATGGCGCAAACAATAGAAAAGGACCGGTGTGTTTGCTGCCACCAAGAGTCTCAAAAGTCTCCCATTGCAACCCCAACCGTGCCAAGCACGTACGGGCCCAATATCACGAAGCTGCATAGAGCCGGCATAAACTTTGCGCTACGATTGCTTGAGTTGAGTCACCATCGTATATGGGGATCTTTCTTGATGCTATGGTTAGCAAATCTGTTAGCTGCATATGTGCTCAATGAGCTTTTAAGAACAAATAATTAGCCATTCTTTTGATAAGAAGATCAGCCGGGAAGTGGTCACAGGCGATGCATCTACATCCAAGACACGTTGGTTGGTACCCTGTTTTGCTCAGCAATTATATTTATTCATTGGCAACTCCATAAATTCGGACCCTTCCAATTCTCGGTTAGCGGAGATTCGAGTTCTAAGCAGCGTCTTGGAACCCGGGAACAAAATTGGCGTGCTTCCACAAGAACACCAGCTATATCGCCACTCAAGATACAACCATCATAATCTCATTAGGAACCACTAGATACTCCAGTCTTCATTTCATTATGATGGACCGCCTGGCCTGGCCAAATATTTCCCCTGCACCAACCGAGACCTTATTTTTCTTCTTCCTTTATAACAAAAAAATGGTAAAAGATGCATTTGCGGCCTGAAGATGATACGAAGTACAGGGAGAAGCAATGTTTGTGGAGATGCAGAATGCAACAAGGGACCATGAGATAGCATTACCGTTCGCCACCTCCGTAAGGCCTGGGGTGTTTTGGTGCCTCAGCAATATCATTTCTGCCTGCGTTATCCTGCTGCTGTTTCATGACGTATTTCATTTTATCATGGAGTGCCTCCAGGTTCAACTTTAACGCTACTGACATTTTGGTCTGGTTCCTAGTGAGAAGACAATGCTTTTATACGGGATATTATTTCAGAGTGTGAATAACGTAAACCACCCGGTGTCGCTTTATGAACGAAACGGCACCGTGTGAGCCAATCGCCATTTTTAAAAGATGTGACATTGTCGCAACGTTCTCTTAACCTTAATTTAGGATTTCTGATAAATGAGAGATTTTACAATAGAATAATTTCAGTAGTTGTTTGGTAGGCCTATACTTGATCTTTCTCATTTTCAATTTTTTTAAATTTATTCTTAATCATCCCTTCTTTAACGCATGTTGTACCTTTTATTTCAATAAACCAAATAATTACATTATAAATTGAAGTGGGCCTTTATGTTCATTTTTGTTTCATGAAACAGCCACTGTTTCTTTAGAAGTCGAGGGTAGTGCAATGACCTATTGGGTGTCAGTGAGTCCGCGGGGTGGTCGTATATCGGATTGCTGCTGTTTTATACCTGAGCGTGATGTGCATGATACAAACTACCCTCATCTTGATTCGGGCAGAAATCAGCCCCTTCTGTCGGCTTGCCAACGCATCTTGGAGTTTATACTGAAGATCTCCGAGAGGAGGAGGGTGTAGTGACGATGACCTAAGTTATCATAAATCATCTTCTTTTCCTCAAGGAAGAGAAAGGAAGGGGGTAGTGGTGGGTTTGGTGGTGATGGTAGGGTGATAAGATGGGATGGTCATGTTCGTCCTGGTGTTGAGTTGTGGTGTTTATAGTAATGACGTTGATAGTGGTGATAGAAGTGGTGATTTTGGTGCTGTTGGTGGTGGTGGTGGTGGCCATGCTGAAGGTTAAAGTGGTGGTAGTGATGACGAAATGAATGAGACATTGGTGATGAGAGTACGAAAGAAGATTTAAATGGTGGGAATGATGATGGTGCTATAGCTAACAACATGTCTTATTGATGCGGATTATTAAAGACGATGAAGAACAGTTTTGCCATGTAAAAAGAAATCACGATTGTAATTATTAAGAAGATAAATGACAAGGACAATTATCTCTGTGACAATGTACTGAATGCGGCGATGATACGATAGGACGATGATGACATTGCTGACAATGACGATGTCGATGACGATGTAATAACTTTAAAGACGATGGCGGCCAATAAGAATGATACTGACAAACAAAGACTGTAGATGACACTGGAAATGACAAGGACGGTGGCGATGACGGTATCACTGACAAATATGACAAAGACGACAAATACTGATGACAATAGCAAAGATGGTGTTTACAGTGATAATGGTAGTGAATTCCAGAATCTGTCTCGAACTTTCTTATTTTAATCATAAATTCAGCAGACACTGATTCACTGGTACAACGAACCGGAAAAGATAAATGATTCAAAAGCGATCAATGTGCGTAGTTTACATTGAACTCGTTTCCTTAAAATGTAAATAATAGTCTTCAAGTTTCATGAATGCTTCCTTCCTGGGAGGAAATATCAGCAACGCTCTCGGCACGCTCTGCAAGATGCACGTCTGAGTTCCAAGCAATCATGTGCACGTGCGGGTCCGTCGGATTCAAACAACGAAAACAAAGTGCAACCGGTGCGATGTATGAACAGTTGCCCCCCGGCAGCCCCGGCCCAGCGCTGGTGCTGTGACACGCTCCCGGCCTGGATCCTCGGAACATCAATCCCGTATGGTTATTACATGCTTACATCATAATCTCTGGCTTGGTTAATGGCGAGGGGTCCCATACAATAACCCGGGGATCGGGATATCACACCCCAAAAAAACAACACCCGAGACCTGGTTTTGTTGGACAGAAATTATGCCTATACGTTTGGTGGATAATGAATTAGTCTCGATAGCTGATGTGTCGCTCTTATTACTTGGAAGCATTGAGGGAGTACCGATGAAGCAAGTCTCGATTCAAGCCAAATTTGATTAAAACGGTGACAAAAGTTGGTTTATCAAAAATCAGCATTCAAGAACCAAATACGGCTCCAGTTACTATGGAAATCTCGATTGCATTTAAAACTGCTTTGAACGCATGTCATGTATGTCATTGTTCTACCTCACAGCCAAACTGCTTTTCAGATGCAATATGGAACACAAAAGAGAGTTTTTTCAGTGCCTTTAATTATGAGTTTTAAATTCATAAAAGCCGGTCCAGTTTCTTCAAAAGATTTGAGAGTTAAGCCTCTGCTGCCGTTTAACGTGTATCCTTTTTGGTACATTGGTCAACTCATGAGTTGAGAAACGGTCAGGGTCGATCTAGGTAGGCCCCATGCTGAATAAAGAAAACAAAATGTCAGTAAATAGACTCTGAACCAGATGTATTATTGAAAAATCCGTGAAAAGGTTTCAAAAGAAGTAGAAAGGGACTTCTAATGTTAATTAAAAAAATTATCTAATGTCACTGCAAACGACAGATGACCTGTTTCGGTCTTTATTCAAATTACCTCAATTTAAAAGCACTGCTGAATTCAACCTTTCTCACTTGTTCCGATATTCATAGAGGTCGTTTTTGTTTTAGTCCGCTCAATAATTCGAAGCTCCTTCAGCTGCAGTACGCACCCTCAAAAGTCCTGTGTCAGATGTGACTCGGATTCGTGTCAGATTTGACCTGACCGTGCTTATCGGGTCAAAATGAAACTTCTCCGGGTCAAATTTCCGGGCTATTTGACAAGGAAAAGTGTCATTTTGACACAAAACAGAATGTCATTCTGACCACAAAGTGTGTCAAGTCAAATCTGACCCAGATTCCGGATCAAATATGACCTAGGACTTTTATATGATCTTTCAGAATTTTCCATCTCATCGAAAGGTAACTGCGAGGAGAATAATTTCCTTAAAAAATGCAAAGTCGGAGAGAAAGGAGACAGGCTCAACATATGTCACACCATTTTGCGCAATCGTAAAATCGTAAAATCTTTCCGCCCTTAAGACAACAAACACGACATAGGCGGATTATGATCGCGCCTTTAATTTCATTAGACACCAGGCCGCCGTCCCCGTCAATAATCAAAATGGCGTTTCACTTAACAACTGTTGCCCTTGGCAACAATTAATATCACCGAGCAAGGAGGGAATAAATGGCTGCTTCTTATTAAGAACCACGCCAAAAATAAGTGGGACACCACTAACCCGCGGCTGCATAATCAGATCAGGGAGTCCCCGCTGGTCGAAAAAAGGAACAGACCGAGAATTACAAGGGTTAAGAGTACTGGCCAACGGCCATGCGGCCCGGCGGAGTGGATAGCTCCAGGGCTGGTGGGTGAAAAATCTTGCGAACGGATGGGGGAGGACCCGTTATAGCTACTCAACTTTGCCGGTAGTCAGGACTATTTTGTAGGGAGATAAAAATCAGATATGTAAAAAGGGACAAGAATATGCTGTCCATAAACTGATTGGCCTATAAATCCCCCACCTCTGTAAGACGTAAGGTCTCGCCAACATCTTACAGGCCTACCTTTAAAACATTCCTGTTCAGATATGTTTTCTTGAGGTATATAGGCCTAGGCCTGACCGCATTCTATTCCACACACTCTAATACTGTGATATTGTATGCTGCAAAGGCTTGCACTTTTTCATAAAAGTTTGCAAAACTAGTTCAACATAACACGATTTGAAAACTCGAAATAAAACAAGTGCCTTTCCTAGAATTTGTGTGACTCAATACTTTAGTCTTACTATTAAGTTATTCGCGGGGCGCCCTCTATTGTTCTATTACTTTCGGGACGCTCTTCAGAATGCAAATGATCGGCAAAAAATAATGTATTATTCCAACAAAGGCATAATGAAGCGTGGGCAGGGAATTGTCTGATTTCGGATAGCAATTGATTAGTCATTGTTATTCGCAATTATAACGGTAAAAGACTTAAAGTATCGAAGTTCGGGACTTCCATACACAGACACATATTGACTGGTTTCTCTAGTTATTGGAAATCTAGTCGCAGCTTGACATTATTGTAGGTGCTCATGCACTCACCGAAGATTTCCATTCGATAATCGTCGACTAGAAATAAATGTGTACCTTTTCAACTGACTTTCAGTTGTGCATGCACCCACCAGCTGAACCTTAATACTTAGTCAAGACTTACTGTCTGATGTAGGCCTAATCATGTGTGAACTCGAAATGTGAAATACTGCCCAATAAACCAAAACATTCCGTTTCATTGAAAAAAAGATAACACTCATCTTCTGCTTTTCACTGCGATCCTTCTGCGCCTTTTTTTCAAATTGGACGGGGAGAGTTTCCATCACAGTCTTGCCTCTGAGAAAAGAACCCGGTTCATCATTGTTTATCAGTTGTAAATGATAATGAGGATGATGAGGATGCGGAATGTCTTGGGGGAAGTAAAAGGAAGAATGGACAATGTTGCTTAAAACATAACCGTCCGAAGTACACGAATTTTAAATCCAAGAAATACACAAATACTGTACTACTTTGTCAACCGTTCGAAGACGTATACACCTTTCCTCTACTCCTGGTCCTCCTTGTCCTAATTGTGACTCGGGGTCGAAACTATAGATTCTTGAAACAAACGTGTAAAATAAGCCACCAAAAACTGAACGCCTCTTTCCTAACGAAACAAGGGGTCCACACACTATTAGGGTGCAGCCTGTCAAGACTGCCCAACATCATCATGTTATTGGCAGGGTGTGTACATGTATGTCCCGTCCCATTGCGTTATGCTCCACGGTGTTATTTTAACTGGATTAACGCGGTACTTAACGGTTTTTTTTGTCAGTTGTGTGCCTGTCTTCCCAATCGATGGATGTTTGTCAAAGCTGGTTTTGGTGCTCCGAACGGCGACTCGGAAAAACAGACAGAGGGAGAGAGAGGGGAGGGAGGGATTACAATTGATCAGGCTTAAAAAGAGCAAAGATGATGGGATGAGACGGGATCAAAGGAGGAAGGTAAGAGGTGATCCAAAGAGGCAGTATAAAGGCCCCTAATGGATGTATTGATGGAATGATTAGGCTTAGAAGGCGGTGCCATCAGGCACACACAAAACGGAGAATAAAAGAGTTTCCCGCAAGCAAGCCGCAAAAACCTTCTTTATGTAAACTCCTGTCTTCTTCACTTTAGAAAAAAAACACTACATGCGGACTGCTTTTGTTGAAAGAGGCCGTCTGCACTTAAAAATCAATTAAGAAAATACACAGTGCTACAAAATCAAACCTGACTCCTGAGTTGCACAGAACACATTTGCATCTTTTTCTAATCCCTGTCTGAGACAACACTCCAAGGACTTAGCTCTTGGTTAGATGCACACATTGTAACAATAAAAAAAAACTTATAAAATTATTTGGAGGAATTCGGGATTTTTTTTTTCATTTGATAAAGGATAGTAATGGAGCGTGTCATTGCTTAATGAAGACACTTTACCTATAAAACAACTCGAAAAAGTTCTGAGAGAATCCTCCGCATTTGTGTTTTCTATATTTTATTTGATCGTTGATCTAAAAAAAATAAAACATTTTTAATGTCACATGCATCATGACTTCAATTTTATATTACGTCTAAATCCTTCCTTATTGTCACTGGCACCGTTAAAAGCGAACTTGGACCTAAACGTTAGTAAAATGCTTGAAAAAATACTTGAAAATGAACCGTTCGTGATATTGACTTGAAAACTGGCACGCAGTTTTTGCTATTCCCCTCCCTTTTTCTCCCTCAAGATTTGATTTATTCATTCGATGGTGAATTTTATCCATTATTTTCTTTTTGCATTCCCTCCTCCGTGCCTGCGTTCATTCACTTATTCATCCATTCAATCATTAACAAACGTGGCACCTCCACATATCGGATGACATATGACCTCAAGCCCGAGCAGTAGATACAGTATCCTCCTCTCCAAGACCTTTCCGTCTCAGAGAGGAGCAGTCCACTGATGTATAAAACATCAGATACAAGACCGAAATATTGAGTATATCAGTCATGGGAATGAAGAGAAGATGGAAAGGGGGGGGGGGGGAGATGGAGGACGGTTAGGAATGCCCGACAGAGCAAGAAGCTGCATTCCGAGGTGTCAAAGCCACGTCTTCTCCCGGTTTGGGACCGGGTATAGCTTGCCCATTAAACTTTCATGTTTGCATCAGGGAAGATAGCGAGGGGCAAAACCCAAACGAGGCGCATCGCCAACGATGCACAACCCATAACAAGACGCGACACAGAGCAAGTGGTGTCAAAAGCCCAGCCTACGGTGTGAGCGAGTCCCGGCCACGGGTCCGTGTGGCAAATTTGGAGGGTCAGGCACTAAGAGGGTGGCGGGTTTAGAGACCTGGGCGCGGCCGGGGCGACAAAACTTGCGCGGATTTCTATTGCCCGTTAGTTGTTCACTCCACTTGATCTTTACCGTCTTGCAACTCTTACATCGTCACCCTTCTCCGATCGTGTCTTCTCCCCTACCCTTTCCAGTCCCAGCCCCTCAGCAGCCCATTCCTCCCTCCTTCCCACTAATTCCAGAACCCAATTAAATCGATACTGAGCCGCTTTTAAGACCAAACGACAAAGACGACCCCAATAGCGGCCGATTTCTTCTGGGCAAAGAAAGAGCAGCGTTTGGACAAGACCAGTTGACCGTTCTCGTGAATAGCGTAGCAACCACCGCAACGAGCGCCGTAACCTTCGGCCGGCGACTGCAGTCTCGCTGTCCCCTATTGTTAGTCAGGTATACACGAGGGCTGAACTTACTTCATTCACTCTTTCATTATTCCTTAAAAGGATCTCAGCATCAAAGCGAAATCACCAACTATAAAGACGCCGAGATAACAGACATGCAAGGAAAGTCGGCAAATCATCACATCTAGCAATGTATTCATCTTGGGTCCTATATTGACACTCATCAAAATATGTTTACGGAGCGACATGATTTACGTGAACATTAAAGCTGAAATTGGTATATTTATCTCCTTCGTGTTATACATACTACCTCCGGAAAAATAAGGAACGGTATTTATATTGTCTACACTGCATATTACAAACACCAGTCGTGCAATGGGACACAGAAACCAAGGGTCATGTAGTGTGGTTCCAAAATTGACGATCATGTCTGACTTAGATTGTCGGTCAGGTAACCGTCACATTCAGAACCAGAACATGACGCTTTAAGTCCTGCATGCCCTCATCTGAGTGCACAATTTAGGCACAACGCAAGACGCAGCTTATTGTGCTAGGCATCAAACTTCGTAAATGTGAGCTTCAAGTTATTGGATAGGCCTACAAACTCTGATAACAAACATGACAGGCATTATTTTGTTGGCGATTGTCAACCATTTTGTACACGCAGTAATACCCGAACTATCTCGAACGCATCATCGAGTGTCATCGAAAACATATTCAAAAACCTTCGCACATTTTCGGAAATGGTATGGATCCTGGTCCGTTTTGGACACGTGAGATGGACGCCTAGCCTACCTGACCTTAGATTTGCCAGATTGGTAGGACCTTTAGGTCTGGGAACCAGTCTACCAGACCATGTGCCATGAGCCCTTGGACAAGATAATAGACTAGCAGTCCTCAATGTGTGCTTATGTAAAAAGTTAGCCAACCACAAAGTAACGACTTAAAAGTCTGTTGTTGTGCAAGTGCAGTCTCATTTTTGGTTTCAATATGCGATTCCATGCGAAGCTTTGTTCGGAATGTATAGAAATCTATTTTTGATTGGGATTCGAACCCACGCTTTCTGCTTACTGGTGCAGTAGTCTTACCCACACTTGCAAGCTTCCTCGCCAATAATGGCCTTTGGTTTACCACTCGTTTGAAATAACTTTAACTAGATATATAAAACTCTTTCTTCTTTGAAACCATTTTAATTTATATTCTTGTGTACTTAAGGAAGCCTATATTGTTGAGTACAAAACCAGCAACCATCCTTCTGTTAAAAATAAACCATTTTCCCTTCTATTGTGTTGAACCGAGAGTCAGAACCAACAACGCAAGGACAAGCAGAAACTACCGTTTTCGGAGCTTTAGAAATGATCCTCACCTTGCGAGAGCAGGTACAGTTGTTTGGCCTGACTACGGGAGGCAGGCGCCGAGCTGGCTGGACCTGCGACTGAACACGCAACTCGGGCCGCGCGTCCTCCAACAACAATAATGCAGGGGGCGTGTCCTAGGGCCTTCTCGGTTAATACTCTGATTCTCAATAAATGTCTATTTACTCAGGTATTGTGAGAGAAATCGGGTAGTTCAACTTTTCTTTTGGATCCCACTCCCTCTTTCAAGTTAGCCAACTCACTTTGCTTGGGCCTACGCTTTGCGTAACAGCATTGTCAGCCCGGTTCACCCACTGACAGTGAGCCATGTCGGTTTATTTTAGATCTTGCTTGATCCCACTGTCAGAGTCTATATAACGGAAGAACGAAAGCTTTTTTTCCCACTGTGGGAAACCAATGGGGCCTGCATAATGTAATCTATAGCATTCAGTACGCATCAATGAGCCAGGGTTTTCCTTTTTTTCACTCACTGTCTTTCATTCTCACAGTTCTGAGTCAGGCGAACGGGAATTCGTTTTAAGTCAGACCAGTCGATCGTAAGTCCTACCACGGCCTGTGCGCGGCTCGTAGACGCAGACTGGCGGCGTGTGCGCGCTACGCACTGCATGCTTGATAGCCAGGCCTGGTTTCCCATGGGGAAACCATACACTGCGCAGCCACAATAAGGTTGGGTACCCAACTCTCTCAGTGGATAGACTCGCCAAACGCTGCCATCAGCGTCTCTCATGATGAGAAGGACCGGTAGAATAGCGGAGAGCAGCGGGCGTGAGCGGCAATAAACCCCGGCCAAATTTCCTCGCTGCTCTCGAAGGAGCCCAGATTTTCCCCCCTTTCCCAACCCATCTAAGACGCAGTCGTATTATTCTAAACTCCCTCCTGTTTGCGCATGGATACTGAAACAGCAGCCATCTCGCACGCAAGGGCGACTCTATCACTCAACTTGAAATAGAATTATCCTGGTGTAGCCGTGATTTAATAGCCTTATCCCGGTCGGGACGACCAGGGGAATAGACAGCGAGTTAAAGACAGAAAAAAAAATCTCCCTCTTACAGGCCGAGCAATCTGTTGAAGTGGGGCCAGCACACAACCGAACAAGACAAGGCGTGAAGGGCTCTGGGTTATCATTACTGTGTGGCCTCTGGCAAGATGTAGCATGTCTCCAACACGCGCATTGTACTTCTTAATGATGGAGAAGCTGTCAGCAGATGCGAAGTGCATGTCTCGGTTCACAAACCCCAGAAAATCAAGATCTTGGCAAAAAGAACTATACATCCACGTATGACTGCGGTTAAAGAAAACGAAATAGTATCAGTAGTCCAGACGAGTACATAAGAACGAGCCGTGACATTTCAAATGATTAAAGAAATGCCTTTGCAAATTTCATTTAAATTTGTCCTGTCACACTGACGATATGTCATTTCGCATAACCTAGCGTATAACAGCAGACTTCAGCTTTCTAGTTAGTCCTCGGCTGTTTAGGAGACTATGGCTAAGTCTGGATTCCTCTCTGCGACATGTATTCGAGTTATCAAGCGAAATTTCAGGGGAAGCAGAGCCGCAGACCACGCATCCATTTTTTTGTAACGGCTAAAGCACTTTACTGTGGTGCTATACTGTGGTGCTATACCCTAAGGTACAACGCTGCTGAGGTTTCAGAACGGTTAAAACCGTCCCTTTAATCATTTGACCTTAAGACATAATAACGTCACGCTTTGTTTACAATGTGCGCTTTCCTATGGGAGCCAGGTGGGGACGATTGGCTGGCGTCCCCCTGGCCCCCATAGGAAAGTGCACATGTAAACAAAGCGTGACGTCATTATGTCTTAGGTCTATTGAAACTAGAAGTGTGAATTCCTTACTCAAATTTTAAATAAAACAGCGTCATCTCTTGACGTAATTTGACTTTCCACATTTCAGTCATACTGCTCGCTTCAAAATAAATAATCCGTTTGTCCGTTAATACATTCATCTATATGTCGCTCACTTTCTCCGTCGAAATGTTGCTAAAAATCCGCCAGATTAATTCAGATTGCAGGCATGCACGTTAATATTTACCCTTTCGAATGTTCGTCGCGTCGATGTAGTGGTTTGTATAATAACAAAAAAAGTCTTTACGTCAATACTTTCTGATTCTTACTTCTTGATCAAATCGCCCACTGGTAACCACTATGACTCATTTTCCAATTTCCAGCGTATTTGAAACAGTAAACGAAAAATCATAGCTACATGTATTATTCGTGAGCAGTACTCGAATAACCGCGGCCCGCGAGCCGTGCAGCAAGTTACAGCGTGGTACCCAGAGAGTCCGCGCCGGCAACGCGGCGCGTTTTACGGTCAAGCCGATCAGCCCTGGCCACTGGAGCGTGGTGATGATTAACCCCGGTCGTCTCTCCATGACTAGCAAATGATGCACGACGGAGCGGCCCCGAAATCTGCTCTTTAAAAAACAACCTCAACTACAGCAAGCACTTGTCGTCGTACATGCAGGCCGGCACAACAAATTGATTGGCAATAGGGAACTCTATGAGTCTCCCTTTTTGATACATTATTCAGGTGCAGGCGATTGGCCTAGCATGAGATTTATGGAAACCTCATGTGAACATTATCTCAACATTCAGGCTTCATGTCTTCAGTTACTGTGAAAAACAAAATCAACATCAAATATGTTGTTGATGTTGGTATTTTTTGGTAAATACACTGATACACTGATTTGTCAGACAAGTATCGGGGTTCAATAGTCCGTGCATACCTTTCACAATGGTGATGAACCTTGAACCGGAATTACCTTTCTTGTCGTTTGAAAAAAAGTAAATAGAGGCTTTAGGATGATAAAGCGTGAGTACTATCAGAGGAGAAAAATGACATTGGATTTAATAGCCAACAATGACATTCTTGATTGAAAAGAAGACACGACTTTGAAGCTCTTTAGTTTTCCAATTCGCATCTGTGAATTGATACTTACTAGACAATGTTTGTTGATATTTTTTTACCAAAAAAAGCTCTAACAATGAATGCGTATTTTAAAAGCAAAAGGCCCAATCGTATATGTTTACACTCGACTATACATGAGGTTTTAAAAAGCGTGCGTGCCATTGTGCTCACATGAAAACCCTTTTCTCAGTATTTTAAAAGTTGATCGTGCTTTGCTTGGAGTCTATCATCTTCAGACCGCACTCCAGTGATCCAATTGGTTACTACAAGATTCTTAGCCTAGTTTTTGTTGTCTGTCTGCTAAATGTTGAACAAACAAAGTGCGCGTGCGCTGATACGCGTGACGATTACACGACATGGGATATCAAACTCCTGACAACATTTTTTGCCTCTCCGGAGAATGTTATCACAGGGTCCGATCAGAGGCACGTCAGCTTTGGTCCCCAGTAAAACCTAGACAGGGGTTTACTCAGCTTCTAAACGCACGTGTTACACCGGAAAATCCGCCTCCAACAAACAAGAAAGAGGTGAGCGCGGCCAACAAAGAGCCCCCCTCGCGAAAATTGTCGCTTTTGTGCGAGCAGTTTCTGCTCCCGACACCCGCCGAACACCTTGAGTAAATACGGTGGGCGGCGCCCCGCGTGTGTGCCCTGGACGACGGGGCCGCGCACGGCAAGCTGATTGGCAGGCCGGCCGGCCAATCAGCGGGCGCTCAGTTGATGACGCGGACTGGCGGAGAGTAAGGACTGCCTCTATCGCGCGCGTGTGTGTGCGAGCACAGATCCCGGGAAAATATACTCGCCAAATAATAAGTCTTTAATTGGTGTCCACCAGACCCATCAACGTTTTTTTGGCACGGACTTTATATCTCCGGCGCATCTGCAGTCGCGGACCACACAACAGCTCGGTGCTGGTCGGGACCTGAATAGGCGTGTTTTTTGGTACCGTTACGCAGAGGCCCGGCTTTTCAGACCAGTCGCGAGTTTCGTCGCCCGCGTCTTTCGATTTTGTCGCCTGACTTGGGGGTCGTACGCAGGTATGATGTATGAGGGAAGTGAGGACTACATCAGCCAGCGGGCTAGGGCACACGCCTTTGCCCTTAACAGCATTGTGCCGCCACCACCTAGGAGTTTCCCGTACCCTGGACTGTCCATGCAGCCACCTAATCACAACGCGCTACCTTTCTCTGGCATGTCAGGTAGGCCTTTTCTGTTTACGTGTCTTATTTCTCCCTTTCTCCGTTTTGTTTGGTCTCAGTTCCCAAGTCCACTCACCCTTAGTTTTTTTTTCTCAATCGGCAAAGTTTCACGCCCTTGGGATTGTAACGGATTCCCGACACTTTTAACTAAAAAAAACAGTCGTGAGTTTCACAGTTGTTTCGATTAAAAAGGTTTTGCAGTGTCGAGTGAGATTTCAGGGAAGTGTCACAAAAAAGTAATTAAATTGTTCAAATTATTTGCCTTTTTTTCTAAATTGCATTTGGGATGCTTCGTTACGTCAGCGAATGTTTCCCTACCAAAAATGAATAGGACACAAAACTCATTACGATCTTCCTACGTCTTAGGATGTTGATGGATCATTCCAGTGGATTTAAAGAGCTGAAGTCCACTAAACCTTATCACTTTTATTTTGTGTCTGAAGATTTAAAATAAATAAATTTTAAAATAAGACAATACTTTCACTTAAAAAGGGAAGGTGATGTTTTTCTATTAATATATTTGCTTAATTTGTAAAACATTTTCCCTTAACTGTTTCAAAAGTCGTATTTCGTAAACAAGACCAAATTTGTTATTTTTATTTGTCATCTAATCGCTCATTGTTTATATTCTGACTCGATTTAATTTTATGCGCAAATTTTGTGCTGAATAAATTGAAAATATAAATGTAACAAACGGTGGATTTTCAGCACAGATTGGCTTTCAATCGGTAGAGGCCTCGTACATATTCGAATAGTGCACTGCTTGGGCCTTGTTTACATTAAATCTTAACATAAAACCTGCATTTCCTTTTTCTAAACGGTATATGTCAGGAGAGGTCTTCTTTAAAAATAGTAGGCTAAATGCCGCGAAAATTAACATTGCCTGGTAGTTGCAACGTAAAATCTATGAACTTTCTCGGAATAAAAAAAAAAATCACCATGCTCTCCGAGTATTCTTCGATTTTGGCGTCACACACAAAAAAATCCTTCACAGAAGTCCATTATACTTTTCTTTCTGACCTGTTTCCATTACTCATGGCTGACCGGACAAGTGTAAACTCCCCTGCCGTCGATCGTGCCGTCTTCCCCGTACGGATTCGGCCGCGGTGCGCGCTGCACCGTGCCCGGGGCGGTACCGTCCCGCGGAAGTTTTTCCACCCTTAACTCGCCGCGGCATTAACCAATCGCGACATGGTGTAATTGGCTTAGATGTGGGGCACGTGCTATGAAATTAATTTCATGGTTCTTTGACGAGGCGGGATGTCCGAAGAACAGAAAAGAAAAAGAAAAGACGAAAAAAAAAAAAAGCAATGGCTAGAAGCTTGAAACTTATCTGGGTCGATCACCAGTCTGCGGTTTCAATAATCATGTTAATGTTATGGTCTTGTAAACTGGACCCAGAAACATCAGACCAATTACTCTTATGGCCCATTTTCCATGTAAAAAAAATGTTTGTTTGTTTTGTAGTCCACATAATTACTTAAAAGTAATTTCTGCCCAGTAACATTTGAAATTTGAACATATGCTCACCTGTTTCATTAACATAATCATACGTTTGTGTCAAAATGACCGTTTGAAGCTGAATAATAAAGTTTTTATTTTCGTTTCAAAATTAAATACTTAAAACATAATTTAAATTAACAGTAAACCAAAGAGGTTTTTTTTTAAATCTTTGGCAGAGATTAGATTTTTTGTAACGAATAAACTTCTTTATGAAAATAACACTCATGATGACTCATGAATGTCGTTGCGGTTAGCATACCGGAGGTTTTTTGAAAACCCGCTTTTGAAAACCTCAGTTTGTATCTGACAAATTAAATTCATTTCTTCCTCCAAATTATGTCTTCAAAAGTCAAAATTATCTACAGAAATAAAATTACGACCATGCAATCTGTGACCGAGTTTACATGCATGTTACGAGTAATTCCGTTGGTGATGCGGCTGTATTTGGTAATGTAACCAGCGTCTGTGATGGGCTTATAAGCACATTGCTAAGCACAAAACACATTTTCCCATCAAATACGGCTACCAGATTTGCATAATAATAGTCTTGATTTTTGTGGTTATATCCCGGTTGAGATTAAGCACTTAGATTCACTGAGCAATTATCTTCTGCTAGAAGCAAGAACTCTGCTTCCTATTGTTATTGTACCGTGATTGGACTAATGAAGTGTGTATCGGCCGGACGAGCCAAAAAGGCACACAAAGCCCTGGCCATAGCCACATCGCTCAATGGCTGAGCCAGTCCCATGATTGATAACTGGTGCTCCTCAAACCACAGAGTGAGCCACTCGTTCCGACTTCCGCAGTGATTTGTTTTGTCACGCTACGGGTATTTTCATCGACATACATCTGACGGCAAAATGATGAACACTCCGTGTCGCTTGAGTCAATTGCCAATTTATACTCGGAATCTCGATGTGCTCAACGAATATAAGCTGATTGTAGTCAAAGAATTTAAATTTTCCCGTTATTACAGTTTTATCTATCTTTGTTGTTTGTTTCTGCACGCCCTCTATAATATTTAGAAGTTCTATGTATTTATAGGCCTAGATGGGTTAATTCAAATTTAGCACCTTATTAAAGGTTGACATTATCATTCATGCCCTTCAAACTTTGTATGGCAATCCTACTCGTAGCCCTTTACTCATAACCCTGTTTAATGCTCATAGAAATATAATTATTTGTTTGTAATAATTCGTCTGTTTTGTGTAATGGCATGCCTCATACAAGCTATGCTTTCAAGGTTTTGCCACCTCTAGTGACCTTTGCATCTTAACAAATACTTGTATTCTTCTTTATTTTTTTTGCAATTAAGAGGAAATAAATGTGTACGTGATTTGATTAAAATTCTAAAAATAGAGTGATTTTTTTACATTAATGTTATGAGTGTTTTATTTCGCAAACTGGATAAAAGGTTTGTCAACAAAAGAAAAGCTTATAGAACAAACGAAACCCGATGGAATTAAAATTCCCGCTCGAAATCCGAAGGAAAACAATCAGAAAATGGAAATAAACTCGCCTTTGAGCAGTGTAGTGGTAGAGTCCAGCACAAGTCCGGTCAAACTCCGCAACATTTAATAACAGGGGTTGAAGAAAAGCAAGAGAATGCGTTCATTACCGCTCATTATTTTCAATAGCTTGTTATAAGGATGACTTGTCATGAACTTCTGAGGACTTATGATTGACTTGTCTGCAGCTCTGCCCATGAGTAAAACATCTATAGTCCCAGAGACCATTTTTTTGTTAAAGCTGATATTCACATTTTCTCCAACAGATAGAAGCTCCCATTTCGGGGACTTCACCCCGCTCCCGGGGGCCAACGACCACAAGTCGGCCGCCGCGGCCGCCGCCACCCAGCAGATGATGGCGGCCGCCGTCATGCGCCAGCAGCCGGACCTCTCCGTGTCCAACTCCCCGGCCAAGGATATCAAGGTCACGCTGGAAGGCAGGGAGCTCTGGCAGAAGTTCTACGAGATCGGCACGGAGATGATCATCACCAAGGCCGGCAGGTAAGTCTGATGGGGAAGAAGGTTCCGTGTTTCACGGGTCAACACTCTTAGAAAGTCCAGGGTCACATTCGACCTGGAACCTGGGTCCTGTCTACTTGACCCGATATTTTGAAGGTCAAAATGACACCTTTCTGAGTCAAAATGACATTTTTCTGAGTCAAAATTACACTTTTACTAGTTTTCCGGATCAAAGTGACCTGAAGTATGATTAAGAGAAGTGTCTGTTTGACCCGGAAAGTGTCCCTTTTGTTCTCGAAAAGTATCAGGGTCAAATAGGACTCGGATTCCGGACCAACTCTGACCTGGGATATTTGCAGTGCAGGAGCGGTTCTTTTCCATCTTTATGAAGATGTTTTGCATGCTCCAGAACCGTGTTTTCCTATAACGCATGGAGTAATTCAGGCGAGTTTTCACAAATTGCTCGATCGGTATTCCTTCCTCAAATCTAATTCATCAATGAAATATCAAAGTTCTACAAAAAGAGAATCTTTCCATGACCCTTTAAACGGAGACATTGCTAAGTTGTCAGTATACCAATGTGGGACTGGACAACTTTATTGGTAGATAACCACAACAATTAACAATCCAGTGTTCAGGGGTTTAATCCCAGCCAGTCAATTTCTTTGTTTTTCGTTTAATATTGAAAAAAGACACGATCATGCTTTCATTCTTCGTTCATTCTTTTGTCCCAAATCAGCCAGACGGATCTGTCCAAAGTCTTTGTCACAAAACTTGCAGAAAAAAATGATTATCCATGTGCAGGTGGCTCATGTTCATTCGAATGCTAACCCCAAAATACCTTCCACCGACGTTCCTAAAATATCAAAAGTCTTCAAAACCGAAAACAAAAATCGTAGATAATGAATTTCAGTTTTTTTCCTCCCATAAGGCATGAATTCCACGTAATATCGTCATAATGTAGAACGACGGTTCTTGATGTATTTGCTTACTCGCATAACAGACGTGACTTAACCAAAGAAAACTTAGCTGTCAAAAAGTTGACTCTTCATAAAAAATGGGTCAATGATCCTTGTGCAATGCACTCGACAACAATAAGCACTCATGGTCCAGTCTGCTTTCATTATTAACAAAACCTCATTTCCGATATCCAGTAAACGTATTACCAGATTAATTTCGACCAAAAAAAAAATCAGCCACGAAATAATCGGGCGTGCGGCAAAATCCGGATAGGTCATTTTCTCTGCCTGACGAAAAGGTGTCAGGCAATAATAGTTACATCTATATACCGGACTAATTACAACTATCATTGTATTTGCATGGTAATTAGGAAGTCACCTTTGGTGGGCGATTATGCCCGGACGCACGGTATCCGTTTTAGCGGGCACAGCGCGCGCGGCGTGGCCGGCCCGCGGCGCGCTAGGCCCCCGTAGGGTATCAGCTGGCTGATAGCCGAACCGGGTTGTTATTTAAGCCCTTTCTGATGATCTGAAAATTGTTTTCTTTTGTCGAGAGGGATTTGAGGGGTTATTGTCTGAGTGCCGAATAGCGGGTCCGGCGGGAAATGACATAGACGATTTCTGGTGTGTCTCTTAAGGCTAAGGCAATTTAAGATTATTTGTAATTACAACACGCTTTAATAGACAAACTGTATTACTTGCGGAGATTAACTCAGAATCTCTAACTGGAATTTTGCTTAACAGCTTCTTAGTCTCTGGGTACTCTCTTGATAATAATTAGAATATATTTTTTTTGCAGTCTGGTATCATTTTCTTTGTGTTTCCCTTCAAAAAGGCTACAAGACTAATTAGCCAAACGAACCAAAACCCATTTCAGATTAAAGGATACGATAAATATCTGAATATCTGACTTTGCTTCCTATGTCAATTATCTTAGTGATATATCCGAAAAAAAATATTTTTCAGAAATTTTGAAAATATATTTTTTACCGATCTCGTATTCCTAACCAACTTACCACAAAAGGAGATTCTTGACATGCGCTGCTTTTTTATCGAAACAAGATTTCAGTCTGGACGTTCGTTTGGTCCCGTAGTTTTCTGGTTAACTAGTACATTTGTTTTTATGAAGTCGTCAATGCCAATACATCTCTCAGAAAGACAAAACAAATCTGCAATCACATTGTGCTGTACTCAGTGAGTTTTTGGTTCTTGGAATGACTTGAAATATCGAACTGTTCAACTGTACTAGTTACGATGAAATGTTCAACCATCACACACACAAAAACCAAACACAAGCTTGGAGTTGGACCCAATATACAAAAGGAAATGTGTTTAGTAAGTGAACCATGTATAGACATAGCGCTGTATCGTCGTAAATGCTCCACTGGCACTCGGCGATAGCGCTTTAGTCCCCGAGTGGCTGTTGCGTCGAGTGCATGGACTTTGCGCAATGTGCCCCGATGAAATTGAACTATTCAATTATTCATTGCAATTGTGGGGCACAATTAAATATTATTTTTTTTGCTTAAGAGGAATTGGAGAGAAGACAAAATTGAGTCGGAATTAGTCATCGGGAATTCACATGCAGTGCTGGAGGCAGACATTCACGTAATAATTATAGCGCAGGTCAATAGCAGCACGAAATATTTCGATTGACTTGTCAGATATTCCCCTATCGAGATAAGTAACTCATTTCATCGATCGATAATGTTCAATTACAGTATATAGAGCCTACACACACTAATGCATCATCTGTAAGGGTATATTTGAGTGAACCTAAAAGTCCAATTTGCATTGCATGTTCTAACTGTTCTATCTGCATGCCATGCGTTAGGTTATAAAGACCGAGTATTATGATATCCAAATATTTCTCAAGTAGTATTTCTCAAGGCTAGACCATTTGAAAGACTATTATCATCACAGAATAT
>CM057147.1:24152899-24169899 GCA_029964075.1 Patiria pectinifera | reverse complement strand
CCGAACTATCTCGAACGCATCATCGAGTGTCATCGAAAACATATTCAAAAACCGTCGCACATTTTCGGAAATGGTATGGATCCTGGTCCGTTTTGGACACGTGAGATGGACGCCTAGCCTACCTGACCTTAGATTTGCCAGATTGGTAGGACCTTTAGGTCTGGGAACCAGTCTACCAGACCATGTGCCATGAGCCCTTGGACAAGATAATAGACTAGCAGTCCTCAATGTGTGCTTATGTAAAAAGTTAGCCAACCACAAAGTAACGACTTAAAAGTCTGTTGTTGTGCAAGTGCAGTCTCATTTTTGGTTTCAATATGCGATTCCATGCGAAGCTTTGTTCGGAATGTATAGAAATCTATTTTTGATTGGGATTCGAACCCACGCTTTCTGCTTACTGGTGCAGTAGTCTTACCCACACTTGCAAGCTTCCAATAATGGCCTTTGGTTTACCACTCGTTTGAAATAACTTTAACTAGATATATAAAACTCTTTCTTCTTTGAAACCATTTTAATTTCTTTTCTTGTGTACTTAAGGAAGCCTATATTGTTGAGTACAAAACCAGCAACCATCCTTCTGTTAAAAATAAACCATTTTCCCTTCTATTGTGTTGAACCGAGAGTCAGAACCAACAACGCAAGGACAAGCAGAAACTACCGTTTTCGGAGCTTTAGAAATGATCCTCACCTTGCGAGAGCAGGTACAGTTGTTTGGCCTGACTACGGGAGGCAGGCGCCGAGCTGGCTGGACCTGCGACTGAACACGCAACTCGGGCCGCGCGTCCTCCAACAACAATAATGCAGGGGGCGTGTCCTAGGGCCTTCTCGGTTAATACTCTGATTTTCAATAAATGTCTATTTACTCAGGTATTGTGAGAGAAATCGGGTAGTTCAACTTTTCTTTTGGATCCCACTCCCTCTTTCAAGTTAGCCAACTCACTTTGCTTGGGCCTACGCTTTGCGTAACAGCATTGTCAGCCCGGTTCACCCACTGACAGTGCGCCATGTCGGTTTATTTTAGATCTTGCTTGATCCCACTGTCAGAGTCTATATAAACGAAAGAACGAAAGCTTTTTTTCCCACTGTGGGAAACCAATGGGGCCTGCATAATGTAATCTATAGCATTCAGTACGCATCAACGAGCCAGGGTTTCCCTTTTTTTTCTCTCTCTGTCTTTCATTCTCACAGTTCTGAGTCAGGCGAACGGGAATTCGTTTTAAGTCAGACCAGTCGATCGTAAGTCCTACCACGGCCTGTGCGCGGCTCGTAGACGCAGACTGGCGGCGTGTGCGCGCTACGCACTGCATGCTTGATAGCCAGGCCTGGTTTCCCATGGGGAAACCATACACTGTGCAGCCACAATGAGGTTGGGTACCCAACTCTCTCAGTGGATAGACTCGCCGAACGCTGCCATCAGCGTCTCTCATGATGAGAAGTACCGGGAGAATAGCGGAGAGCAGCGGGCGTGAGCGGCAATAAACCCGGGCCAAATTTCCTCGCTGCTCTCGAAGGAGCCCGGATTTTCCCCCTTTCCCAACCCATCTAAGACGCAGTCGTATTATTCTAAACTCCCTCCTGTTTGCGCATGGATACTGAAACAGCAGCCATCTCGCACGCAAGGGCGACTCTATCACTCAACTTGAAATAGAATTATCCTGGTGTAGCCGTGATTTAATAGCCTTATCCCGGCCGGGACGACCAGGGGAATAGACAGCGAGTTAAAGACAGAAAAAAAAATCTCCCTCTTACAGGCCGAGCAATCTGTTGAAGTGGGGCCAGCACACAACCGAACAAGACAAGGCGTGAAGGGCTCTGGGTTATCATTACTGTGTGGCCTCTGGCAAGATGTAGCATGTCTCCAACACGCGCATTGTACTTCTTAATGATGGAGAAGCTGTCAGCAGATGCGAAGTGCATGTCTCGGTTCACAAACCCCAGAAAATCAAGATCTTTGCAAAAAGAACTATACATCCACGTATGACTGCGGTTAAAGAAAACGAAATAGTATCAGTAGTCCAGACGAGTACATAAGAACGAGCCGTGACATTTCAAATGATTAAAGAAATGCCTTTGCAAATTTCATTTAAATTTGTCCTGTCACACTGACGATATGTCATTTCGCATAACCTAGCGTATAACAGCAGACTTCAGCTTTCTAGTTAGTCCTCGGCTGTTTAGGAGACTATGGCTAAGTCTGGATTCCTCTCTGCGACATGTATTCGAGTTATCAAGCGAAATTTCAGGGGAAGCAGAGCCGCAGACCACGCATCCATTTTTTTGTAACGGCTAAAGCACTTTACTGTGGTGCTATACTGTGGTGCTATACCCTAAGGTACAACGCTGCTGAGGTTTCAGAACGGTTAAAACCGTCCCTTTAATCATTTGACCTTAAGACATAATGACGTCACGCTTTGTTTACAATGTACGCTTTCCTATGGGAGCCAGGTGGGGACGATTGGCTGGCGTCCCCCTGGCCCCCATAGGAAAGTGCACATGTAAACAAAGCGTGACGTCATTATGTCTTAGGTCTATTGAAACTAGAAGTGTGAATTCCTTACTCAAATTTTAAATAAAACAGCGTCATCTCTTGACGTAATTTGACTTTCCACATTTCAGTCATACTGCTCGCTTCAAAATAAATAATCCGTTTGTCCGTTAATACATTCATCTATATGTCGCTCACTTTCTCCGTCGAAATGTTGCTAAAAATCCGCCAGATTAATTCAGATTGCAGGCATGCACGTTAATATTTACCCTTTCGAATGTTCGTTGCGTCGATGTAGTGATTTGTATAATAACAAAAAAAAGTCTTTACGTCAATACTTTCTGATTCTTACTTCTTGATCAAATCGCCCACTGGTAACCACTATGACTCATTTTCCAATTTCCAGCGTATTTGAAACAGTAAACGAAAAATCATAGCTACATGTATTATTCGTGAGCAGTACTCGAATAACCGCGGCCCGCGAGCCGTGCAGCAAGTTACAGCGTGGTACCCAGAGAGTCCGCGCCGGCAACGCGGCGCGTTTTACGGTCAAGCCGATCAGCCCTGGCCACTGGAGCGTGGTGATGATTAACCCCGGTCGTCTCTCCATGACTAGCAAATGATGCACGACGGAGCGGCCCCGAAATCTGCTCTTTAAAAAACAACCTCAACTACAGCAAGCACTTGTCGTCGTACATGCAGGCCGGCACAACAAATTGATTGGCAATAGGGAACTCTATGAGTCTCCCTTTTTGATACATTATTCAGGTGCAGGCGATTGGCCTAGCATGAGATTTATGGAAACCTCATGTGAACATTATCTCAACATTCAGGCTTCATGTCTTCAGTTACTGTGAAAAACAAAATCAACATCAAATATGTTGTTGATGTTGGTATTTTTTGGTAAATACACTGATACACTGATTTGTCGGACAAGTATCGGGGTTCAATAGTCCGTGCATACCTTTCACAATGGTGATGAACCTTGAACCGGAATTACCTTTCTTGTCGTTTGAAAAAAAGTAAATAGAGGCTTTAGGATGATAAAGCGTGATTACTATCAGAGGAGAAAAATGGCATTGGATTTAATAGCCAACAATGACATTCTTGATTGAAAAGTAGACACGACTTTTAAGCTCTTTAGTTTTCCAATTCGCATCTGTGAATTGATACTTACTAGACAATGTTTGTTGATATTTCTTACCAAAAAAAAGCTCTAACAATGAATGCGTATATTAAAAGCAAAAGGCCCAATCGTATATGTTTACACTCGACTATACATGAGGTTTTAAAAAGCGTGCGTGCCATTGTGCTCACATGAAAACCCTTTTCTCAGTATTTTAAAAGTTGATCGTGCTTTGCTTGGAGTCTATCATCTTCAGACCGCACTCCAGTGATCCAATTGGTTACTACAAGATTCTTAGCCTAGTTTTTGTTGTCTGTCTGCTAAATGTTGAACAAACAAAGTGCGCGTGCGCTGATACGCGTGACGATTACACGACATGGGATATCAAACTCCTGACAACATTTTTTGCCTCTCCGGAGAATGTTATCACAGGGTCCGATCAGAGGCACGTCAGCTTTGGTCCCCAGTAAAACCTAGACAGGGGTTTACTCAGCTTCTAAACGCACGTGTTACACCGGAAAATCCGCCTCCAACAAACAAGAAAGAGGTGAGCGCGGCCAACAAAGAGCCCCCCTCGCGAAAATTGTCGCTTTTGTGCGAGCAGTTTCTGCTCCCGACACCCGCCGAACACCTTGAGTAAATACGGTGGGCGGCGCCCCGCGTGTGTGCCCTGGACGACGGGGCCGCGCACGGCAAGCTGATTGGCAGGCCGGCCGGCCAATCAGCGGGCGCTCAGTTGATGACGCGGACTGGCGGAGAGTAAGGACTGCCTCTATCGCGCGCGTGTGTGTGCGAGCACAGATCCCGGGAAAATATACTCGCCAAATAATAAGTCTTTAATTGGTGTCCACCAGACCCATCAACGTTTTTTTGGCACGGACTTTATATCTCCGGCGCATCTGCAGTCGCGGACCACACAACAGCTCGGTGCTGGTCGGGACCTGAATAGGCGTGTTTTTTGGTACCGTTACGCAGAGGCCCGGCTTTTCAGACCAGTCGCGAGTTTCGTCGCCCGCGTCTTTCGATTTTGTCGCCTGACTTGGGGGTCGTACGCAGGTATGATGTATGAGGGAAGTGAGGACTACATCAGCCAGCGGGCTAGGGCACACGCCTTTGCCCTTAACAGCATTGTGCCGCCACCACCTAGGAGTTTCCCGTACCCTGGACTGTCCATGCAGCCACCTAATCACAACGCGCTACCTTTCTCTGGCATGTCAGGTAGGCCTTTTCTGTTTACGTGTCTTATTTCTCCCTTTCTCCGTTTTGTTTGGTCTCAGTTCCCAAGTCCACTCACCCTCAGTGTTTTTTCTCAATCGGCAAAGTTTCACGCCCTTGGGATTGTAACGGATTCCCGACACTTTTGACTAAAAAAAACAGTCGTGAGTTTCACAGTTGTTTCGATTAAAAGGGTTTTGCGGTGTCGAGTGAGATTTCAGGGAAGTGTCACAAAAAAGTAATTAAAATGTTCAAATTGTTTGCTTTTTATTCTAAATTGCATTTGGGATGCTTCATTACGTCTGCGAATGTTTTCCTATCAAAAATGAATAGCACACAAAACCCATTACGATCTTCCTACGTCTTAGGATGTTGATGGGTCATTCCAGTGGATTTAAAGAGTTGTAGTCCACTAAACCTTACCACTTTTATTTTGTGTCTGAAGATTTAAAATAAATAAATTTTAAAATAAGACAATAATTTCACTTAAAAAAAAAGGAAGGTGATGTTTATCTGTTAATACATTTGCTAATATTTTCCCTTAACTGTTTCGAAAGTCGTATTCGTAAACAAGACCAAATTTGCTATTTTTATTTGTCATCTAATCACTCATTGTTTATTTTCTGACTCGATTTAATTTATGCACAAATTTTGTGCTGAATAAATTGAAAATAAAAATGTAACAAACGGTGGATTTTCCGCATAGATTGGTTGTCAATCGGTAGAGGCCTCCCTATATTCGTATAGCGCACTGCTTGAGCTTTGTTTACATTAAAGCTTAACATAAAATCTGCATTTCCTTTTTCTAAACGGTATATGTCAGGGGAGGTCTTCTTAAAAAATAGTAAATGCCGCGAAAATTAACATTGACTGGTAGTTGCAACCTAAAATCTATGAACTTTCTAGGATTAAAAAAAGAAGAGAAAAATCACCATGCTCTCCGTGTATTCTTCGATTTTGGCGTCACACACAACAAATCCTTCACAGAAGTCCATAATACTTTTCTTTCTGACCTGTTTCCATTACTCATGGCTGACCGGACAAGTGTAAACTCCCCTGCCGTCGATCGTGCCGTCTTCCCCGTACGGATTCGGCCGCGGTGCGCGCTGCACCGTGCCCGGGGCGGTACCGTCCCGCGGAAGTTTTTCGCCCCTTAACTCGCCGCGGCATTAACCAATCGCGACATGGTGTAATTGGCTTAGACGAGGGGCACGTGCTATGAAATTAATTTCATGGTTCTTTGACGGGGCGGGATGTCCGAAGAACAGAAAAGAAAAAGAAAAGACGAAAAAAAAAAGCAATGGCTAGAAGCTTGAAACTTATCTGGGTCGATCACCAGTCTGCGGTTTCAATAATCATGTTAATGTTATGGTCTTGTAAACCGGACCCAGAAAATCAGACCAATTACTCTTATGGCCCATTTTCCATGTAAAAAAAAAATGTTTGTTTGTTTTGTAGTCCACATAATTACTTAAAAGTAATTTCTGCCCAGTAACATTTGAAATTTGAACATACGTTGGCCTGTGTCATTAACATGATCATAAGTTGATATCAAAATGACCGTTTGAAGCTGAATTATAAAGTTTTAATTTTCGTTTCAAAATTAAATACTTAAAACATAATTTAAATTAACAGTAAACCTAAGAGGTGTTTTTTAAAAATCTTTGGCAGAGATTAGATTTTTGTAACGAATAAAAGGTAACGTCTTTATGAAAACAACACTCATGATGACTCATGATAGTCGCTGTAGTAAGCCTACCGGAGGTTTTTGAAAACCCGCTTTTGAAAACCTCAGTTTGTATCTGACTAATTAAATTCATTTCTTCCTCCAAATTTTGTCTTGAAAAGTCAAGCTTTTTAAAATTATCTACAGCGAAAATTACGACCATGCGATCTGTGACCGAGTTTACATGCATGTGATGATGCAGCTGTGGTAATGTAACCAGCGTCTGTGATGGGCTTATAAGCACATTGCTAAGCACAAAACACATTTTCCCATCAAATACGGCTACCAGTTTTGCATAATAATAGTCTTGATTTTTGTGGCTATATTCCGGTTGAGATTAAGCGCTTAGATTCACTGAGCAATTATCTTCTGCTAGAAGCAAGGACTCTGCTTCCTATTGTTATTGTACCGTGATTGGACTAATGAAGTGTGTATCGGCCGGACGAGCCAAAAAGGCGCACAAAGCCCTAGCCACAGCCACATCGCTCAATGGCTGAGCCAGTCCCATGATTGATTACTGGTGCTCCTCAAACCACAGAGTGAGCCACTCGTTCTGACTTCCGTAGTCATTTGTTTTGTCACGCTACGGGTATTTTCATCGACATACATCCGACGGCAAATGATGAACAATCCGTGTCGCTTGAGTCAATTGCCAATTTATACTCGGAAACTCGATGTGCTCAACGAATATAAGCTGATTGTAGTCAAATAATTTAAATTTTCCTGCTATTACAGCTTTATCTATCTTTGTTGTTTGTTTCTGCACGCCCTCTATAATATTCAGAAGTTCTATGTATTTATAGGCCCAAATGGGTTAATTCAAATTTAGTACCTCATTAAAGGTTGGCATTATCATTCATGCCCTTCAAACTTTGTATGGCAATCCTACTCGTAGCCCTTTACTCATAACCCTGTTTAATGCTTAGAAATATAATTAATTTTCTTTAATAATTTATCTGTTTTATGTAATGGCATGCCTCATACAAGCTATGCTTTCAAGGTTTTGCCACCTCTAGTGACCTTTGCATCTTAACAAATTCTTGTATTCTTCTTCATTTTTTTGCAATTAAGAGGAAATAAATGTGTACATGATTTGATTTGATTCCACCTCTCGAGGTAAAATTCTAAAAAATAGAATGATTTTTTACATAATATTGTGATGAGTGTTTTATTTTGCAAACTCGATAAAAGGTTTGTCAACAAAAGAAAAGCTTATAAAACAAACAAAACCCGATGGAATTAAAATTCACTCTCGAAATCGGAAGGAAAAAATTCAGAAAATGGAAATAAACTCGCCTTTGAGCAGTGTAGTATAGTCAAGTCCATCACAAGTCCGATTAAACTCAACAACATTTAATAACAGGGGTTAAAGAATAGCAAGAGAATGCGTTTGTCACCGCTCATTATTTTCAATAGCTAATGACATGGAGGACTTGTCGTGGACTTGTGAGGACTTATGACTCGTCTGCAGCTCTGCCAATGAGTAAAATATCTATAGTCTCAGAGACCACTTACAAAAAAAAGCTGATATTCACATTTTTTCCCAACAGATAGGAGCTCCCATTTCGGGGACTTCACCCCGCTCCCGGGGGCCAACGACCACAAGTCGGCCGCCGCGGCCGCCGCCACCCAGCAGATGATGGCGGCCGCCGTCATGCGCCAGCAGCCGGACCTCTCCGTGTCCAACTCCCCGGCCAAGGATATCAAGGTCACGCTGGAAGGCAGGGAGCTCTGGCAGAAGTTCTACGAGATCGGCACGGAGATGATCATCACCAAGGCCGGCAGGTGAGTCTGATGGGGAAGAAGGTTCCGTGTTTAACGGGTCAACATTCTAGAGAAGTTTCGGGTCAGATTCGACCTGGAACCTGGGTCCTGTGTGACCCAAAATCCGGGTTCTACTTGACCCGATATTTTTGAGGTTCAAAATGACACCTTTTTCTGTGTCAAAGTGACACCTTTCTGAGTCAAAATGACACCTTTCTGAGTCAAAATGACACTTTTACTAGTTTTCCGGATCAAAGTGACCTGAAGTATGATTAAGAGAAGTGTCTGTTTGACCCGGAAAGTGTCCCTTTTGTTCTCGAAAAGTATCAGGGTCAAATAGGACTCGGATTCCGGACCAACTCTGACCTGGGATATTTGCAGTGCAGGAGCGGTTCTTTTCCATCTTTGCATGCTCCAGAACCGTGTTTTCCTATAACGCATGGAGTAATTCAGGCGAGTTTTCACAAATTGCTCGATCGGTATTCCTTCCTCAAATCTAATTCATCAATGAAATATCAAAGTTCTACAAAAAGAGAATCTTTCCATGACCCTTTAAACGGAGACATTGCTAAATTGACAGTATACCAATGTGGGACTGGACAACTTTATTGGTAGATAACCACAACAATTAACAATCCAGTGTTCAGGGGTTTAATCCCAGCCAGTCAATTTCTTTGTTTTTCGTTTAATATTGAAAAAAGACATGATCATGCTTTCATTCTTAGTTCATTCTTTTGTCCCAAATCAGCCAGACGGATCTGTCCAAAGTCTTTGTCACGAAACTTGCAGAAAAAATGATTATCCATGTGCAGGTGGCTCATGTTCATTCGAATGCTAACCCCAAAATACCTTCCACCGACGTTCCTAAAATATCAAAAGTCTTCAAAACCGAAAACAAAAATCGTAGATAATGAATTTCAGTTTTTTCCTCCCATAAGGCATGAATTCCACGTAATATCGTCATAATGTAGAACGACGGTTCTTGATGTATTTGCTTACTCGCATAACAGACGTGACTTAACCAAAGAAAACTTAGCTGTCAAAAAGTTGACTCTTCATAAAAAATGGGTCAATGATCCTTGTGCAATGCACTCGACAACAATAAGCACTCATGGTCCAGTCTGCTTTCATTATTAACAAAACCTCATTTCCGATATCCAGTAAACGTATTACCAGATTAATTTCGACCAAAAAAAAATCAGCCACGAAGTAATCGGGCGTGCGGCAAAAAAATCCGAATAGGTCATTTTCTCTGCCTGACGAAAAGGTGTCAGGCAATAATAGTTACATCTATATACCGGACTAATTACAACTATCATTGTATTTGCATGGTAATTAGGAAGTCACCTTTGGTGGGCGATTATGCCCGGACGCACGGTATCCGTTTTAGCGGGCACCGCGCGGGCGCCGTGGCCGGCCCGCGGCGCGCTAGGCCCCCGTAGGGTATCAGCTGGCTGATAGCCGAACCGGGTTGTTATTTAAGCCCTTTCTGATGATCTGAAAATTGTTTTCTTTTGTCGAGAGGGATTTGAGGGGTTATTGTCTGAGTGCCGAATAGCGGGTCCGGCGGGAAATGACATAGACGATTTCTGGTGTGTCTCTTAAGGCTAAGGCAATTTAAGATTATTTGTAATTACAACACGCTTTAATAGACAAACTGGCATTACTCGCGGAGATTAACTCAGAATCTCTAACTGGAATTTTGCTTAACAGCTTCTTAGTCTCTGGGTACTCTCTTGATAATAATTAGAATATATTTTTTTTTGCAGTCTGGTATCATTTTCTTTGTGTTTCCCTTCAAAAAGGCTACAAGACTAATTAGCCAAACGAACCAAAACCCATTTCAGATTAAAGGGGACGATAAATATCTGAATAACTGACTTTGCTTCCTATGTCAATTATCTTAGTGACATATCCGAAAAAATTATTTTTCAGAAATTTTGAAAATGTATTTTTTACCGATCTCGTATTCTATAACCAACTTACCACAAAAGGAGATTCTTGACATAAATAACGGTTGCGCTGCTTTTTTATCGAAACAAGATTTCAGTCTGGACTTTTGTTTGGTCCCTTATAGTTTTCTTGTTGACTAGTATATTTGTTTTTATGAATTCGTCAATGCCAATACATCTCTCAGAAAGACAAAACAAATCTGCAATCACACTGTGCTGTACTCAGTGAGTTTTTGGTTCTTGGAATGATTTGAAATATCGAACTGTTCACCTGTACTCGTTACGATGAAATGTTCAACCATCACACACACACACAAAAACCAAACACAAGCTTGGAGTTGGACCCAATATACAAAAGGAAATGTATATAGTAAGTGAACCATGTATAGACATAGCGCTGTATCGTCGTAAATGCTCCACTGGCACTCGGCGATAGCGCCGGTCCCCAGTGGGTTGTTGCGTCGAGTGCATGGACTTTGCGCAATGTGCCCCGATGAAATTGAACTATTCAATTATTCATTGCAGTTGTGGGGCACAATTAAATATTATTTTTTTTGCTTAAGAGGAATTGGAGAGAAGACAAAAATGAGTCGGAATTAGTCATCGGGAATTCACATGCAGTGCTGGAGGCAGACATTCTCGTTATGATTATAACGCAGGTCAATAGCAGCACGAAATATTTCGATTGACTTGTCAAATATATTCCCCTATCGAGATAAGTAACTCGTTTCATTGATCGATAATGTTCAATTACAGTATATAGAGCCTACACACACTAATGCATCATCTGTAAGGGTATATTTGAGTGAACCTAAAAGTCCAATTTGCATTGCATGTTCTAACTGTTCTATCTGCATGCCATGCGTTAGGTTATAATGACCGAGTATATATGACATCAAAATATTTCTCAAGTAGTATTTCTCGAGGCTACCATTTGAAAGACTATATCCATCACAGAATATATTATGTTTGATCACTGAAGAGCTATTGCAGTTACATGATTCTTTCTGCAGTCATATGACTCCAATGACGGCAAGGGAATGAATATTAAGTTGAAGGAATATCATTTTCCTTATGGGTTTCAATGAAATATATTCAGCAAAGTTCTTCTGGGACTATTATGTCTCAATGTGTGTTTTTTTTTGGGGGGGGGGGGTTTAGCGCGTAGCAAGGGTTATAGCCGGCGTCTCGGGACATCACTGTCTCCATAGAAGTCTTTGTATAACGGCCATTATGGGTCCATACAGGCATCATGAAGTCATCTATAATTCCCACAGTCGGTGTCTTCCCGTTCATCATTCATTGTACGGCGGGGCCACAACCACAAATTCGAGAGCCATCTTCTTTGTGCGAGCAAGTCTCATGGGAGGCCCGTCCCCTATCCAACGGTTTATGCACGAGGCTGTGTCCCTCTCGCGGTGCTCGCTTTGATGCGAACAGGTCCATTGAACGGCATTTATATATACATTTTTTCTTCTCCTTCCTTTATCGTCTTTGATTATTATTCATCCCATGGAATCTTCAAAGTGACAAAGGGGACCGGTCGACAGCGTGTCTTGCCAGGGTCACGCGGCGGAACCAAGAACCCCCCTCCAAAAAAAGAAAAGATGTTTTTGAAGACGGCGATTTATACGATTTTGCCAGCTCCCATTAACTGTGATAAATGGTCGGAGCCAGGTCACGGTGTAATGGGTTTTATAACGACTCGGGAATACATGTATAGTAACGAAGGTCCCAACAAAAAAGGGAAATATTCGCTTTAAGTGGGATTCCCATATCAAATTAAAACCACCCAGAAGGAGATAACTGAGCATTGATGTGCATAAATTACAACATCGAAATAAAGAAGAAAAAAATGAAGAAGCGATCGGAGTCAATTCAGATGGCGTAGGAATTTATGACTGCAAAACAACATGATTGAAGATGAAAATGACAATTTTTATGTCCTGAAGAATTCGCTTTGATAATGCAATTTACTTGTTTATTTACTTTCGAGAAGGAAAAATTTCAAAAAATGAGATAAATTATTGAAACTGTACGTACGACCCTCCTTCACATTGCAAGATTATGTGCAATTTGTTTTTAGTAAATTCATAATCAGAGCGTATGAATGTCAAAGAATTATATTAACGATGTTACAGAAATCGTCAAGTATTTGATGTAATGAAAATGATAGAAATAACTGGGGAAGAAATGTCATGATAAATCTAGGAAACAAACTTCTCAAAATGGGAAAAGTGAACGATACAATATAAATGCTATATCATGATTTTCTTTCAATCTTTTTGAGGGTTGCAAACCTTATAGCCTACGTTTCCAGTCGGCCTTGTGACGAAATAATCAATGAATAATAAAGGTTCAATTTAACTATTTATAAGGAACATCATAACAGTGTCAAATCGTAGACCTGAACATATAGGCTGATTTCAAGTCGATCTTTCGATTTAGTAACGGGTTGCGTATAGACCAGGAAAATAACGAAAGTGGCGCCGTACCCACGCTTAATGCGTCAGTCATTAACTAACCCTCCTCAATCCTCCAAAATCCTCATGGCGGTTTTGAAGGATTGAGGATGAATGGTGTTTGAGAAACATGAGGCTTTTGGAGGATTGAGGATGAATGGTGTTTGAGAAACATGAGGCTTTTGGAGGATTGATGATGAATGGTGTAAGAAGAGGAGAATTTTGGAGGATTGAGAATGAATTGTGCTTTTGCACATGAGGATTTTGGAGGATTGAGGATGAATGGTGTCTGAAGAAGAGGATAATTTTGGAGGATTGAGGAGGAATGGTGTTTGATGAGGATTTTAGAGGACTGAGGATGAATGGTGTATTTGCACATGAGGATTTTGGAGGATTGAGGATGAATGGTGTTTGAAGAAGACGAGGATTTTGGAGGATTGAGGATGAATGCATTTTGAGAGGCAGGACTGTCTGACGATTTTGAAGGATTGAGGCGCTGGGTATCCTTCATTTGAACATAAGTGCAAAATTTTGGAGGATTTTGGAGGATTGAGGATGGTTCCTAGCAAAAAGGGCCTAGGGATGAAGGTAAATCTTTGATTTGAAGACTGCCACATTCCACATTCTACTTCTGTTGGTCTGTTTGACTCCAAGCAACAAACTTCAACGGGACACATGGAGGCCTCCGTGCAGTGCACTGTTATGTGTTTTCTCCCATTCATCTCAAAGCAAATAACGGGAGGTCGTGACGGAAACACACAAAATACACGCCACATTACAGTTGCGTCAATCTATAGCGGCTCAGTTGCGGTATTAGCCAAACCACCCTTCTCGTTTTAATAGATGCCCCAAAAGTGAACCGGACGAAAATAATCAGCGGACAATGCAGGACTCCCCATGGGCCCGTTCGGGTCTTTTGCAAGCCTGTGTAATTTTAAAAGGAGGGTGGCCCGAAGTCGAGAGGGGTTAAGGGAAATTAACCGTGTTGTTTCATGCCCAAAAGTAACGCCGACGGTGCTATAAACCCACCACCAGCGTATTGACGGGGTGGACACTGTACCGTCTCCAGCCACCTTTGTTCGGTAGGCGTCACCCGTGCCGGCCCCCTTGTCGACCGCCGGACACGTATTTACATTGAGGGGGCTGGTTGGAGATCTCGTAAATTTCTTCATGGTCGGACAGCGGGCGAATAATGGCTATTTACACGGGCGGGGAAGAGGCCTATTATCCAACGAAATTACCGTCTGAAAGAGGGTTAAGTTGTTGACAGCAAAGGATGAGAGAAGAAGTTGAAAGTCGGCCTCTTGAAGCCGAGCTGGGGATAAGTCCTGCTGAAGAGAAAATATTACTTAGTGAATTAATGTGCTTAGAAGCAACCTGCTCCAAACCAGTCACAAGAAATAATTTAAAAAAACCCTGCTAAGCACTATTCGTTGCTTAACCGCTGTATGAAATAGACTTAACTTTTCTATAAACCTAGACCACCATCATCTATATCCGTTTCACTAATATAATCAGGAAGGGACAGACTTCTTCAAACATCTTACACTTGTTTTGTTTCTTAATTAAATCGAATATTCTGGTCAAATTATGTTTCCATGTCTTTAGATGTATCTTTGTCTTTATTGTAATTTTACTTATTCCATTTTTTTCTAATTCTAATTTTGCTAAAATATTTATCGTTTGTCGAGGCGATCACAATCGTCGTCAATCGAATTGGAAATCTACTGGTAACGACCGTCAAGTTTGATTGGATTGAATTCTTATTGGCATTACACAATATTTAACAATTAAAAAAAAATTGTTTCGTGTGTTAAATCCGGAAATACTCCTTTAATTTTCCGAATTTGATGAAATCACCCGAAATCAGAAACCGGAATCAGTGGCTAAAACTGATTCACATAATAACAATATGGTATTTATTTACTTACAATATTGTAGTTTGCGCAAAAGACCATTGAATTATTTTGTCATATGTTCATATTGTGGATTCATCAATAGAATTTTTCTGAAGGCCGGTTTTTGTACAAATTTAGTTTAGTGACACAATTTTCAGTTATTATAATATCTGACTAATGGTCATCCTTTCAAAACTGCATTGTTGTATGACACGGATTTGTGGTAAAATGACCATTCATCTTCATCACGCACCGGCTGGGGTGAGGCTAGAACAAGGTCACACTGTTTTATGAGTTCCGAAATGATATAACACTATTGCATTGTGGCATTAGTCTCGTTTCCAGATCATGAATTAGTGACTCGTTTGTTACATTCAACAATCATGAACCATTTTTGCTTTTATTAAAATTAAGCCCCCCCCCTCGAAAAAAAATGAGGTTTCAGTATCAGGTATAATCATATCGTCACCATGAAACTAAAAGGATCATGCAGCATCAAAACAAAGCTACCAGAGAGATGAATGAGTGCCCTAGTTCTATAAGGTGGGGTCGAGTTTGATACAGAAACTAGACCGCGCTCCGATCCGGCAAAACACTTAAGCAAAGAACCATGCTTCATTAACCGCTATGTTTATTGATATTTTATTATTCTATTATAATCATGCAAACCGCAAAAGCCTTTGCAAAAAAAAATCACAGTCGCTAAGCAGAGGTGGCCCCTATGGGGTAGGATCAAAAGGAAACAATAACAATACCAAGAAAGGAAAATCAAGGTTTTCTGGTCGGTGGGTTCCCGTAGCGCAGACGTCACACAATAGAAAACCAAGTCTCCTTTTTTTACGGGCCAGGCAGAAGAAACAAATTTGAATTATTTTCTCTGGTGGGGGAGTGTACACAAATACCGAATGGCAACAATAACATACCGGTACGCTCCCCGCTGATGAGAACCAAGGGTATGTTATAACAGTATCGTACATTTTGCTCGATTTGTTGGGTTTGAATGGGGGGCACCCGGCGCAGGCCACCCATTGTAAGTCCGGGCGCAAATCCGCCCCTTCTACCCCGGTCGACGCCAGGCAATTGTTGGGGAATTTTTCACTTGGAGGGAGTTGGAGGCCACGGTGTCCCGGCGCGGGCCCGGGTTGGTATTGCTCAGCACACACGGCGGTGGCTCGGGCCCTGAAACTCCAGCAGACTAGGGCTAGACATACCAGTCTGCTTGGCCTAGTTACTGCCCTCTCTACAAATTATATAAATAAAAATGAATCTGGGCAAAAAAATAATGAAAGAAAAAGAAAACAAAA
The DNA here is from genome assembly GCA_029964075.1 of Patiria pectinifera. Classification (NCBI taxonomy): domain Eukaryota; kingdom Metazoa; phylum Echinodermata; class Asteroidea; order Valvatida; family Asterinidae; genus Patiria; species Patiria pectinifera. The sequence continues at coordinate 24,153,967 of CM057147.1, read as the reverse complement.
CTGATTTGCCGGGTCCTGAATGGTGAGTCCTTGGCAGGCATCGATCGGCCGAGTTGATGTGGAGTTTCTCACGCAGGGAATTTCTAAGTTTGTGAGACATTTGGCGCAGTGTAGTTTTTACCCATTTCTTTCAACAGTTCTGCAACAGTGCATGTCCTTCAGAAATATTTTGTAAAAGGCCACACAACTCTGAAAACCAAGACATCTTGAATTTCATTTCTTTTATTCGAAATGCTAATTTCACATTTCCAATTAAGTATGTGTTCGTGTACATCGGACTTGATTGTAAAATAAATCGGGAACCTTGCTTAACTCGAACTCCGGATACCTCGAATATTCTCATCCATTCCCTGAGGTTCGAGTTATTTATTGCAGCTCCTTGGCGGCCTATTGACGTAAGGCTCTTAACCTCTCCAAAATTTGTATGTTTTCCCTGGATAGAAAAAAAAGTGCACAATGCCCTTATCAATAACCGTCGGTATCTTAAAGCTATGAATAGGATCATTTGCTTTTCATGCGTTTTGTTCATTTCCAAAAAAAAAAAAAAAAACACTCAAAATCTAAAGACGAATGTTGTCAAAGCTGACGTTTCAAGCTCAGTTGATGGATATTACATTTTTTTGGGAGAAAACAGTGAAGAAACATGCACAACTTTTTGATCACGAAACACGATTTTGTCAACAGAACTTTGTATTTCATAAAAAAATAAGTCAATGGACTGATCGTTGGAAATCACCGACATTTCTTATTTTTTGTTCTAAATGACAGCAAGCCAGACGGAATAATTCATGGGTTGTTCAGTACCAGCACGATCCTTAATCCAAGTATAGATGATAAATTGGGCAAGTTACTTTTGCGATCAATGCAAATAATCCTATACGCCATCAGCCCGGGTTTTTGTCAATGTCTTCGCCCGCCCTACGTCCACCCCTTGTTAATCATTTATGTACCTGTTTAAGACCGCAAGCAAGTCTTAACCCAGGCGAAAAATACCACCACAGCAGATTGAGATGCCGTGACAATACGCCACCGCGACGTGTTGATTTTAACAATTTCCATGTGTACCTT
>CM057147.1:24105399-24152399 GCA_029964075.1 Patiria pectinifera | reverse complement strand
ACGAGCACGAGCCAAGAGCCCTTGACAATCACCCTCGAGGATTAATACGACGGGGTTATACTTATACCAACTCCTAGGGCCGGCTCGGCTGTAAGCCAAATGGTTGCATTGGAGCATATGGGAACTTAACATATTTCGGAACCATCTGACGGGCAATCAGTGCACATAATAGGGTAGCTATATTCTTAGATAACGATCAAACATTGCAACATTTTATGTTCTTCATAATTTATTGCCTTGCTCAGGATTGTGAATGTATTAAAAAAAAGCGAGAGAAACAAATCAGTGACTACTAATTAGGCCTACTCCTAAAAAATGTTTTGGTAGAGTGACTTTGAAACATTCAAATGTATCGTTGTATTATAGGGTCAACTGGGTGTAACTGCCATTTTGAAATCATTCAAAATAACTAAAAGGATAAAGGATTACAAAATCAGCAATCAACGGAAATTTGATTTTCCGGCTTGTTTTCCATTGCTACAAGATTTCCAGTTTGGTTTGGGTTTGGGGTTTTTTGAGAACTAGAGAATCCAGCAGTATTTGACTGTGTTGTTTATAAGACTACACAATCGTCCATACTCTCTGCAAAATAATGCAGATAGCCAGGTGACGTACAAGCAAAATATGCTTTGGTGTTTGATACATGCCCCAGTTTCCCTCCTTACCCACGCCCACATTGTCGCTGCCTGTATCTCATTCTGGGAGTGAGTTTAGCAAGATGACTGCTCCCATTCTGGCCGGGGTTCGAGTCCCGCCAGTGATCCCTATATAATATCCGTGCATGGGCTTTAATCTCGAGTATTATACGTGATTTTTTTTGTCCCTCCTGTCTCTGATCAATGCCGGATCCAGGTTTTTTTCGGGGGATGTTCCTGATGTGCTGAAGTCAAAATTGGATGCCAAAGGTCTTAAGCATTGTGTGTAGTGAGCTAGAGTTTGCAACATAACATCGTATGGTGACATTACTATTACATGTACCGGTACATATATACTACTACTACGTCGGCTCAGGCATAGGGGGCTGGCGTCGGGCGATATTGCAAGAAACTTATAGGTACAGTTTGGCAAAAGTAACACCCTAATCACCCAGACAGGGTTGGGTTCTAATTTCTTTAGCACGTCTGGTAAGTAAAATATTGTATGTAATAATTACGTTGTCCTTTTTCTTTTGTTAATGAATTAAGAAAGAAAACGAAGTTCAATACGCGGCAACAGGTGATTTATCCACCTGCCAGGTGCATGGAGTAGCGTACGGGATGAGGATGAACCAGCCAACTATTTAACATTATAATTGCGTCTCTCAGAGGGCAGGAAAATAAATACTGCAATGTTTCACCTTGGGATTGCTACGACCGACTTTCAATAAAACAATTTCAAATAACCGTTGCACAGAATTTGATGTTCTCTATATAAAGTAGGGCATAGAGACCGGAAGATCTTTTTAATTGTTCGACGTCTCTTTCCAAAAAGTGAATTTCTTTTTCAAATGGGCTGTTCCCCTACACGTTCAAAACCATTCACGCTCAAAAAGAGGACATTTCTCATGAACAAAATAACGAACTAAACGTTCTAGTAAAATAAATGTTGAAAAAAAGTGTTTTTGTCACCAGCATGACATCCAAAAGGTCAGAGTACGCGGGCAGGTTTGCGTCAAGTAGCGATAAATCCAGTATATTTAGGCCGACATGTGTTTAATTTTTTTTTTAATAAGAGAACTTGGCAATCATGCCTCATGGAGAGTAAAACTGTATATTATATGGATTTCTTTTCCAATAATGTTCATTAATAAAAACCGGGATGATAAAGATGTTAAATTAGGCCAGGTTTGAGTTCTTGGCTATACGACTTGCAAACACATGCGCCTATGGAAGCGGCTAAGGCTACTTGCGCTCGAAGTGTGTGTTTACTGCCAGCTAGCCGTAGCCACTTCATTAAGATGAACCAGTCCCTGATCTATGTTAATTATTATATACCAATCTGGGCACGCTGCCATTCTATCACTGAGGCCCCCTTCAATGGCGAAAGCATTGTGATCACTCTTGTTCAAATAATCCGTCACTGGGCAGTTGCTTTGAACAATAGGGCGCACAGTGGTTTCTACATTAAAGGGGGCCTCGTGAATATACAATGATCACATGCCTGCTACAATAAAGTTATCTAAAGTACTCACGGACATCTCCTCCACCGGTGTTAATCCCACGGCATGCATCTGAAAAGTGTAGAAAAGAAGAGGGGAATTCAATCACACAATCCACGGTCGTAAACTTGGACCGTGATGGTTTGAGTCATTCTCAAACAATTCGAGCGGAACAAGCGCATGCGCCGCAGCGCTGTAGCCGCTGCAGGGTACAACCGTCAGGAAACGGCCATGGACCATATTGCAGTTCGCGTGCAGTTGAGGATACACTGGAAAGCTTTATGTATTGAGAGTTGTTTTTAAGACCCAATAAGCAACATTTTTGATGATGGTTGGTGAAAGCAGACACTAGGATGTCCAGCCCGACAGAGAGACTGACCACTAACACAGAGGAATCGAAAGTCGTATAACTGTCAGGCGTAATTCAATGTCGATGAAGTGCTCCACATTACCATATGTCTCAGTCATCAGAGAAACATAAAAGTGTGAGCCTTAAACCTACCTGATGCTGGAAGACAAACGAGTAGCAGACACAGAACGAACGGAGCGACGAGACTTGTCTTCGGTTCCATCCTGAAGCCTAATTGTGGAGTGGACTTGGCTTGTGCGCTACTTTTATATCCACTCTGGGGATCGACTCCGCCCCTTGCGTGATATTTTCTAGGCTAATTAATTTATTTTGGCATGTAGTGTGGCATTGTTCAGTTCGGCGGACGTTGATTTTCACGCGCAATCTTTTGAAGAAAATTTATGCAGCATAATTCCACAAATAGCGTGACGTCATGGGAACCGTGACCAATCACAGAAGAGGAGGGGAACTGCGGTGCTCCAGGTTCCTTCTCCGCGGGCCGGGACGAGCAGCCGGCCACGGTTCACGGCCCTGGGACCTGTCCTACCCGCTCGTAACGGCTCTTGTCAAGGGTCGCTCCAAGGGATATTCTGACCGAACGTTACCTTACCATAAACCACTTACGACCGGGCGGTGTGCGCATAAATCTGTTCTGTGCAAACATCTTTTATCACAAATTGAGATTTAGAGTCCCTAGAGCTTTGTTGTGGAATCCATTCGAGCTAACCCCAAGACTTTCACAATGAAGATTGCTAAGATCATTGCCGTCATCGATCATCTGGCTCATGGTATCCTTACTTAAGTCAGATACTGAGGATGCTCAATCCTCTCCAGTGACCTCAATCCCACCAGGTCATCTCAAGCCCCTGGCTTCCGAGGCTACCTATCTCCCCGTCTCAGTGACTTCCCTTCCTCTTACAAGCTCTTCCGTAGTTAAAAAGTTTTTTGTACTTTTTTCTCCACTTTTCAGTGCTACTGAATACATTTTGGTTGTAGGGATGTTCGAAAAACACCTCAAAATCTGCGTATTTTTTTGTTTCGCATCACGAAAAAGTGGAGGGGGGTATGATTCCATAACCCCCCCCCCCCACCCCGTGATTTACGCCCCTGTAGATGTATATAGCAGCCATTTGCTGTGTTTTTTTTTCTGTACGACTTTCGTATATGCTGTGCGGCCCAAGAGGGAGGCTTAGATTCGTCACATATCTATTGACAATGGCAACTTGAATCAACTATATTGGGGTCGTAAACAGATGCAGAATGTTATAGACTGTGACTCCGGTGTTTTTCGTTTTTTCAGGAAAGATTTGCTGATCCCGCCATCTTTGCACTGTACTAATGTCACTGAAAGTTTGTTGAAAACGGTAATAAGTATGAAGACTGGTACATAAAAAGAAGTTCCGGTGCTGTGCCAATTCAGGCGCGGATGGGGGGAGGGATTCAACCCCCCAGTTCTGTCAACATTTTTTGTTCATAGAAATAATGCAACACCCACCACCCGCTCGGACACCCCAAAAATTATACTAGTAATAATGTCCGCCTGTGCACAAAATACAGACAGAGCCAACTTTGTTAGGGGGTATTTTTCTACTACCGGTATTCTGTAATTAATAACCGTCGAATTTGAATAGCGCCCCCATTGAAAGTATGTTCTGAGCACCCCTACTCCCCCGTCCGGAAAGAAAAACCTGTCTACATTTCAGATTTTTTTGCTGATGAACCCATCCCCCCCCCCCGCAAAAAAATCCAGTATAGAAGTCATAAACCCATGCCAATAGAACCGCCACTGGTTGCCACAACATCCACCACTTTCCACCTCTGAAGTGGCGCCCCCGCAGCTCCAAGCAGGCCTGATCCCCTCAGAATTTGGGGCAAAACTGACCTTTTTTAAAACTCTAATAAGTGTTCCCCAAAAACTACCCCCCCCCCCTACCCCCCCCCCCCCTTTTGCATGTGCCCCCTGCAAATTATTGGACCCCGGTCTTGTCCCCATGTCATATTTCACACACACAAAATGCGGAGACTTTGTGAACCTTCAACTGAATAAAATGAACATCCTTTTTCTACAGTACAAGGAAACAGTCGTTTTACGGGATATTTGGCAGGGACCTCCAAACACCAACGAGATTTGGCAGGGACCTCCAAACACCAACGAGAGGGAAAGTCCCAAAGCCATCCCAAAAAGATCGGTCAATAAACTAACGGTTTGGACGCGTGTCAATAAATGCAGAAAAAGAAGGAAAGAAGAAAAGAACAAAATAAACCTTGAAAACATTGACTTTCCGCAGGCCCGACTTGTTCCTATCCGATTGGCAACTGATGCAGATTGAAGAATCACTTCGGGAGAAGATTCACATCCGCGTGCGTACGTGCCGGACATTCACATGCTACTGTGTTTACCCAGTTCCACTTTCACTTTTTGAGAAAACACTGGATACATTAATGTTGAATGTGAAACTACATGTGAGTGTATAAGACTTGTAGAGAACGTTCTTCAAAACCGGTCATTATGCAATCTACGTATTATGTGCCCATTTTCAGGGCGTATTGTAAGGCTATTGGGACATATTCATATTCCTCGTTCATATCAAAACTATCTTTACCATTTTGGGAAATGGTTACTTCAAACAAATTGTCAGAAACTTTTAGGTCATGTTTTTCTGTCATCTCGAGGGGGCAAATTTATGCTCGAGGGGCACATTTATGTCCACAAAAGGGGCACTAGGGTAAATCTGAGGGGGGGGATGCCCCCAGGCCGCCCCCTCCCCCGTTCCACCGCCCCTGCAACAAGGTACTCCGTTCTCTCGGAGTAAACCTACGCTAGCCTCACACTTTGTTAGCGGTCGGCTGAGGCCCGGCTACCTCCAAGCACGGAGGGTTCGTCGGCAAATTTGTCAACCCCCTCTCACGTCTGTCCTCCCTTGACCCTGGACAAGCGCAATGTTCATTAAAAAAAACTCTGACTGGAACTTTCAAACCTAACATTCTACAATGTAATTTAAGCAAATGATTAAGTCTTTCTTTATCGGATTATCCGAGACATTTTGAGGTAGGATCACACCATTAACTCCATCTTTTGATCATTTCTCCCAGTTCGACTCCTTTTCCGTCAATCTTGGGCACAAGATGATGATCCTATATGCGACATCGCGGACGATCAGATTTCAAAACAAGTAGAGGTGTTGTTGATGTACCCTAACGTGGCGCGGCCCCTAACGTGGCGCTCTTTGATTTTTTTGCCTGTATAGCGCATAGCCAGAGCAAAAATGTTGCTGAAATTTTAAACACTTCCGTTCATAAATCGCGAGTTTATCTACCCGTTACAAAGTTAGAAAAAAAAATATTTTGGCGTGATTTTTCGATTTTATTTTGAAGTGTAACGTGAACCCTTTAAAAATGCCCCGAAAAATCAGAAAATAATTTTCTGACAAACTTCTGGCTGGGTATGTAAGTAGAGATAATAATGATTTATCAGAATTTATCAACTTTACAGAAATTATCAAATGTTAATTTGTAATTTTCCGAGACTTATTCAAGTGCGCCACGCACGGGGAACACTCCACCAATATGCGCCCAATTTCCGGACCCCATCGTTTTTTAATTTCGGATTAAATTTCATGACACCGAAATTTTTCACACAGGCTATAAAGCAAGCGTAAGCTGTCTTAGGTATTTATGAATAACCATTCTGGGTGCTGATAATTACCTGAGCCTCCGGCTCGGGTAATTATCAGCACCCAGACTCTAAGTGGTCTTAAACAGAGTGATAAAAACCTCCGGAACACACATTTATTCCCTAATATTCATAAATACCTGACAGTTTAGCCATTCCTATTGGTCGAGAGCCCGTCACGTGGCCGGTCTTAAACGGATGATAAAGACATGGCTAGCTGGTCTTCAACACTTTTCCAGTGTCACAATAAAATGTGGACTCCTAAAAATCCAGTGCCTCTTACCGTTTCATTGGTTGAACGTTTACAATCCTCACGTAGGCATGCGCAACACTACCAGCGAGTCAGAATTTTATAGTTCTAAATTCAAAACGCAGCGCCCGAGGTGCGTTCTGCGCGACATCGCGCAGAACATGCTACGCGCGCGTCAATCTCCATAAAAGGGTTGTTTACATCTTACTCGCCAGCTGAACACTTCATTATTTTGCTAGAGGGATGTTTCAAAAAGCATGAAGTGAACCTGTTGAACAAAATCGGGATTTTTTGAACGAATTATTTGGGGGTTTTAACCGAAAAGGTATTTATGAATGGGAATAAATATGTGCTCGGTCGGTATTTATCACTCTGTTTAAGACCGCTTAGAGTCTGGGTGCTGATAATTACCCTCGCCTCCGGCTCGGGTAATTATCAGCACCCAGACTCTAACAGAGTGATAAGAACCTCCGAAGCACACATTTGTCCCTTAACAAAAACTATAGGTAGAAATGAGGTAATTGTTTCACGTTCCACTGTTTAGATTATTCATGGCAGGTTAAAACCTATTTTATACCTTGAAATACTCGGCGCTATCCGAAATTGTCGACGACAAACTTTTTGGTCACGTTCCGTATTTGCATTGTACTGGTTTCCTGACTATTCATCAGAAATAGTCAGAATATTTTGGTCTGGGAGCCAGACTACCTTTTGAGAGTGTTGCAAACACCCAAAATGGATAAAAAATGTCCTATTTGTTGAAATAAACTAACTTAAAAGTTAAAAATTCGTCAAAGAATTTTTTTTAGAAGCGCAGATATACAAGTTCAACCTTAAAACGACATCACAAAACAGGCTAGACATTTTAATAGGCAGTGATCAACTTTTTCAAGCTTTAAAAAAAAACTCGTTTTCTTTGATTTGTAATGGAAACATAAGGAATATAGTATGTTTTCAGATTTAATCCTTTCACTAATTATGGTACAATACTTTTCAAATTGCAAGAAACGAAGTTGCGACCAGGCGCGGTTCTAGGGGCAATTTTTGGTGGGGGGGGGGGGGCTAGCAGGGCGGATCCATATTTTTTTTAGGGAGGCGTGCTGAAATGTAGACCGGTTATTTTCTCCGGACACTTAGGCCTCCGAAAGTCAATAGGTGTGTGTTTGTGGTGGCCCTTGTGCCATATTTTTAATGGGGAGCGCCAATAAAATCCTACAATCAGGCACACTATAATATTAACTACATGCACCCTTTTCACGACTATTTCTTAAGGGGGAGACCGTTTGCATGTACGTCACATTCCTTCTTTTGCTAATGAAATTTTGTTTTTATGGAATTGTTTTTTGGGGGGGAGGGGGCTAGACACATTTTTTTTTGGGGGCTACTAGGCCTCCCCTAGAACCGCCACTAGTTGCCCCAACATCCACCCCTTTCCACTTCTTAAGTGGCGCCCCCCCCCCCCCGCAGCTCCAAGCAGACCTGATCCCCTCAGAATTTGGGGCAAAACTGACCTTTTTTAAAACCCATTTAAGTGCTCCCCAAAAACTAACCCCCCCCCCCCCCCCCCCCTCGTCCTTGTGCCCCATGCAAATTATTAGACCCCGGTCTTGTCCCCATGTCATATTTCACAAAACAAAAATGCGGAGACTTTGTGAACCTTCAACTAAATAAAATGAACATCCATTTTCTACAAGGAAACAGTCATTTTGCCAGATATTTGGCAGGGACCTCCAAACACCAACGAGATTTGGCAGGAACCTCCAAACACCAACGAGAGGGAAAGTCCCAAAGCCATCCCAAAAAGATCGGTCAATAAACTAACGGTTTGGACGTGTGTCAATAAATGCAGAAAAAGAAGGAAAGAAGAAAAGAACAAAATAAACCTTGAAAACATTAAATTTCCGCAGTCCCGACTTGTTCCTATCCGATTGGCAACTGATGCAGATTGAAGAATCACTTCGGGAGAAGATTCACATCCGCGTGTGTACGTGCCGGACATTCACATGCTACTGTGTTTACCCAGTTCTACTTTCACTGTTTTGAGAAAACAATGGATATGTGAAACTACATCGAGTGTATAAGTGTAGGGGACGTTCTTCAAAACCGGCCATTATGCTAAGTTAGCATCGGATCCAGGGGTGGGCCGCGGGGGCACGTGCTCCCCCGTCAAATTGAGTCCACACAAAAAAATGAATAAAACAGGGGGGGGGGAAGAGGGGAGGTGAGAGAAATGGAGGGAAGGAGGAGGGCAACCTTCTAACAAAAATGCCGGCGCCGATATTAAACATCAGCGGCCTGCAAACATTGTGTACTTGGCCGTATGACACAGGGAACTCGAGAAGCTTCGAAGTAAACCGCGATCCCACCGTACGTACTCCATGTAACCCTGCATGGTATATGGGTTATGAAATGGCGATTCATATGAGCGTACGTACCGGTACGAAAAACACGCACGTGTGACAACCGATCTGTGTTTAGCGCGATGAGCGCGACATACCCGTTGAAAGCTACTCTTTGGACCACACTATTGGTCAAGGGGTGTGTTTTCGTATAACAATTTGCCAGCATTTCTTCCACGCGCTTTCAAGGAGTCCAAAACATGTCCGTTTCCGTAGAAAATGTTCGTAGAAAATCTTATCTTATTGATAACTGAATATTTATACTTAATATATAAAACATTAGAAAGCATCCTTGCAAAAGTTTACAAACTAAGTCTAGGCCTATACAATTCCGTTTCAAAAATAAAATGCTCGAAAAAAACAATTATGAAGACGAAATTGGTTATCAAGTGAAAGACAAAAGAAACTTATAAGGCTTGTTAAAGAAACATGTATATTAAACCAATGAAAAAAATCCTTATTTAACTTAAAACATTTCGCTCAAATAACTCAGGGAAAGAGGGGCCAGATATCGCCTCAGATTGCACCACAGAGCATCTAATTATCAAAAAAATTTCCCGGGGCCCTTCAGTGGGCTCCGAACCCCACGCCCTAAGACACTGCTCCGCGTTCGCATTAGTCAAGTTGGAGCAAATGCCTCAGCGCATCGCTCGTTGCAACCGTTTACAGTCTAAGTATATACAATTCCTTTTTTTTAAGACAATGCAAGAAATTATGAAGACGAAAATACATGGTTTGCAACTTTGAAGTACACAGTGGCTTAAAATTTGTAAAAAAAAACAAAAGTATATTTTTTTTAAAATCCTTACAAGATAATCAACTTTTGCACAAATAATGCAGGGGGAAAGGGGCCAGGAATCGCCTCAGATTGCACCACAGAGCATCTAGGATCCAAAATTTCTCGGGGCCCTTAAGCGGGCCCCGGACCCCACGCCGTAAGGGCTTTGCGCTTCGCGCTCGCATTAGTCCTCGGAGCAAATACTCTGAAGGTGTGCCCCCCGTCTAAAGAAATCCTGGATCCGCGCCTGCTAACTACGCATTATGTGCCCATTTTCAGGGCGCATTGTAAAGCTTTTGGGGCATATTCATATTCCTCGTTCATTTCAAAACTATCTTTACCATTTGGGAAATGGTTACTCAAAACAAATTGTCAGAAACTTTTAGGTCATGTTTTCTTTCATCTCGAGGGAGCAAATTTATGCTCGAGGGGGCACATTTATGTCCACAAAAGGGGCACTAGGGTAAATATGAGGGGGGGGGTGCCCCCAGGCCGCCCCCCCCCCCTTCCCCGTTCCACCGCCCCTGCAACGAGGTACTCCGTTCTCTGAGTAAACCTACACTAGCCTCACACTTTGTTAGCGGTCGGCTGACTAGAAGAATTCGCTGGCCCGGCTACCTCCCAGGGTGCACTGAACTAATTCAAGCGAGAATTTCTACGCCAGCTGATTAGCATAAAAAGTGCCCCCCCCCCCCACAATTTCTTTTGAAAACGGAGACCGTTTGGCTTTAAAAACGGTGGAATTGTTTAAATATACCCAAGGATCAACTCCCTGGTTTTGGGGCTTCCATCTGAGGGCAGGCTTGATAAAATCACGGATGAAAAAATGGGTCCTATTTTCCTGTGAAAGTGGAAGGGTGCCACTTGTAAAATGGGTACATGCAGGCTCGGGAACTATCACTTTTCGGGAGGTGATTTTTATTTGGGTGCGAATATTTAAAAATGTAATTGGCTAATGTACGTAAAATTGAAAAGAAATGAAAAGATGAAAGACAAGACAATAATTTAATTTCTGTTTCAGAAACCCCAGTGATGTTGGCTTGCATGTTACTAGGCCCTGAACGTTGTTGATTTTACACTGTTTTCAATGGGGCTTGAATTAGTACAGTGGACCCCCCAGCACGGAGTGTTCGTCGGCAAATTTGTCAACCCTCTCTCACGTCTTTCCTCCTTTGACCTTCGACAAGCGCAATTTTCAATTTTGTTTATGTTGTTGTCCTGTTGTGCTATACATGCAAGATTTGATGTGTGTTAATATCTATATATATAAGAGAGAGTTTAACTCGGCCTCCGAGACGATGTTTGCTCAAGAAAGGATCCGAGACCGCGGGCTCCCGCGGCGCCAAAATCGCTCCACGTCCGTGGAAAAATGCGGAGGGTGTCTTCCGCCGGGTCGGACGCTTCGGGTCGTCCTGATTTTCCCGTACGGACCGGCGATCCGTTTCGTCGATTTTTCGTGACTGCATTTTGCACAGGAATTTGCCGTCGTGTGCGCTTTCACGTTGACTGCCTGGCCGCCCCCTGTGCTGGCTTTTCTGCGTGTCTAGACTGTGCAAGGTCAGCGAGGCCAACGTAGGGGGGTTCGTTTACGTGTTCTACTCGGCCGTTCGGCAAAAGCGTTCACCAAACGTTAGTATGGGGTGACCTTGGTAAAATATTTTTTGTCCATGGTGCGTGGTCAGCAAGTGTCCCTATTCTTTCATATATGCTTCGCTTGCCGCTCCTGCGCTGAGTGCAACGAATACTCGGAAGGACTACACATTAGTATGCCTTGCGCGGTCTGACCAATCGAAAGTCTACACTGCGTGGCACTTCCCGGCTGTGCGTAAAACCGTCACTGGCAACGCGTACTGCAGCCTGCTCCACACCCTGGAAACGAGGTTGAGTCTACGGTGCTCGCTATTTGAAGCGCAAGCATGTGACGTCGCGTGGTAGAGTGCTGTTGCTTCCATAATGTGTTTACAGCTCCATGCTTCCACCACCAAGGCTGAGCGTTGTGAGTTCGCTGCCCGCCATAATTCAGTGTCGCGTTACAATTTCGGGGGCCTGTTTGGGGTCAACGAAGGATCGATGCATTGCTTCAAATATCGCGATAAAGTTGAATCGACTTCTTCCTCGCAGACGGTGTCGCAAATTGTAAGAAGTCAAGTTTACGTTTGTTGAAGAGTCCAATACTGAAACTTAATTGTGATCGACCTTCCTCCATGATTCAGACTGAATTTTATGGTAACACTCAACATTTTCATTTCAAATGACACCTTCACGTTTTATTGCATTTTGATTTATTGTCAAAATTGTACATACAATCAGCCTTCGCCTGTGTACTACAGTAACCTTTTCACTACGTTTTCCAAATGCGACTGCCTCACAAAATGCTAATTTAACAGACCAACGGGAACATTTACAGACAGTTGCCATGGTACATAATTATCATGTGTGTAAATCGACGGGGGATAGGGGGAACCCATGCACCCCCCCCCCCCCCACACACACACACACATTTCAAAGCGGGGGACATTGTTTGGTCCCCCGCCCCACCCCACCCCCACTTTTTCTTCCCCGAAAAAAATCGTAGCCTACAATAATGATTATATTGCTCAGAATGCATGTGGCTGATTCAATTACTCCAAACTCAAAACTTTAAAAGATGACCTTTTGCTCAAATTGGTTTTAGTGGTCAGAAATTGCCTCAGATCACACCACAGAAATTGCTTTTCTATAACTGCATGTCTCCCCAACTATATCCCCCATTTACATTTAACTCTCCACATTTTCATCCACAACACTACGCCCTACCCGATCTATGATCGGGTAAATCAGCTTGTATACTATAAACTTGTCTGAGTTCTTATCATCCGCGGAAAGATTTTGATTTTCTATATGCAACCCGGTGTATATGAGGCAATTTATATGCAACGCAGTGCATATGAAGTAAAAAGCCATTTTTATGGCCCTTTTTATAATTATTTTGTTCATTTCGGTATTTACAAATATTTAACATGCACATTAGCTAACTCTACTAAAAAAAAACACAAAAATAACTGAAGATTTGAGAACGGACGAGGCCATAGATCCTTCCAGTAAATGCGCAGGATCAAAAACAAAAACAAAGCACCAAAGAAGGAAATTTACTTTAAGAAAAGGGGACACATCATCACGCAAAGAGAAAAGGCTGATCTAGATCAGTGAAATTACAGTATCTAAGACACGTTATTAACCTTTAATAGAGATCGATGTAGCAGACTGATCATTATGGAAACTAATAAACACTGATTAATATAAATACCGTTGACCTTATGCAATATTTTAACGCCGGCCGGCTGGACAACAAAATCACCGCATATTGATTTGACCCTGTACCGAGGTCATCATTATTACAAAATGGCAGTGACGCGCCCGGGGGCGTTCGGGGGGCTTTAGCCATCCCAAAGTGGTTGTCAATTTTTTTTTATTTTTTTTTAGTCCCTCGATTTGGCCTTGGTGATATGAATGTGGCCTGTTTTCGAGTAGTATAATAGGGGTGTAAGTGGCACCACAAAAATTTAACTTTTAAAAAATGTGTAAAAAAAAAAAAACGTTGCAAAATGGCCCATGTGTATCGTGAAATACCAACCTTTAGCCAAACATGTACGTCTCTGAGCGAAAGAGGGCGCTATTTTCCTTTAAAATGTCTTGGTACGCTGCCGACGATTGTTTTCTCTGATGCTCAATTTTATTGGATGAAAGTTCGATGTCAACAGTCGTTTTGCCAGATATTTGGCAGGGACCTCCAAACACTAACGAGATTTGGCAGGGACCTCCAAACACCAACGAGATTTGGCAGGGACCTCCAAACACCAACGAGATTTGGCAGGGACCTCCAAACGCCAACGAGAGGGAAAGTCCCGAAGCCATCCCAAAAAGATCGGTCAATAAACTAACGGTTTGGACGTGTGTCAATAAATGCAGAAAAAGGAGGAAAGAAGAAAAAAAAATAAACCTTGAAAACATTGACTTTCCGCAGACCCGACTTGTTCCTATCCGATTGGCAACTGATGCAGATTGAAGAATCACTTCGGGAGAAGATTCACATCCGCGTACGTACGTGCCGGACATTCACATGCTACTGTTTACCCAGTTGTACTTTCACTGTTTTGAGAAAACACTGGATACATTAATGTTGAATGTGAAACTACATCTCAGTGTATAAGTGTAGAGGACGTTCTTCAAAACCGGTCATTATGCAATCTACGCATTATGTGCCCATTTTCAGGGCGCATTGTGAAGCTTTTGGGGCATATTTATATTCCTCGTTCATATCAAAACTATCTTTACCATTTGGGAAATGGTTACTCAAAACAAATTGTCAGAAACTTTTAGGTCATGTTTTCTTTCATTTCGAGGGAGCAAATTTATGCTCGAGGGGTCACATTTATGTCCACAAAAGGGGCACTAGGGTAAATCGGGGGGGGGGATGCCCCCAGGCCGCCCCCTCCCCCGTTCCACCGCCCCTGCAACGAGGTACTCCGTTCTCTGAGTAAACTTACGCTAGCCTCACACTTTGTTAGCGGTCGGCTGACTAGAAGAATTCGCTGGCCCGGCTACCTCCCAGGGTGCACTGAACTAACTCAAGCGAGAATTTCTACGCCAGCTGATTAGCATAAGAAGTGCCCCCCCCCCACAATTTCTTTTGAAAGCGGAGACCGTTTGGCTTTAAAAACAGTGGAATTGTTAAATATACCCAAGGATCAACTCCCTGGTTTGGGGGCTTCCATCTGAGGGCAGGCTTGATAAAATCACGGATGAAAAAATGGGTCCTATTTGCCTGTGAAAGTGGAAGGGTGCCACTTGTAAAATGGGTACATGCAGGCTCGGGAACTATCACTTTTCGGGAGGTGATTTTTATTTGGGTGTGAATATTTAAAAATGTAATTGGCTGATGTACGTAAAATTGAAAAGAAATGAAAAGATGAAAGACAAGACAATAATTTAATTTTTGTTTCAGAAACCCCAGTGATGTTGGCTTGCATGTTACTAGGCCCTGAACTAGACCCTGAACTGTTGATTTTACACTGTTTTCAATGGGGCTTGAATTAGTACAGTGGACCCCCCAGCACGGAGTGTTCGTCGGCAAATTTGTCAACCCTCTCTCACGTCTTTCCTCCCTTGACCTTCGACAAGCGCAATTTTCAATTTTGTTTATGTTGTTGTCATGTTGTGCTATACATGCAAGATTTGATGTGTGTTAATATATACTATAAACTTGTCTGAGTTCTTATCATCCGCGGAAAGATTTTGATTTTATATATGCAACCCGGTGTATATGAGGCAATTTATATGCAACGCAGTGCATATAAAGTAAAAAGCCATTTTTATGGCCCTTTTTTATAATTATTTTGTTCATTTCGGTATTTACAAATATTTAACATGCACATTAGCTAACTCTACTAAAAAAAAACACAAAAATAACTGAAGATTTGAGAACGGACGAGGCCATAGATCCTTCCAGTAAATCCGCAGGATCAAAAACAAAAACAAAGCACCAAAAAAGGAAATTTACTTTAAGAAAAGGGGACACATCATCACGCAAAGAGAAAAGGCTGATCTAGATCAGTGAAATTACAGTATCTAAGACACGTTATTAACCTTTAATAGAGATCGATGTAGCAGACTGATCATTATGGAAACTAATTAACACTGTTCAATATAAATACCGTTGACCTTATGCAATATTTTATGCCGGCCGGCTGGACAACAAAATCACCGCATATTGATTTGACCCTGTACCGAGGTCATCATTATTACAAAATGGCAGTGTCGCGCCCGGGGGCGTTCGGGGGGCTTTAGCCACCCCCTAAGAGGTTGTCAATTTTTTTAATTTTTTTTAGTCCCTCGATTTGGCCTTGGTGATATGAATGTGGCCTGTTTTCGAGTAGTATAATAGGGGTGTAAGTGGCACCACAAAAATTTAACTTTTAAAAAATGTGTAAAAAAAAAAAAAAAAAAAACATTGCAAAATGGCCCATGTGTATCGTGAAATACCAACCTTTAGCCAAACATGTACGTCTCTGAGCGAGGGAGGGCGCTATTTTCCTTTAAAATGTCTTGGCACGCTGCCGACGATTGTTTTCTCTGATGCTTAATTTGATTGGATGAAAGTTCGATGTCAATAGAGGGCGCTATTCACTGATAAGCGCCTACTTGAGAGTATCGCATGGATAGGAAATAAAGCTTTGGAGAAAGGAGGCCTTTTGGCAAGGTTAAGAAAAGGCAACTTGAAGAAAAAAATAATAATCGGTGGGGAGCTATATATCAGGGAGGATCATCAGGAACGTGGGTGATGGCTGGGTGAGCAGGGCAATGGGTTGAGAAGAGAAGACGAATTATTTGAAATACAATTGGGGGCTGAGGCAAGGGATTAGGGGCAACAGGGTCGGGCGGGCAAAAAAGGGGGTTAGGTAGAATTATGAGAGGCGGGGCAAGAGAGGCTGAGTTGAGGGGGTGAGTTCTGGAGAAATGTAACAAGTTCTTTAACCCTAAAGGGGCCTGGGCGGAATCCGTCCCCCCCCCCCCCCAACTTTTTCCGCGATATCTTTAACAAGCAAAATCGCGACCCGAGCTGTTCTGACTTTTTAGCCGCGAGCCTTACGCATTTTAATACCAAAAAGATAAAAATCGGACAAACTTTCTTCCCCCATATTCGTAGAGTACACGGAATAGAATTACCATTCATGCATATGAGTAATTAATAAGCCATAATTCCAAAACCCTTTGACCTATAGTTAAACCAATGAAAGATCCCAAGCTTTATGCAATGACAAGTTGAGAGCCTGGGCTTACTGGTTTCTTAGTATTCTACAGATGATTCATTACACTTTAATATAGGTATTCAATGTGCACTTCTGTCATAATTTTGATTGATTACACATTGTGATTTACTCGTATGTTTATTCACAATCACAGTTTTCACGGAGCCAATTCGATGCGACAATAAATCTGGAACCCGATGATCTATGAGGCTCCTGTCGAACCCTTGCAATCTCTGAGTCTAACCTGCGACCCCCAGTCGCGGAAACCTATCCTGACATTTGCCTGTCCATTTTTAGAACCCCATAGCCCAGACCTTCATCTTCGTATATCAGCATTTGACAAACTAAAGATGCACACTTCAATACGGGCGATTCCCAATAGTGCGCCTCCAAGAGTTTGCAACGCGTTGGCCAATCACAATGCGCAAAATCTGTCGACCCAATGCGCGTTTTGAAAAAGGTCGACTGATTTCGCGCATTGTGATTGGCCAACGCGTTGCAAACTCTTGGAGGCGCACTATTGGGAATCGCCCGTATTCAATTCATCCCAACATTTATTGCCATATTGCAACATGTAAATTTTAAAGAAGGTCGATATAAGAAAGTTGTTTGATGATCACAATTTATTTCCTCTTCATGACAGAAATGAAAAAGTAATATAAGTACTTAAACAAAATATAAAGGCCACTAGAGGTGGCAAACCCTTAAAAGCATAGGTTGTATCAGGCATGCCATTACACAAAACAGACGAATAATAACAGGAAAAAAACAATTAAAACAAAGACCAATTACACACATGTATAATTCTAAGCAGTTAGCAAAGTTGTGAAAAAGTTATAAAAATAATATTAATAATTAATAATGGGCTACGAGTAGGATCGTCGTGCATACAGAGTCCAATTATGGCAGAGGCATATAACATATTAAATATATTACATTACATAAGGTGCAATTTAAGTTTGCGTTTGAAAATATTATAAGACCTTAAACATCTGAGAGACAATGGTACATTGTTCCATATTTTAGGTCCGGTGTATTTAATGTTACATTGGAAGGCAGATGTTCTATGTTGCGGTATGTGGAAATGTAAGTTAGTAGACACACGAGTATTATAGTTATGCAAATTGCAGTTTAGTACAAACATGTTTGAATAGGAAATGGCAGTCAGTTGTTATTAAACTTGTACATAAATAGAGCTTGTTGGTATTTATTTAGGTTTGTTATGCTTAAATATTTTAGTTCACGCGAGAGGTTGACTATGGGCCATATATGGTGAATTTGTAATAATTCGAACAACTCTTTTCTGCAGTTTTATTAGTTTATCCAAATTCGTACGAAATGTATTCCCCACCCAATGTTACAGTAAGAAAAATAAGGAAGTATTAATGAACTATAGAGAGTATTTAATGCCTCAAAGGGAACAGTGTGTTTAAGTCTGTTGATAACTCCAATACTCTTAGAAACTTTACTTACAATCTCATCGATGTGATATTTCCAAGTCAATTTTTCATCGATGATTACACCTAAAAATCTAAACTTGTCTACTTTCTTGATAGTTTTGCTATCCATTAAAATATTTAAGTTTGATGAGTTATTCTGTTTTTTCCTGTTACTGAAGATCATATAATTATATTTAGATGAATTAAGAGTTAAGTGATTAGCTTTTAACCAATCACAGATACTGACCAGTTCATTATTGACAATATTATAAAGAGAAATAAGATCTTTGTTACTATAGAATAAACTAGTGTCATCAGCATATAATATAAAGGATAATAAGTTAGATGTCTTTGAAATGTCATTAATATAGAGTAGAAATAACAAAGGTCCCAACAGAGAGCCCTGGGATACTCCGCATGAGATGCCTTTTAAATCAGAGAGGCAGTTATTAAAAGTTGTACACTGTTTACGATTATTCAAATAGCTCGCACACCAATCATGGGCAACCCCACGGATACCTTAGAAATTTAATTTACGAAGAAGAATATCATGGTTTATAGTATCAAATGCTTTTGATAAATCTAAGAATACACCGATTGAAGAAGCATTCTCCTCAAACGTTTGGACTACTTTATCTGCTATGTCAATAAGTGCCATTGAAGTGGAGAAATTAAATCGAAACCCATATTGGTTATCAGAAATGATGTTATATTTGTCTAGAAATGCTACTGTCCTATTGTACACAAGTCTTTCAAGAATCTTGGAAAAACATGATATTACCGAAATTGGTCTAAAGTTACCAAGCTCAGCGGGGATCTCTTTTTTAAATATAGGAGTGACTTTGACAATTTTCAATTTATCTGGGAACACCCCTTTAGATAGAGATAAATTAAAAATGTGATACAGGGGATCACTTATATCGGTTATGACAGATTTGATTAACCCTGGTTTGACACCATCCAAGCCAGGAGACTTATTGTTTTTAAATTTGGAAACAATTTCATGAATTTCTGTTTTTGTTATTGGATTAAAGAAAATGGAATTTTCGTTAGGATCAGTCAAGTAATTCTCATAACTAGCATTTGCTTGAGGAAGAATTCGATTGAGAGAAGGGCCTATTTGAGTAAAGTAGTCATTAAAAGCATTTGAAATATCTTTGGTGTTATTTGTATGGTTTCCACGTATATTGAATTCAGAAGGGTCCTTTTTGTGATTATTTTTGTTTAATAATGAGTTCATTATACACCATGTTTTTTTAGCATTACTTTTTACTTTTTCAAACTTGTCTTTATAAAATTTTGCTTTGGTAATCTTGATGATGGCATTAAACTTGTTACGGAAAATCTTGTATTTGTCAAAATAGTTACTAGTTGGGTTTTTTAAATATTTTTTGTATAGTTTATTTTTATGATTAATTGAATTCAAGATTCCATCCGTCATCCATAATTTGAGTTTCTTAGAGGGCTTGGTTTTCTTTAGGGGAAAGTTATCTTGAAATATCTTTAAAAAGTCCGAATGAAAATTATCAGAAATATAATTAGGGTTATCCGTACAAGTGATATTCCAATTTGCGTTGTTTAAATTGATTTTGAACCTTTACAATCTATCTGCTGTAATGTGTCTGTATAATCGACCTGCTTTTTGTTTATCAATTCCTCTAATATTAAAGGAAGATATCTGATAACTTGGTAAGTGGTCAGAAACGTCATTGAACAGGATGCCGCTTTCTGTACGTCCAGTACTGTTTGATATAATATTATCTATTAAGGTAGCAGTTGTTGACGTTATGTGAGTTGGTCTGTCTATCAGCGGTAAAAAGGAACTGCTAAAAAGAGAATTAATAAAATTCTGAGTTGGATTATGGCTATTGTAGTTCAACAAATCAATGTTAAAATCGCCCATGATGAAGGAAATTTTATTTTCCTTGTTTATGTTTGCCACGATAGTGTAAAAAAAATCAACAAATTCATTTGTATTTAAACAAGGCGGTTTATAAACTATTCCAACAATAATATGTTTACCCTCAGTGCAAGGAATTTCAATAAATAATGAGTCACATTCAGAACAATTCAGTATTAGGTCATTACGGAGACAAAAGTCGAAGGAATTGTGCACGTACAGTGCAACACCGCCACCTGTCCTATTTTGTCTATTTTTCTTAACGCATGAATAATCTTTTATGTGCATATCAGGACTCTGATCATTTAACCATGTTTCACTAAAACCAATCAAATAGAATTGGAAGTTAAGAATATTTATGAAATCAATCATTTGGTCAATCCACGTTTATTGTAAAAAAAAATAATAATAATAATAATAAAGTAACAACAGGTGGCTGTACCAGTGTATGATACACTTCTCATAGCGATCCATTTACACGTAATGGAGGCAAACTCACGGTGTGGTGTATTCGGCTGTGATATTGCATTGCATTTACGTCCACATAAGATAAGGCTGGCCTTGCAATTAGTATAGTATTATGAGAAAGTTCCATATGCTACTGTATAAGGCTGGCGCTTATCATGATAATACGCGGTTTGATGGTATTACTGATAGCTAATATTGGGGAGAAATGGGGACATAAAAGACACACGCCCTAAAAACGTACGGGAACGGGACGGTGTGTGAAATAAGTTTGAGATGATATATAAACGCTGATTACGCGTTAGTTCTGTGGGGCTTTTAAGCTCTGAGGGTGCATCCCCCGGTTTGTGAGTCTGTCAAACATTGAGGGTTCATTTGTTTTTCATTTCAAAGCTAAGTCATAATTGAGGTTTTCGCCAAATCCCTCATATTGTTGAGCTCATTCCGGCATTATGAGAATTAAAACCTGTCTGGCTGTGTGCATCTGTCTGTGTGTCATCATTAATGTCGCCAATGGTGGTAAGTTTTCTTCTTCATTGCATGAATTCACGTGAAGTCGCAGAGAACTAAACTTCAAGGAAACACATAGAACAGAGAATTGTAGACCGAAGACTGCCTTTGTTTTCGTAATTAGTTTATACATTTGGATAGAATGAAGTTACCGCTCCAAAGATTTCGGCTGTCTCATGAAAGATGTTTTTGCAAATTTGTATACAATGAAAACATCGTATGAACTAATTTTCAAAGCTAAGTCCACCGGGCAGAGGGTTTTGTAATTCTCGTCATAAATAATTCATATATCACCGTTGTTTTTCAAGCACCCTTGTGTGCGAGGGAAAGACCTTCATTTAAGGCCATCGATAGCCTGCGTTTTATCATAGAGCTAGGACCCATAGTTCGATCAACTCATCAACCATGCCCAAATTACTTTGCGAGTCAACGCGGAAACAGTGCGACGCGGTTATATTGGAAAAGTACAGGAGTGAATTCTGCCCCTTGAAAGATGCTTAAATATCGCATATGCACTGCCTATACTTTTTGACGCTGGGTGATTAAAGATTAGATTATAGAATTAGAGAAGACTAGCCAGAGGCGCGGTGCATGAATTGGGATCCACTATGCAGTGGGCACTCTTAGGGCGTCATTCTGAGAAGGGGGGGGGGGCAATGTATAGATTTGGGTTCCCGTGGAAATTTCATGTTAATTCATGGCAATCATTATAAATGCATTCTTATGAGTCCTGAGAACAAGAAAATTGCTGTTGCCATTTTTTTCCATTGACCTTTAGTGACCTTGACCTGAGGTCAAAGTTCATGGGTCATTTTCACCTAAAATTTGCCTTTGTGAGTTTCTCCATTATAATAAATATCATCATTAATGTATTTTTGGGTTTTGCAGGGAAAAAAATGGGAAATGTCATTTTTACCCTAAAAGGACCGGGTAATTTTGACCATCTCACACGGATTCCGCCCCCCCCCCCTATTATCTCGGCCATCGAGTGACAAAAAAATTATGAAACACTGCACATGCATGGGACAACTTAACATGAATATACCCAAGAAATTTCATGACTTTTCATGACTATAGGTCAAAGGGTTTTGGAATTATGGCTAATTAATTATTCATATACACAAATGGTAATTCTGCTTTGTGTTCACTACGTATGAGGAAATTCAGTTTTCACTTAGCGTACCGCCGAAACTTGAATTTTTCGCTGCGCGGCAACCCGTGCGTGCCTAATAACAAAAAGGCTTATTTTTGCCTTCCTCAAATTCGGAGGTTAGGGCACACGGCCGGGAAGGGAGTACAGCACCCCACCCCTGTAGTAGTATATACTACTGAAATTGGCCCTATAGGTGTTTGGTGCGTGTAAAAGTGAGGTGAGCGTTCTAATATTACCGGCGTGAATGTCATTGCCATTATCGCCACCGTTGTGACACGAAACTCCTCCCCATGTCTAGGTTCCGCATGCAGTGATGTAACCTACGTCACCAGGGACGAATGGAACGCCAGGGACCCTAAGGCTCGCGTGGACATGGCCAACCCCCTGGGCTTCGCCGTGGTGCATCACACGGCCGGCTCGGAGTGCACCACGCCGTACGACTGCGCACAAGAGGTCCGGAACATGCAGGATTATCACATGGATGGACACGGTAATAACTGACGTAGTCCGTGGGACGAGAGCCCGAAAACGCTTTAGTTTTCGAGATAGGCGATCTGGTTCACCGAATTTTATAAAACTTGCCAGATATGTAGATTATGGTGTACCATATCAGAAAAACGTTGTTCCCCGGTCCAAGAATTGTTTGGGAATGAGAAATTCTACGACAAAAACACGCACGAAATGTGCATGAGAAAAAAGAAAGAAATAGCGCCCTCTTTTGACACAGCAAATATACATGTTACACGCAATGCATGCGCGCGCGAGGCGGGTTCGCCCGTCTTGCTGAACATTTGTTTAATGTTAGATTCTAGCCTTTTTATTTGTAATTATTTCTAAAGCAAGATGCTTATTACAGTTAAATTAAATTTGAAATAACCAGGGAGTTCCTTGTATTATAAAATATCTTGTAAATGACAAGCCTTTATGAAAGAATAATGTGTAAAACCCATGAGCCCCAGAACTTGCAAGTTGCTTCGTTATGATATCCCACAAAAACTGTATATCAGTCAATCTTCTCTAAATCGCTGCTAGTTAGCTGAAACGCATGATCATCATTAAAATGGGGCAGGTGTCATACTTAAATTGATTTAAATTTAGATTAAATTTGATAAGAACGATTTGAAACAATAAATAACAAATACGATCCAAATACTGTTTCTATAACTTTTTTATTCCAACTTTGATGTGCTGTACATGACATACTGCATTCAGCCAAAAGAAATACACAGATGGAAAAATCTTAATCAGTTAGTGTTGTTTTCTTGAATGAACAATTTGAGTAAAGATGGCAGGTACCTCAAACAGGATGAGTTCATGTATTCCAAATTAAATGACAAAGATCCTCCCCAGAAGAAAGAGCCCCAAAAGAACAGCTTCCAGTAGCAGATAACTTTACAAAAGTTGTTTAAGGTGTGCAGGCATTCCACTTTAAGTAAAAACTTAGATTCAAAACCATCTAGTATACATTTGTTTCTTGAACTTCTGTTTTAAATGACGATACAACCAATTATTTCCTTTTTGGCCCTATCCATTCCCCAAATCCCAATATACACCACATCAAACATTCATAAGGGTTTAATACAACTTCAAACACACCTTATGCAGTGTTACATGTATCTTTTTACCAATTTGGTTAACAGCCTTCATGAAAAAGAAATTAAAACAAAAATAAGTTTTCTAAATGCCAGTTTGTAAACAAACACAAATGTGTTTTCACAGATATCAATTATTCTGACCACACCAATGCAATGGCACTTCCTCAGTTGAATTTCTGCAATTACAGTACATGTATTTAAGTGTCAAATACAAGAAACAATAAGAGCAATTACACAAATGCACTGAAACAATTCTGAGCACATCCATTTTGGATTTGACAATGTGCATAAGAAGTTCTTCATTGTTGTTGTCTTCCGCCGCCTGTAGCAATCTTTCAGCCTGTAGGGTAGTACATGTGACCAGGGGTTCTTGCCCCCTCTTCCTTGTGACTTGGCAGGTCACACACTTCTCCTTCCTGCAAAGGATGCACTGTTTGGGAAAACATGTTGTGATCTTGCTGCAGTCTTGGAAACCGTTTGCGTGGCTGAACGGAGTCTTCTCGTTTTCATAGGGGGGTGGGGAACCTTTTTGGCTGTTTCAGTTTCTAGAATACAGTAGAGAAACAGAAAATACAATCTTATTCAACTGTTTACATGTAATTAACATTTATTTGGTTGTATTTATTGAAATAAGGCCATTTTTTTCAATGAAAATGTTGCTCTCAAAGAAACAAAATCAGGAGGGTATATGTCATGTTTCTTCCTTAAATTTGTGAGTTTATCTTTGGGGGGGGGGTGTCGGTTGGGGAGGGTAAACAACAGTATACATTAAAACTTTCCCCTTCTTTGAAATTACAAATAAATGGAAAGAAAGTTATCAGTTCTTGGGCCTAATACTGGTATACACAAGTGCATGTACATGGCCATGTATATATTTGTGGATGGTACACTAGCCCAGGTGGACTCCCTTTCCTCCCTACGTTACACGTACATTGCGTTTTTATAGCTTTCAAAAGATACATTAAACTCTTTGGACTGTCTTTTCGTAAACAAAATACATTTCACATGGACACTGGGTGAACTGAACTATATGACAACAGTTTTCCAGTGTAACTTAGTTACAGACATCAGATAAATACTGGGAGAGGGAGATTATCAACAGCACCTCACAAATATACTTGTATAAGTTTATCACACCATCCTCCCCCTGCAGTTTTTTTTTTTTTCATGAAGGTTACCAAATTTGTTAATGAATAGAAATGGAAGCAGCAGTTTCTATACAAATAAAATGTACCTGCAACTTTAGACTTCTCTTTTTGCTGGGCTTGAACTGCTCTCTTCACCTTGGACTTGTCAGTGTACTGACTGTAGCATGACCTATACAGAAAGAAAATGTGGAGGTTTACATTTACATAGTACCAACATGACCAATAGGCCTACCATGACTACACAATTGCAAGGCACTAACATCCTAATTCCTTATGAGTTGCGCATTGACATTTTTTTCATACGCAGTCGTACGCACAATACGCACCTCATATGCATCTCTATCGTTTTGTGTAGGTTTTATGTACGCATATATACGCATGGTACGGCCCAGTACACAGGATAGTTTTTGGCATGCACAAAACTACGCTGCATACGCTGTTACGCAGGTCATAAGTTATAAATACGCAGCGCATCGGTCCCGCATCGGTCGAGTGCGTTATGAGTACGCTATGTGTTCGTGACGCACCCCGTCTGCATATGAGCCGCCTGTATTGGACCTATACATAGCGTACTTGCAGCGCAGATGCAACGCACGCTGGACGGCGAGCGGCGGAAATGTGGCGGGAATATGCTCAGAAGTGCGTCAAGCATGCGGTCGGCATAAGTCGGGTGCGTCCGGAATACGCTCGGCATGCGCACTGCATACTGACCTATTCGCAGCCCAAAAAATAACGTTGTGCACTGCATACGCAACACATACGCGTCTCATACGCAATGGATGGGCTGAATTCGTTACTTGTACGCTACATGTGCGTCGCACATAAGTCAAAGTAATCCAAAAAAAATTGACGTTTTGAGCGTACGGCTGCGTATTGAAAAATTTTGATAAGGAACTCATAAGAAATTAGGATACGCAAAGGAGGCTCCACGTAGTATGACCATGATGACAGGGGCTTTAGTAGTTTTAGGAAGGCATAAAAATCTACACGTACTGTGCATGCAGGCCCCCCTATGCCATGAATTTTCAGAGCCCCCCTCCCCTTAATGCCCTTGCCCTTATTTTATCTCGATCATCATGATCATAAAATAGTCAAGTCATCTGGTCATGGACTAGACCCGTGAACATGGCGTTGTAACTTTTTTACTAGACATTTATATTACACAATCTCGAAGTGAAGGGAAGTGTACGATTTGTATCTCACCGATGATGACCGGCATTCTCTAGGATCGTGGCCGCATACTGACGGGCTGATCATGCTGATCCGTAGCAACACTTGCGCCGGCTGACGTGGCGCATGTTTTGGCGATGAACTGCCTTGGCTTGGCCCTTGCTATCTCGGCTTGCGGTCCTTTTGTGAAGGCCTTCCAGACGTCGGTATACTCAAGGAAACGTGACCAGCTGTGCTCCGTAAATAACTGCACTTCACCCTTTCCAGTCGGAAAGTGCATGAGACACTGAACTGATGATTTTGGAGCATTTTCACCTTCTGTCTCCGCTGCGGTCTCGGACTCGGTACTTGCTTCCGACGACATGGACGACGCCATGTTGGACTCGCCTCTTGTCGACGTATATAGAACGTGCAATTTGATTGGTTCTTTGGCGACGCAACACAAACCTTGCACGTTATTGGTTGATTTTTATCCTCTCTCGGGCGTTATATTTGTCTAACGATATTTTGGCTGTAACCTCGAATTTGATGTTAATTAAAATTCATTTGTGAAGTCCCAAACCACCCACGAATGCGGGAACATGGTTTGTTAGCGCTTTCTATTTTTGATAAATAGAATGAGAAATATTAGAAAAAATTCGGAAAACCAGATCGCGTAACGAGCGAAAAAAAGGCCTCGTCCCACGGACTAACGGGGGCGGGGGACCTTTCCATGGAGGTCCTAGAAAAAATACTTAGCAGAATACATTCAATAAACCAAACTTTTAATTTTAAACAGTTTAGATATTTGCCTGTGGCTGCTTTCTACTGATTTGCGCTTAACGCGCGAAAACAGTAGGCGTATTAAACTAATGCACCTATGTGAAATGTCTGTCACGAGCCAATATGCTTGGCCCATCGGGCAGGCGTTTATCTCCTGTTTCCCTGGCAAGAAACGATAGAGAATAATTTCAACTGCCGCTTGATGGGGTGCCAGTCCGTCGCAGATTACGTCCCAACTATTACCGCTACCCATTTACACACTCCTGTGTGGAGAGAGGCAAGTGGGTGTGAAGAGGCTTGCCCAGGGACACAACATAATTGTGGACAGCAAGGTTGAACCTCTGACTCTCTGATCATGAGTCGCAAACCCTAACCACTAGGCCGCACTCTCCCTATAGTACAATGAAGTTTCAAGTTTTATGGAATACGATTAATATAATTTACGTACGCCTACAAAATACAGGTTAACATAACAGACCTTTGAATAACACTGTGGGGGGGGGGGGGGGGTCAGACAATCAGCCGAAGTTTGTGTACTGGGCCCACCCCTTCACAAACAATAATTATTGATGAACCAGGCTTCTCTTTTCCAAGAAAATCAAAAAAGGCGCATCCTTGGGTTTTTTTAAGATTGCCATTTCCAACACAAGTTATAAAACACGAAAATCTCTAATATAAATTTGGGGAGGGAAAATGTGTAATATTACATCTTTCACTGCTTCACAAAACCAAGTGTAGTGTCCGTAATACGTCATCCTCTGATTGGATTTCCAGGATGGGATGATATCGGTTACAACCTTGTGATTGGTGGGGACGAGAGGGTCTACATAGGGCGCGGCTGGGACACCGTAGGTGCCCACGCTGGTTCCACGTTCTTCAACCAAAACGCCGTGGGTATCACGATCATCGGAGACTACACCAACAAACTGGTAATAATTATGACCATTCAGAATTTAAACTTTTATCGAATTTATAATTTTACACCATATCCTTTACATCAATTTTCATTAAACTATTGTTATAGGCCTAACGTGTAGATTATTTCCACTTTTGCTGCAGATTCGTAACGAATCTACAGTAAACTGTACTAGATTCGTAACGAACTACCACGGATTCCGGATTTGTGTAAACTTACCATTATTGTACTGCGGAAATGAGGTAAAATGGAAAACAAATTGAAAAGCGATAATGTTGCGAACTGGTGCACTGTATCACTTTACGAGCTACAAGATTTGTAGGTATTTTGTGTCAAAAAAAATCCAGAACTGAAAAATCCCCCCCCCCCCCCATGGAAAAGCACCCCAAAAAGAAGGGGGAAAAGAGAAAAAAAAAATAAAAAAAGAGGCGCGAAGTCATAGTGGTGTAAATTTAATGGTTTGGGGGAGGCAAAATGTCCCTGCCTCCCTCTAAAACTGATAAATCGAGAATAGTTTGAGAAATGCAGGAATTTTGGGGGGAAAAATATGTTTTGCCCCCCTTAAAATCCGGGTGACGCCCATGCTTCCCTTTCGTTGTTCATTGACTAAATATGTACGCATGAGTAGTTTTACAAATCTACGTACACTTATTCAAAAACACGGAGAGTGGGGTCATGCATGTGACTCATTTGAGTAAACCTTTGTTGTTTAAAAAAATATATAGTTATTTATGTAGATTCGATACTAAGAATGGACGAGGCGAACACGAATCTACAGTTCCTCGTCCATTCTCTAAAACAGAATGATTTCTTTTATACTAACATTATTTTACTTACCTCTACTCTCTAAATATTTACTTACCTCTACTCTCTAAATTCTAAAAAGTTATACTATAGGTACCAGACGATTTAGAGTGAAAAACACTCTTATTTTAGATTGAAATACTCTTATAAATGAAACAAGACAGTGGCAACTCGAGAACGAAAACTGGATTTAATCCATTGAATAAATTTTACTTTAAAACGTCTGGTACCTAGTTTCAGTCGGTGACAGTGAATAGTCACTCTTTGGAAATATGTATACATCGCTGAGATCAAGAATAAAGAATATGCACATAATTGATATCGAGTTATCGCTGAGCGTTTTGGTGGCAATTTGTGTTCATACATTTACTGATATTGGTAAGCAAATTGAAATTTGAAATGTGCATGCAGATCGGAGTAGTGTAGGATAAGAGGTAGCGGAATCTGCGATCTGCAATTTGTTTCATGTAATCTGGAGGGGGGAAATGGAAACATAGTTCTCTCCAAGTTCAAGCATAATTAATTTTATAAAACATGTTTATGTTTCTGTCCAAATTATTTGAAGTTTCTAATTATTCTGACGGTGACTGCTCTATGTTCTGACACCCCTATGTTCCAACAATCCGCACATAAGATTGTGTTACTCCCGGTTAGGGTTAGGGTTAGGGTAAGGAATAGGTATATGTGCAGTCGGAACATAGGTGTCGGAACATAGAGGTGTAACCATTCCCAGCAGAAATGAACTTAATTGCCCTTGTTTATTCTCACGGTGAATGTCATATCTTTATGTGCTCACTCGCAGTTGGATTGCCGAACTGACTTACTCATTATGGTTGAAATTCATTCTTGTTTCCCGCGGCCTTTTTTATCTTCATTTCGCCAGCCCACCGACGGCGTACTCCGGGTTCTCAAACAGCTACTAGTCTGCGGTGTGGAGTCCGGTCACCTGACCGAGCAGTACCTGCTGCGAGGACACCGTGATGTACGGGAGAGCGGCCCCACGGCTTGCCCCGGCGACACGCTGTACCCAGAGATCCAGACCTGGCCCCACTTCCTCGAACAGTGCCCGGACTAACTCTCATAGAGAGAAGAAAACAACTAGAGGTGGGCGTTTGTTGAGTTACAAACGCAGAGTGGTCGAGCAGACAACTATTTCATTAAACACTGCGCAGTTTAAGTTATGAATGATCAATGATTTTATGTCAGAACAAAGGATCACGAAAATTTGTCCTTTCCAGTACAACCAATTATTTTGTTTAAAACAAAAATGCATCAAATTTCAGTATACATTTCATGTACACGTACAAGCCTGGTTTGATGACGCCACCAGTCCAAAAGGGAAAGTGAATACTGATTTAGTTCAGAGAGGATAAACAATCATTGTGAAGTGTAAATAACGTATGAAAATATGGAAAATATAAGTGTATGTATTAATAACACCTAACTTCCGGTTTGATGACGTCACAACATTAGAGATCCAAAGGTCAACATTGTAACAGATATCTCTCCTGAAGACGGTCAGACTCTCTGAAGACGGTCAGAGCATACTGACCGGAACGTCGAGTTTATACCTCTGGTTCTTTTCAGAACCATTCTCTTAGTTGAGAAATTATTCGCACATGGTGTTTCCGCAAACCTTTCATTATTTAGTAACAGATATCATTATTTGAACGATAGAATTAAATTTGAAATAAAACTGATCTTTTGCAAATTCTCCCTACTGTAACTTCCGGTCTGATGCCGTTATCATTTTGAAACCTTGCAAAGTTATATGAAGTTGATAAAAAAAAAATTACAAGGGGCAATTTGGTTAAATTTGGACGGATGGTTTTTAAAACGAAAAATGCAAACTATTTGATGTACCGCTAGTGGGCGCCCTTTCAGATGATGACGTCATGATGCTGTATTTGTGTCCTTTAATCCTTTCTAAACACTTCCATAATATTGCTTATAGAAAAAAGCTTCCGCTCTCCAGTTATATTCAATTTTTATTGCACTTCCGGTCACACAGGAAGTGAAGGTCAAGCGGTTTTGTGCCCGGGAATAAGAATTGTTGCCCGAGGCATCATTTACAACCTCACGCACAAACGAACACGATACTCTCTTTAGTTCTAAAGATATAGCTGAAACTATTTTCTCTTATTTGGCCCTTAAATTGCTAGTAATTTGATACCTGATGGCGTCATAATAATGTCAGATTTTTTTTAAAACATCTTCGGACGGGGGTTCAAGTTCATACCAGGTTTTATCATAATTCCGTAAATCGTTTTGAAGAAATTCGGTTCGTTTTGATTTTGAGGCTTCCGTCTGTATTTCAAATTCACCTTACTTTGACATTCCGATTGACCCAGAAGTAAAGGTCAAGCGAGTTCACGTACACGACAAAAAAAATGTTATCAATTAATGGTCTATAACTACAACGTATGAACATGATTGATTATTTTGTTCGAGAGTTATAAGTGAAAGAAAGTACCATTTTTTGGCAATAACAGGATCGATCAGACACTATCGGCAAAAACATTGTGACACTGGGAAGACGAATTGCGATGTTAAAGAACAATTTATGACAATTACCCATGAAAATACCCAATTAACCATTAAAAACATTATTCCTTTTGCTTATTTTGATTACGTTTTTAGTAATAACCATTGAATTGAAGTGGTTGCAAAAACAATGCGCACCATGACGTTATTAGAATATTATATAATGGAATATGGCATGCAGGCATTGTGATGCCGAAGTACGGTACCTTGAATAATAGGTTATTCATACTAATATGCTGCAATTGGAAAATATAATATAATCTTGCTTGTTAATTCATTTTATATTCCTAAATATACACGTTTGACCCCAATATAACATGAAACGTCAGTAAATCTCCACCATATGGCTATGGGCTCCGTGCACATGTACCCCTTCAACCTGCCTCGGCTCCATGTGCGTTCCTTCGCTAAGGTTAAGATCGCGCAAGGCATGATGGGAAACAACATGGCGCAGCAAGATCGTACCCATGGAAACGAGGTTGCCCTTCAACTGCCAGAAAAGTACACTGTTTCCCCCCCCCCCCCAAAAAAAACCCTATATTTGAAATCCGAAGGACAATGGGGACAGGGAACCAGACTACCAGTAAAGGAGAGTTGGAGTAGACCTAGACTGGTTCCCGGTCCATCCACTGCGTTTTTCCAAATCATCCAAAGCTTTTTGTCTGGGAGACCATCGCAAGTTAAATGCGAACGTATTCGCGCCCTGGCGACGCCTGACGCTCACGTCACGCGAAGACACTGTGGCTAATAGTAATAGGCCTATACATGTAGCTTTGGCACATTCAGAAGTCGTGCGTACTTCGCGTGCGAACAGTTCAGTACAGTACAGTACGCCCTCCCTGCGTGTCCCGTTCACGGGGCTCTCAAAAGTGGTAAAAATTTCTAAAAAAACGTACTCTTTTGTTGGCGCACGGAGCCCATAAGCGACAGATCTGATATATTCTAAAATGTACCAATGTCTGAAGCAAAATGAAAAACACCGTATACAATAAACCCCTCCATGGTGAAAAAAAATGTCAAAGTCCACAATATAATGGAGAGATAAGGCGAAGTAAAAAAAACAACATGTTTCTCGTCCCCGCCCGCTTCCTTTTTGGAGGCCGCCTGGATTTTTTTAATTATTTTTTATTTTTGAAAAATGCAGTAAAAAAAACACCGAAAAAGTCCACGGTTAAAGCAAATGCATCTAAAACTGTTCATTGTAGACCAATACAACTCTAAATGACACTGTAAATATGATCAGTTCTCTTGTCCAACTTGTCTTTCATTTTAAAAGTGTCTTTGAACAGTGGAAACACCAACGATTGCAGGACATTTTAAAATGGCGGCAATCTTGAAAAAAATAAAAAGCCCCGCTTCCTCCTTTTTTTCAAACACCCGGACGAGAAACATTTTTTTTTTCAATTCGGCCTAAGGAACCAGCCGACAGGTTGCTTGTATGAGGCTGCATCCTAATCAGCTGCTAGAGCTAGGTCTAGGTCTGCTTCCGTTGAAAATACGCGGGGACGCGCTGACCGTAATAGACGTAGCCGTAGCTCTGGAAGCCCGTTTCGAACACGGCCTATTTGGCTGCCACGCTCGGTTAGCATACACCTTAGCGTAGCAGCCATCTTAGAGGGCAATGCCTCTGTTTGGATGAGATATTCATGAGTGAAACTTTGTGCATTGTTACTGAATTATAATAACAAAAGATGCCCTTCAAGATGGCCGCCACACATAAGGTCTATTCTCATTATATAAATGGCTGAAAAGCGTGCGTGTAATCTGCTGAAATTATCGCCGATAAGCATTTGTAACAGACTGTATTATTAAACTAAGACCCAAATTACTTAAAACATCCAGAACTTATTACTAATTTAGTGCTGTTCTCAGTAGACCTATTAGAGTATCAATTATGCAAAACTGAGAAAAAAAACCCATAACCTTCACCAAATGCAGAAAATTAAAGTTTAATACATGCAAGAAAAGCCAAGTATGTCGTAATGTTTTGTATCTCAACGGTTAATAAAAGCCTTTGTCGTTCCAACTGGGCCTATTGTGCACAAATTGTGATAGTGCGCATAATTATGACTGGTTCTAAACTAAATTCTAATTATGGCTGCCAGGTTATCAAAACATTGTGCATTCAAAATTTTGACACGAATCAGTGACGCCGGAAGCGGTGTTTCTATCTGCAGCACACATCGTCAATGGATCATGATTATTCAGCTAGTTCGATGTTTATTCATCAGAAAATAACAATGACGTCGCTCAGTAATGGTGTACATTAAAGCATTTCAAAGAACGGCTTTCGTCGAGCTGCCACAGGAATGAACTATGGATCGCAAGATCTGCGGCTCAAACCTATGTTCATAAGTTCATCAAGTATTTGCGTTGGTTGGGATAAGTTAAATTGAAGGGAAAACACTACGAGAATCTAAGTGTCTTCCATCCACACAGCGTGATAAAATATTCAAATCTTGAAGACACTCGCTTGTTCGCAACTTGACGGTCACGTGATCACTAATTATGTACATGAATATTCAAGAGGCCCAATTCGTTGGTGTTTGGTCAGTTAGTTAGCCCGTGGGTGCCTTTCCTCCAGGCCATTTGATGGGCTCATGAACTATGATGGCTCCAGTGGCCTCGTCGAACGTACCAATAACCTACCAGGAGAAACAAAGTCCGGTCATTATTAAAAAAATATCTTTATGCTTAATTAAATTGTATTTATTCAACATTTGGAGAGGAATTGTCTTATTCATGTGGGATCCCTCGGAAGATAGAGGATGCATGAGGAACTGGGACCGTGTGACGAGTCATACGAGGCAACGCACAGACAACTTGTTCCAGGCAAGAAGAAAATGACAGGCACATTAGGCCAAAAAAAAAATATTCGGTCTCTAGTCAGACCAAAGTTTCGGCATTGACGCGGGGACGCGGCTTTTTTTCTTTTCTTTTTTTTTTTGCTTTTTTTTCTTCAAGCTTGGATTGTACAGACAAGGTGGGGTACTAGTTTTCTTTTTTTTGGTGTCCTCATGGACATTGGTGTACTCCATAATTTGCCTTGGTGCTCTCGATCATTTGCCTTAATGCAATTTCCTATTCCTTGGTGCTCTTTGGTAAAACATTTTTGAGGAGGTGCGGCAATAGAGGGCGCTGTTGGAGCTACCGCGGAACATTTTGAAAAAAAAAGATTGACGCACATGATTAAAATCGACGCGCGCGCTGACCAGAGACCGACTTGTTTTGTTTTTTTGGCCTTATACAAACTTTCTCCATAACCTATCCCGGATATATGTCTTGATGATGATTCCTTGATACAATAAAGATGATTCTTACTTTAAAATATAATCTTCCTTTTTTTTACTGAAGACTTCAAACTCACATCGAACGTTCCCTTCTTGGTGTCCGTCATATCCAGTAGTTCACACACCCCGAGGCGATCCCCATTGGCGCTGATGCGAACTGCGCCGGTTACACCTGTCACCAAATTGTCGGCAAAATCACAGGACAGTACGCGTATATTTTTTTCAAACTTTAAAAATCAAATAAGCTTTTCAACTTAAATAGCTGAATTGTTTGTTGTGTTGTTGTACTGCTGCTGCTGCTGCTACTGATAAGAACTATCGAACATTAGCTGGTCTACCCAGCTTTTGATACTTACCCTGGAATGTTCGGTCCCACATTTTCTTTGTCACTGCTCGTCCATCCCTTACGTCGTCATCCTCGGCCACAATTTCATTGATCACATCGGCGTAAATCAGAACAGCATCGTGGGTCGCAGCAGCAAACAGATTTTCCTTGGGAAAAAATGCACAATAATGAAATGTAAATAGACATGAGACCTAGTGGAATGACGTTATGGCTTTGTTTACATATGCGCTTTCCTTTGAGCTCGAAGTCG
This sequence comes from Patiria pectinifera, assembly GCA_029964075.1. Taxonomy (NCBI): domain Eukaryota; kingdom Metazoa; phylum Echinodermata; class Asteroidea; order Valvatida; family Asterinidae; genus Patiria; species Patiria pectinifera. Next base: position 24,117,733 of record CM057147.1, on the reverse strand, counting down.
GGACGCCAGACGAATCTGGACCGTCTACCACATAAGAAACACGTGTAAACAAAGCGTGACGTCATTAGGTCTCAGGCCTATTGCAGGCGCTGTGACGTGGCTTTATGCTTGGTACAGGATGACTTGCGGCATTTGCTCTATGACTGCTGTGGATATTTGTTGGCAAAACGGAAATTGACGATACCTGTGCTGTCCTGAGTGTAAAACTAAAATAAGTGAATATAATGCGCAATATGTTTTCTAGTGTAAGATCCAAGACGTAGCTTTCTTGAAATGAAAAGAGACTGAATGTCTGCTGCCACCAAGGGGTCACTATATAGTCCCGAAGGTGAAAGGTCACATACCCCACTGCCTTCACGCCCGTATAAGGTCACCTGGCGATCTTTCAACTCACGCTGGAACGCATGGTACACGGGGATATCAGGAACATGGTACCACATCATCAACAACGCCTTCAGTGCTTCAACTGTCTCCGCATCGTTGTTTTCGAACTGAAAGACGTTGAAATGGAATCAACGGAGTGCTGTTTAACACGTCTCTCTTGTACCCGTATAAAACGTACCGTAACCGGGAATACCATGGTACATCCCGTGGTATTAATGGTCAACGGTATACCATGAACTGTGGTACCATGGTATGACAATGGTGCCTAACCATGGTATTCTGATGGTTGTACTGTAGAAAAACCTTAGTTTGTAGTCGAGTATACCACGGTATTACTATACAGTCTAGTATTTTTGTGTGGACTACCATATCGAAACCCTCATTATGTAAGAGAGTTGCATTTTCATTACGTCTTTGGCAGTTTTTGGTGGTCATTTTGTATTTTCAACAATCCAACGATATATCATTAGAAACAATGATAAGTATTCTTAATTTTTAAACCATTGCTGTGACGTCACACTATTGTTAAAAGTGTGGATTCGGATCTACGCATCTCTTACACTGGTCACAAAGTGTGGATTCGGAACTACGAATCTTTAGTAAAGTGTGGATTTGGAATTACGAATTCACACTTTGAACATGTTGGACAATTGTTCTCCATAATGAACATGAATAGGACTGTCTGCGTGAACAGCTTTCCGAAAAATACCAATGAATCTTCACTGGAAGATTCTCCGCCGCCACTGCAAAAAAAAACCCTACTTTTAGTCAGAAAGAAATCGTCGTCTGAACTATCCATTTTGTCGTAAGGAGCCTATACACACAAAATGACTAAGTTGCACAGGTGTGGCGATACACGTGCTAAACACGCCAGGAAAAAAACTGTTGCAACCTGACGCCATGCACTTCCGCGCTTGTGTACAAAGTCTATGGAGAGTCATTTCAAGTATTTCTAAAATTGGAAACTACAATTGTGCTACAATTTGAACGATCTCCATGGAAAATTTCGACGATGATTTCTGCCGACCTGCATTCTGCATTGTTCAGCAAAGCACCTTAGGCGATACGGTTGACTAGCCACACAATATGGTATTGTAGATTAGCATATTCATTAGCGTCACTTGGCCTGTTTTGGTGTGGGTCTCTGTATCGACCAATGGAAGCCGGCAAAAAGGTTGAAATTTATCAATTAATAACTCGTGAAGGAGGCTTTTCTCAAAAATGTTACTGCACACAATAATGGATAGGAACCTTATTAATATTCGTGAGGCTTGAAAAGATTAACAGCTATTGCAAATGTCAGTGTTACAACTTTCAATGATGCACGTAGCCAGGCCTATTTTTCCAATTTCAGCGAAAGTAATGAACACATCACAACGATTTTTAGCACATACTTGGATCATTGTGAAGAAAGTAAACCCTGAAAGTTGCATGAAGATACGGTCTTCCAAACGGAAAAATAAATTTTCAAAGATTTCGCCCGCCAACGTGAACATGTGTGTGCACATGTAGTTTCATTCAAAATAAAATGTTACGTAACCTTTACAAATCGCCCTTCGCAACCGTATGACTGTTCAGCGACATGGCGAAACCTTTTTTCATTGAGGGGTGCCAGAACACACACACACAACCCCACCACCCAAACACCAGCAATCGTGGACCCCCTATTGTTTGTACACACATAGCAATACCTCTCATTGGTTTTGTACACGAATTTCAATCATGGACTATCGGTCAACCGTGGACCCTTTGTTTGTGCCCTAACCATTTTGTCCCTAGTCCACGATTGCTGGTGTTTACACACACTTTGTTTATGGTGTAAATCGAGGATTTTCTGTTGTTCCTCTTCCCTTTTTCTTTGTACTCTTTTTTTTTACAACAGCTCTCATTGGTTTGGTACACGTTTTCTAATCGAGGTCGTTCTCGATTTGGTTCCTGTCCACAATTCATCGATGATGTGGCACGCTCTCCGGCATGTTAAGTCCATGGTTTGAATTAATGCCTGAACATGCCTATACTTGTGGGAAGACATTTGTTTCCCTTCTTTTATTTTTTTAATTTTTATCCTATTGAAATTTCTAACTCCAAAGCGTTTCCCTTATGGGGCAGATAGATTTCTAAAGACTTCCTTATATTATTGTATTGTGTTTTCTACGCCATAGGAACCCTCTATATATACATGTACACCATAAAGCTATATTAAATTAATTTAATATTGATCTATGATGTACATCTACACGCGCACACCCACATCTACGCTAAACTAGCTAGAATTTTTTTTACAATATGACACTTGCCAAGGAAGGCAATTATTGGTTCAAATAATGATTCGGGCAACATTTTTTTCCATTTTTGTTTGAAATAATAACTAACCTGGGAGCTCGTCTGCCATGGCGAGTGCTCGAACGGGATCCAGTTTAGAAACACATGCGAGCCCAGAGTGAGGCCCAGACGATGCGCGTGGACCATTATGTCACGTACCGGGGAGGCACTGATGAAGATAACTACATGTAGGGAAAAAACAACTAGGGAGATGAATATCATCAGGATGCACCTTTTCCTGTTTTTTGTTTTCTTTTTAATATTGTATCTTGGAAAACAAGACTAGGCCTGTGAACTATAGAGCTTAACTCAAAAGTCTCAATTTATGACGCTATTATACCAGTGGGGGAGTCAGTCGGCAAGGGAGTTAGTAAGTGTGTCAGCAAGTCAATCATTCAGTCAATGCCTCAGTGACTCAGTGCGTCAAACACTGTCAGTGACGGTGAATCAGTCAGTCAATCAATCACTCAGTGAGTAAAAGGGAGGCCTGTTCCGGCTCTTTCGGGCCCATGCAGCAAAAAGCTTAGCAACCGCACGTCATATTTTTATCGCAGTTTTGTTTTTCACTTCTTGGGGGGGGGGGGGGTTCATCTGCAAGATCAATGTCTTCGCATAGGCCCATTCCACAAACCGCATATATATGTTGTTTGATCTCTTCGGGCTAAATTCCTACGTTACCTGCCCATTGTATTGTACTCACCCTTGGAGAAAGAAGCAACCTTCTCCAGAGCTTTATCCAAAGTATCAAATTGGTCTGCGTACACCTCGACCACAATTATCCCATTCTTCTCCAGGCCTGCCAACACGGCGTCCGGGAGATCGCGGCGGTAGTACGAATCTACTGGCAGTCCGCGGAGTATGGCACAGCTGGTCAAACCCAGATGACGGAGCACGGCAGTCATGAACTGCACCATGAGCCCCATGCCCGGACCCGTGCGAGTCAGGGTCGGGAAGCGCGTCTTGTCATCCAGGAGCGTGGAAGTGGCTGCCCCGGCCAAGACCGGAAGATTCCAGTAGGCGGCCATGTCAGCTACAGCAGCCATATCGGGGCTAACAGCCGGCCCCAGGAAGGCATCCACGCCGTCATCGTGGTACATCGAAGATGCCAGGGCCCCAGTAGACCGTACTGGGCGTGTACAACACTCATCAGTGCTTACGTACGTCATGCTGAAGTTCTTGTACACACCCCTTTCCAGGCGTTTCGCGACGGTTTCAAAGGCGATCTGAGCCGCCGGCAAAAGGGAGCACTTGCTTATCAACACCACGGGCTCCTTACAATCCGACAGGTGTAGCATGCCTACTTTCACATTGACAGTAGCATGGACTACTGTACTCAAGAGTAGCGGCGCTAAAATGATACAGCCATACATTGCGACCATTATGCTTCTATTATAAAAACCGACTGTAGTGCAGCACAACTTCAGCTCAGTAAACCGAAGCTATAATTATGGAAACACGTGGCTAGTCTGCGTATAACCCGTTATCCACGGAGCCAACTCCTGTATAAGGCCAAAAAAAGCCTTCGGTTTCTGGTATGGAGCTTGTCCCAAAAGTGGTGCGGCGACGCAGCTTTTTTTGGGGGGGGGGGGTCCTCCAAATGTCGGCTGATGACTGCAAATGATGCTTGACTTAATTTAGTGCCACATAAAGCTTATACTCCATCGTAACCCCATCTAAAACACGTTAAAAGTGTGCAGCAGCAGGATTCCAGTCAAACCAGTGAGTATGGCGGTTTGAGACATCATTTTACATTGAAAAAACAAACTTTTTTAATTTTGCTAACGCGCATGTCCTCGGCGACGCACGCGCATACCAGAAACCGGAGACGTTTTCTTTTGTGGCCTAACGGCCTGATATGTATTGACATGCGGGAAAGGGGTTGGGGTAGTGTTGACCCAGCAAAAACGTGACCCGCGTAAGAAAATTGCATTTTCCACCTTGTCAATCTTTCTAAAATGACAAAAGCAGGTGTTATTCGGATTCAGAGAAGCTTATTAAAGGCCAGTAAAGTCATTTTTAAATAATCAAATATTCCAGACAGTATTATAACCACAATGTATGAAGGAATTCTTAACTACACAATCGCATTTATTTCCTTGCTTTTAATGGTTCAAGTATAATTCTTTTTCAGTCATTTTGCCCATAGCATTTGTACACGTTTTTTTGTTACCAGCACTTTTGCCAGTAAAATCAATCCCATTGCCTTTATAATTGACACACACTTAGACCAGCATCTAATGTTGTGCGCCGATCATTGACGTCATCATGATATCATCTTGAGTTACGTGACGTCACATTATATGCGATTTTTCTGTTGTGGCCATTTTCTAGCAGAATTCGGCTAGATCTGACAGATTGGGCTATATCTCCAGAACTACAGGTCCGATTGGGTTGAAAGTTGGTAAGGAGCTAGACCGGGATGTGTTATAGATGAAAATTTAAGTGACGTCATGATGACGTCCGTTCACGACATATGACGTCATCGTAAAAGTACATATTTTGAAAGCCGGTATTACAAGAACTGGAATATGAGCCGGAATGCCGTCGGAATGAAAATTCTTTGTATATTCATGGATGTTCGAAGTGCATTCTAAAACTTCTGACTGCATTCTGAGTGCATTTCAAATATTCGGGCCCATTCTTGTGGCCGGCCCGAATGTTTTGCTCATGCTCAAAACTTTTGAGGTGCATTCGAAGTGGAGATATATCGAACGGCATTCGAAGTGTATTCTAACTGCATGCTAAATATTCTTACGGCATTCAAACAACATTCGAAACATTCTGATCGCATTCGAGGGCAACCTCGTCCCCAGTGCTTACTTTATTTCCAACCGTGTTTCAAATAGTAAACCCTGGATAGTAAACTTTCTTCCTGTATCCTGATTCGATATCGCAATTCGATATCGCTAGTAGTGGATTTTTAACGTGTGGTGTTGTTATTCACAACGTGCAGTACGTGTTTTCACGATCATTCGTCTACGCCTTCTCAAAAACATTCCTTTCCTTTTCCAATTTGTTCATATTAATATAAAATGTGATAGTGCATGTTGTATCGATAAAATCGTAACAGTTGAATTAAATAAATCGCGTTTTCGTAACTCACGCTGTCGCACTGCGACGAATTGACTCTGTTTTTACCCAAGACACCGCATACAAATACGAACGATAATGTTACGCACATGCAGGCACCAGACTATTCCTCATTTGCATACGTGTTCAAAAATCTTGCACGTGCAAATGATCCAATACCAGGGTGAGAGAGCAGGAATGCACCTCGAATGCATCTCGATTGCTGCCGGAACCTATTTCGAGCTGCATTCTGTTTGAATTCTTGGACGTTCCAACCATATTCAGTGGCCATTCCGGGAGCGTTCTGACCGCATTCGAGGTGAATTCGTACAGCATTCGAGGCATGCGTCTTCCAACCAAACTTCGAGCGGTATTCGGGCAGCAATCAGAGTGCATTCTAAATATTCTGACTGCATTCTAACAGCATTCTAAATATTCCTACTGTGTTCCAACTACATTCGAGCTGCATTCGAGAGCTAATGCACCCGGAAAGTGCAAGAATCATTCGAGGCGGGTTTGAAGCGCATTCTAAGTATTTGAACGGCATTCTTACAAAACTTGGTCAATTTGAAATTCCCTCCCGAATGTGGCACGAAATTTGAAAATTCTTCATTCCGGCTGGTTCTGCTTGATTCCTGCTGATTCCGAATAAGTGTGACGGGGGTCTAAACCTCAATATGATATCGATCACAATATCAGTTATGTCATGATGACGTCATCAGATAAGAAATAATAGACATTCAATCCAATCTGCATTTTTACGCATATGTTTGTGAACCATTTGTCCTTATGATTTTGCAACTTTCGACTTCACATCTATTATCTCCCGTTAGTCTACAGTATAACATGCCATAAAAACACAATAGCGAACCAGCCATAATTATGTTTGTCAACAAACATACATCTCGTCTTTTTGGTTTTCCGCATAGTTGCGGAAAAGCCTTTCTTTTTGTGCTGGTTTTTCTTTCTTCTTCTTTTTGTCGCCTAAACCCCGTAGACTTTGTACACGTCTTTTCTCAACGCCACTTTTTTGCATGAATCTTTGTCATACATCATTCAAAGTCAGCATAGGCATAGAGTGACGTCATCATGACGTCATCATGGGTCACGTGATGTCACGTTAAGGATTAATAGATTTTATTCTTTCAAAATCACTGTAAACCTAGCTGTGAGAGACCCGAACTTGACGTTTGCAAGAATTGATAGAATAATCCAGGATCTTCATTTTATATCGTGTGAGCAAAATCGTTTTCTTCGTTTCTTATGAATAAAAGGGAGTAAATGCTTCGGATTTCAAATATTTACTTGTCATATATCGAGGTTGGGCTGGGGCTACCTTGACAATGTAAAAGCACATAATTCTGCACATAAATTACTGCATTTATTAATGTTAATTTCGAAAAATTACAAATAATACCATACGGTAGTTCGTATGAATAAAAACTGGCATTTGCATTACTCCCATCTCATTATCATTATTCTGTGGTCCGTCATGGGGGACCGTACAATTTGTCGCAGACTGCCACAGCTGTATGAATAAACTAAAAACCATTTGCTCTTGAGTAAATGGCCTGCAAAATGTAATGCTTTACACGTTTATAAGTTTGCAGAAAATAAAACTACCGTAACCGAAACGGAAAGCGGCACCAGGGGGGGGTCTCGTGCTCGAGGACAGATGTAAAAAAAAGCGCGCCAAACGTGCGAACGCAATGCTGTTTATACAGCTCCGTTGAACCACTAAATACAATGCTTTGCACGCACAAGTCAATCATGTTGCCATATCGAATGCACGACAAAATCGCCGGTGTTATTGCATTTGAAGTGAGTGGTGTTGCCATCTTTTTAAAGTCATCCTCGAGATCGTCAATAAAATAATTGTATTTACTGAAGCCCGTGTTACCAACATTTTAACAATAGCTCAATGCTGCGCAAATTAAAACACGATTTAAAGATACATGTATCTCGAAATGATTAGAGATATCTCTAAAACATTTAGAGATATCTTTAAATGATTTAAAGATATCTCTAAAACTGTTAGAGATCTGTTTAACTCATTTAAAGATATATTTTAATACATAACAGACATCGTCGATAGCACTAAATTGTTTTAATGACTTTGCTAATGCTATATAAATGTTACTTTGGCTCGCCATACTGAACTGTACAACGAAATGCTCTTTGCGGTCGAGCATGCACATAAACGTGTGTTCACCGTCGATCGTGGACGTCTTATTGTCCCTCTTTTGTTTGTACTCTTAACTTTTTAGGAAGACCCCCATTGGTTTTGTACACGACCCCAATCGCGGACGTATGGGAATCGTGGACCATGTTGTTCTCTTTTGTTCTCTGGTATTTTTCGTCCACGGTTTGAAAAGATAAACACGTACAACCAGACGTCCAAGAGAATTGTCCCTAACGAAATGCGAGAAACCCAACTGTTTATTTTGTGCATCTCACCCTGTCCGGGCAGTCAAAGCTATGGCTGAAATTCGCAACTATCGCGGCATCATGCTCGTTCCTGAAAATCACCAACACACGCTGGGCACTTCCAAACGTACCTTGAGTTGGCGGCTTCGCCAGATGACAAGGGCGGGGAGGACAAAATACCGTCACCCAAAGGAACTCGGGAAATGCCCACACTGCCCACATTACATGTTCTCATCAAAGGAAGACAAAAGAGGCACTTATTTCGTATTTCATTTCTAGACTTTTGGAACCATCAGCTCAAATTTTTTTTTTCATATTATTTTAGGTACTATATATATGTATATATACATACATAAACATAACAGGTACACAAAGAATTGAAACTTTATGTTTTGCTGTCGGTGTATAAATGGCCCGGATCTCACGCGAACAGCTGACAAATGTATTCGTAAATGTAAAGTCAATATATTTGTGCATTTCGAAAGAAATAGAAATGTTTGCAAATAAGATAAGTAATTGAATACGTTTACTTTTAAAAGAGGCACCCGTTGGTGAAAGAGACACGCTTTGGGATAATATATATATATTAAGGAATTTAAGACATTCTTACCGTTTTACAATTTCATAACCTAAGTGTGTTTTGATCGCTTCAAAGCAAATTTAAGGATAATACAGTAGTTGTAATATCTCTTCGGCTTTTATCTTTTTAGATTTTTCTTTCTCATCTGTTTTGTAGTGCTATATTAATTGGTTTCAACGGAATAATCTTTATGTAAATGTTAATGTTTTATCATAAACATTCCTGCAATTCGGCGTATGGCTGCAACAGAATATGAATAAAACCATTCAATTCCAAATATAATTCAACTCTTATCTCTATGTAGTTGCAAATATGGGGCTAGTTAATATATATTTAACGTCATAAAACCCCACAAGCGTGACCACTAATCCTGCAATCCCCTAATTATACAGGGTCGACTATTGACGAAGTCTTTTGCGCACCAAAGTGTCCCAATTAACCCAACCTCGTACCCAGGGTGTCGAGCAGTACGCGCCCATCACTACCTGCTCTCTCACCCTGGTATTGGATCATTTGCATGTGCAAGATTTTTGAACACGCATGCAAATGAGGAATAGTCTGGTGTTTGCATGTGCGTTACATTAGCGTTTGTTTTTGTATGCGGTGTCTGGGGTGAAAACAGAGTCAATTCGTTACAGCGCGAGCAGGGCGTAAGTTGCGAAAACACGATTTTTATTCAATTAAACTGTTACGATCTTAACGAAACAATATGCAGTATCACATTTCATATTAATATTAATAAATTGGAAAGGAAACTAATATTTTCGAGAAAGCGTGGACGAATGATCGCGAAAACACGTACTGCACGTTGTGAATAACAACACCAAGTACACGATAAAATCCGTTACTAGCCAATTGCGGTATCGAATCAGGATACAGGAAGAAAGTTTCATATCCAGGGTTTACTATTGGAAACCGTGTTGGAAATAAAGTAAGCACTGGGGACGAGGTTGCAATTAACCTGCTTCTTTTGTTCGCAATAACCTGGGTGGAGCTGCAGAGCTGAAGTTGACACCGCACCGGAGGAGAATGCATTGTTGGTATGCAGTGACCCCGTCCAACCCCAAAAAACCTCTATTTACCGCGTGGTACCGTACGGTTTATTGCGGTTAACACAGAAGAACCGCCTGTTTAATTGTGAATCTGCCCCTGAGCTGTTCGTGAATTTGTTCTGACATAAAATTATTGGCAACTTAACTGGGCTGTGTCTAAAGAAGTAGTTGTTAGCCCGACCATGCCACTCTGCGTTTGTTACTGCAAAAAACGCCTTGACCTCTAGTTTTAGTTGTTTGTTTTTAGTGACTGGGAAGAAACAGGAGCCGGCTTTTCAAGATTGTGGGTTGTTCGGCTGAAGGCAACACAACATTTTTTGTGGCTTTCTGATGATTTACAGACGATCTGCCGAATCACAAAACCGTGACTTCTCCTACAAACAGATCTCGCACAAAGCTCTGAAGTTCTGGACGAGCGACTCTGCTAGCTGTTTACAATATTATCCGCCACGAAACGAGATGTCGCTTGCAGCTCTTTTCATGATCCAAAATCAATGACCCCCGCTTTCTCGATATCAAAAAGCAATTATCAACTAGAGGGTTGTAGGAACAACCACACGGTGTTGGGCCATGGATTACCGCAAACTTTGCCACACACATCAACTCAAAATATGCATGTTTTAATCCATGTTTGACTTTTTAACATGCCACCAGAGGGCGCTCTAACATTTGATGACGTCAACTGTAAAATGTTTGTAAAGTACTGCCTAGGCAGACACTCGAATCGTTGAAACCAAGTTCGCATCTTCTGCCAATTTCAATTAATAAAGCACTTCCGGTTATGACCGGAAGGAAGGGTCACGTGATTTTGCATTTAAAACCAAAAATGAAGACCCTGCGATATTTTATCGATTGCCATAAAAAAACAAAATCAAATCTGTAGCAGTTGATTTTATATTGATTTTCAAAGATTAAATATGGAAATATTTATTTGCTTGTAATATGACACTTGATGACGTCATTGTGACGTAATCACCAGAAACCTCCAGAGATATATTTACTCTGCTATATATAGCCACATCTTGATTATATCTCTCACGGCTGATTTTTTTAGCAATTGTTTAAGGTTTAAAGGTCTTTTCTTTATAACTTCCGGTCTGATGACGTCATCCATTTTTTTTCGCGCACGGGTCCTTTCTGCATTAAGTTCAAGTTTTTGACGTTTTTTAACCTGCCGCTAGAGGGCGCTCCAACACTTCATGGCGTCACCCATTACTTTTTTTGAAAGGTCAATCCAGGCAGACACTTAAATCGTTAAAAGCAAGTTCATGTCTTTTTCCACTTTTAAATTATCAGGCACTTCCGTTTTCGACCGGAAGGAAGGGTCACGTGATTTTACGCGCACAACATAACATGAAGATCATGTATTACCATGTCGATTCCCGCAAATTTCAGGTTCCGGTCTCTCACGGTTGATTTTATATGGAATTTCAAAGATTAATTTTATTAAACTTTCGAGTGACGTCACGTGACCCATGATGGCGTCATGATTACGTAATTGCAAAAAAAAAACATCTGCGGTGGATTAGGCATTCATGTATTGACAAATGAAGTTCATATATGTTTCCATTTCTCCAAACAGTTCTAGAGAAAGATTTCCTGAGAATATGCTGAGAAGAATAAAAACAGTAAAATCTTACAAAACCAATAGGTATTGGGCTCAAGTCGGTTTCTTAAAAAAAAAACGCAAAAAATCACTTAGTTTACGTCTAGACGTCTTTCCAGAAGCATGACAAGGTACACTTCAGCACGCGTATCACTGGTCTCTTATAAAGACCGTATGCAACCTCGTCCCCAGGGTGTCGAGCAGTACGCGCCCACCACTACCTGCTCTCTCACCCTGGTATTGGATCATTTGCATGTGCAAGATTTTTGAACACGTATGCAAATGAGGAATAATCTGGTGCCTGCATGTGCGTGACATTAGCGGGTTTTTTTGTTTGTTGGGAAGTTAAAATGTTACAATCTGGCCCGCCAATATGCAGTATCACCTTTCATATTTATATGAGCAAACTGGAAAGAAAAGGAGTATTATTGGGAAGGCGTGGACGTTATAATTACAATAATCGTGAAAAGACGTAATGCACGTTGAAAATAAAAACACCAACTACACGATATAAATCCATTATTAGCAAATTGCGGCATCAAATCAGGATACAGGAAGAAAGTTTCCTTTCCAGGGCTTACTATTGGAAACGAGGTTGGACATAAAGTAAGCACTGGGGACGAGGTTGGACCGTATGCACTCTGCGCACATTAAGATACAGACCGAGCGCAACCGAGACTTGGCCAAGTCTAGCTGGCGCACGACTTGCATAAATCTGCATGTCAATACATATCAGGCCGTTAGGCCAAAAAAAAGCTCCGGTTTCTGGTATGCGCGCGTGTCGCCGTGGACATGCGCGTCGGCAAAATTAAAAAAAGGGGTTTTTTTTCAATGTAAAATGATGTCTCAGAACCGCCATACTCACTGGTTTGACTGGAATCCTGCTGCTGCACA
>CM057147.1:23964337-24104899 GCA_029964075.1 Patiria pectinifera | reverse complement strand
CGCATAGCCAGAGCAAAAATGTTGCTGAAATTTTAAACACTTCCGTTCATAAATCGCGAGTTTATCTACCCGTTACAAAGTTAGAGAAAAAATATTTTGGCGTGATTTTTCGATTTTATTTTGAAGTGTAACGTGAACCCTTTAAAAATGCCCCGAAAAATCAGAAAATAATTTTCTGACAAACTTCTGGCTGGGTATGTAAGTAGAGATAATAATGATTTATCAGAATTTATCAACTTTACAGAAATTATCAAATGTTAATTTGTAATTTTCCGAGACTTATTCAAGTGCGCCACGCACGGGGAACACTCCACCAATATGCGCCCAATTTCCGGACCCCACCGTTTTTTAATTTCGGATTAAATTTCATGACACCGAAATTTTTCACACAGGCTATAAAGCAAGCGTAAGCTGTCTTAGGTATTTATGAATAACCATTCTGGGTGCTGATAATTACCTGAGCCTCCGGCTCGGGTAATTATCAGCTCCCAGACTCTAAGTGGTCTTAAACAGAGTGATAAAAACCTCCGGAACACACATTTATTTATTCCCTAATATTCATAAATACCTCAGACAGTTTAGCCATTCCTATTGGTCGAGAACCCGTCACGTGGCCGGTCTTAAACGGATGATAAAGACATGGCTAGCTGGTCTTAAACACTTTTCCAGTGTCACAATAAAATGTGGACTCCTAAAAATCGAGTGCCTCTTACCATTTCATTGGTTGAACGTTTACAATCCTCACGTAGGCATGCGCAACACTACCAGCGAGTCAGAATTTTATAGTTCTAAATTCAAAACGCAGCGCCCGAGGTGCGTTCTGCGCGACATCGCGCTGAACATGCTACGCGCGCGTCAATCTCCATAAAAGGGTTGTTTACATCTTACTCGCCAGCTGAACACTTCATTATTTTGCTAGAGGGATGTTTCAAAAAGCATGAAGTGAACCTGTTGAACAAAATCGGGATTTTTTGAACGAATTATTTGGGGGTTTTAACCGAAAAGGTATTTATGAATGGGAATCAATATGTGCTCGGTCGGTATTTATCACTCTGTTTAAGACCGCTTAGAGTCTGGGTGCTGATAATTACCCTCGCCTCCGGCTCGGGTAATTATCAGCAACCAGACTCTAACAGAGTGATAAGAACCTCCGAAGCACACATTTGTCCCTTAACAAAAACTATAGGTAGAAATGAGGTAATTGTTTTACGTTCCACTGTTTAGATTATTCATGGCAGGTTAAAACCTATTTTATACCTTGAAATACTCGGTGCTATCCGAAATTGTCGACGACAAACTTTTTGGTCACGTTCCGTATTTGCATTGTACTGGTTTCCTGACTATTCATCAGAAATAGTCAGAATATTTTGGTCTGGGAGCCAGACTACTTTTTGAGAGTGTTGCAAACACCCAAAATGGATAAAAAATGTCCTATTTGTTGAAATAAACTAACTTTAAAGTTAAAAATTCGTCAAAGAATGTTTTTTAGAAGCGCAGATATACAAGTTCAACCTTAAAACGACATCACAAAACAGGCTAGACATTTTAATAGGCAGTGATCAACTTTTCCAACTTTAAAAAAAACCTCGTTTTCTTTGATTTTTAATGGAAACATAAGGAATATAGTACGTTTTCAGATTTAAGCCTTTCACTAATTATGGTACAATACTTTTCAAATTGCAAGAAACGAAGTTGCGACCAGGCGCGGTTCTAGAGGCAATTTTTTTGGGGGGGGCTAGCAGGGCGGATCCATATTTTTTTTAGGGAGGCGTGCTGAAATGTAGACCGGTTATTTTCTCCGGACACTTAGGCTTCCGAAAGTCAATAGGTGTGTGTTTGTGGGGGGGGGGGGGGGGCCTTGTGTCATATTTTTAATGGGGAGCGCCAATAAAATCCTACAATCAGGCACACTATAATATTAACTACATGCACCCTTTTCACGACTATTTCTTAAGGGGGAGACCGTTTGCATGTACGTCACATTCCTTCTTTTTGCTAATGCATTTTTGTTTTTATGGAATTGTTTTTTGGGGGAGGGGGGGGGCTAGACACATTTGGGGGCTACCCCCTAGGCCCCCTCCCCTAGAACCGCCCCTAGTTGCCACAACATCCCCCCCTTTCCCCTTCTGAAGGGGCCCCCCCCCCCCCCCCGCCGCAGCTCCAAGCAGGCCTGATCCCCTCAGAATTTGGGGCAAAACTGACCTTTTTTAAAACCCATTTAAGTGCTCCCCAAAAACCACCCCCCCCCCCCCCACTTCACTCGTCCTTGTGCCCCATGCAAATTATTGGACCCCGGTCTTGTCCCCATGTCATATTTCACAAAACAAAAATGCGGAGACTTTGTGAACCTTCAACTGAATAAAATGAACATCCATTTTCTACAAGGAAACAGTCATTTTGCCAGATATTTGGCAGGGACCTCCAAACACCAACGAGATTTGGCAGGAACCTCCAAACACCAACGAGAGGGAAAGTCCCAAAGCCATCCCAAAAAGATCGGTCAATAAACTAACGGTTTGGACGCGTGTCAATAAATGCAGAAAAAGAAGGAAAGAAGAAAAGAACATAATAAACCTTGAAAACATTGACTTTCCGCAGGCCCGACTTGTTCCTATCCGATTGGCAACTAGCTGATGTAGATTGAAGAATCTCTTCGGGAGAAGATTCACATCCGCGTGTGTACGTGCCCCCATTCACATGCTACTGTGTTTACCCAGTTCTACTTTCACTGTTTTGAGAAAACAATGGATATGTGAAACTACATCGAGTGTATAAGTGTAGGGGACGTTCTTCAAAACCGGCCATTATGCTAAGTTAGCATCGGATCCAGGGGTGGGCCGCGGGGGCACGTGCTTGATCCCCCGTCAAATTGAGTCCACACAAAAAAATGAATAAAACAGGGGGGGGAAGAGGGGGAGGTGAGAGAAATGGAGGGAAGGAGGAGGGCAACCTTCTAACAAAAATGCCGTCGCCGATATTAAACATCAGCGGCCTGCAAACATTGTGTACTTGGCCGTATAGTATGACACAGGGAACTCGAGAAGCTTCGAAGTAAACCGCGATCCCACCGTACGTACTCCATGTAACCCTGCATGGTATATGGGTTATGAAATGGCGATTCATAATTATGAGCGTACGTCCCGATACGAAAAACACGCACGTGTGACAGCCGATCTGTGTTTAGCGCGATGAGCGCGACATACCCGTTGAAAGCTACTCTTTGGACCACACTATTGGTCAAGGGGTGTGTTTTCGTATAACAATTTGCCAGCATTTCTTCCACGCGCTTTCAAGGAGTCCAAAACATGTCCGTTTCCGTAGAAAATGTTCGTAGAAAATCTTATCTTATTGATAACTGAATATTTATACTTAATATATAAAACATTAGAAAGCATCCTTGCAAAAGTTTACAAACTAAGTCTAGGCCTATACAATTCCGTTTCAAAAATAAAATGCTCGAAAAAAACAATTATGAAGACGAAATTGGTTATCAAGTGAAAGACAAAAGAAACTTATAAGGCTTGTTAAAGAAACATGTATATCAAACCAATGAAAAAAATCCTTATTTAACTTAAAACATTTTGCTCAATAACTCAGGGAAAGAGGGGCCAGATATCGCCTCAGATTGCACCAAGTACAGAGCATCTAATTATCAAAAAAATTCCCGGGGCCCTTAAGCGGGCCCCGGACCCCACGCCGAAAGACATTGCGCTCCGCATTATAAGTCCTCGGGCAGATCTCCCGACGCATCCTTAAAACACTTACAAAACTAAGCCTACCCAATTCCTTTACAAAAATAAAATGCAAGAAATTGATTATGCAGTCGAAAATACTTGGTTATCAAGTGAACAACAGAAGAAACTTAACTGGGCTTGTATTAAGAAATACAAGAGTACAATTTCAAACCGAGGAAACTTTTTTTTTTTTTTAAACCATGGTTTTACCGCAAACCAAAGCGATAATGAAAAAAAATCCTAATATTCTTCACAACATTTTGATGAAATGGGGCCAGGAATCGCCTCAGTTTGCACCACAGAACATCTATAGAATCAAAAATTTCCCGGGGCCCTTCAGTGGGCTCCGAACCCACGCCCTAAGACACTGCTCCGCGTTCGCATTAGTCAAGTTGGAGCAAATGCCTCAGCGCATCGCTCGTTGCAACAGTTTACAGTCTAAGTATATACAATTCCTTTTTTTTTAAGACAATGCAAGAAATTATGAAGACGAAAATACATGGTTTCAACTTTGAAGTACACAGTAGCTTAAAATTTGTAAAAAAAAAACAAGAGTATATTTTTAAAAAATCCTTACAAGATAATCAACTTTTGCACAAATAATGCAGGGGGAAAGGGGCCAGGAATCGCCTCAGATTGCACCACAGAGCATCTAGGATCCAAAATTTCTCGGGGCCGTTAAGCGGGCCCCGGACCCCACGCCGTAAGGGCTTTGCGCTTCACGCTCGCATTAGTCCTCGGAGCAACTACTCTGAAGGTGTGCCCCCCGTCTAAAGAAATCATGGATCCGCGCCTGCTAACTACGCATTATGTGCCCATTTTCAGGGCGCATTGTAAAGCTTTTGGGGCATATTCATATTCCTCGTTCATTTCAAAACTATCTTTACCATTTGGGAAATGGTTACTCAAAACAAATTGTCAGAAACTTTTAGGTCATGGTTTCTTTCATCTCGAGGGAGCAAATTTATGCTCGAGGGGGCACATTTATGTCTACAAAAGGGGCACTAGGGTAAATATTAGGGGGGGGGGTGCCCCCAGGCCGCCCCCCCCCTTCCCCGTTCCACCGCCCCTGCAACAAGGTACTCCGTTCTCTGAGTAAACCTACGCTAGCCTCACACTTTGTTAGCGGTCGGCTGACTAGAAGAATTCGCTGGCCCGGCTATACCTCCCAGGGTGCACTGAACTAATTCAAGCGAGAATTTCTACGCCAGCTGATTAGCATAAAAAGTGCCCCCCCCCCACAATTTCTTTTGAAAACGGAGACCGTTTGGCTTTAAAAACGGTGGAATTGTTTAAATATACCCAAGGATCAACTCCCTGGTTTGGGGGCTTCCATCTGAGGGCAGGCTTGATAAAATCACGGATGAAAAAATGGGTCCTATTTGCCTGTGAAAGTGGAAGGGTGCCACTTGTAAAATGGGTACATGCAGGCTCGGGAACTATCACTTTTCGGGAGGTGATTTTTATTTGGGTGTGAATATTTAAAAATGTAATTGGCTAATGTACGTAAAATTGAAAAGAAACGAAAAGATGAAAGACAAGACAATAATTTAATTTTTGTTTCAGAAACCCCAGTGATGTTGGCTTGCATGTTACTAGGCCCTGAACTTTGTTGATTTTACACTGTTTTCAATGGGGCTTGAATTAGTACAGTGGACCCCCCAGCACGTGTTCGTCGGCAAATTTGTCAACCCTCTCTCACGTCTTTCCTCCTTTGACCTTCGACAAGCGCAATTTTCAATTTTGTTTATGTTGTTGTCATGTTGTGCTATACATGCAAGATTTGATGTGTGTTAATATCTATATATATATAAGAGAAGTTTACTCGGCCTGCGAGACGATGTTTGCTCATGAAAGGATCCGAGACCGCGAGCTCACGCGGCGCCAAAATCGCTCCACGTCCTTGGAAAAATGCGGAGGGTGTCTTCCGCCGGGTCGGACGCTTCGGGTCGTCCTTATTTTCCCGTACGGACCGGCGATCCGTTTCGTCGATTTTTCGTGACTGCATTTTGCACAGGAATTTGCCGTCGTGTGCGCTTTCACGTTGACTGCCTGGCCGCCCCTATGCTGGCTTTTCTGCGTGTCTAGACTGTGCGAGGTCAGCGAGGCCAACGTAGGGGTTTCGTTTACGTGTTCTACTCGGCCGTTCGGCAAAAGCGTTCACCAAACGTTAGTATGGGGTGACCTTGGTAAAATATTTTTTGTCCATGGTGCGTGGCCACCAAGTGTCCCTATTCTTTCATATGCTTCGCTTGCCGCTCCTGCGCTGAGTGCAACGAATACTCAGAAGGACTACACATTAGTATGCCTTGCGCGGTCTGACCAATCGAAAGTCTACACTGCGTGGCACTTCCCGGCTATGTGTAAAACCGTCACTGGCAACGCGTACTGCAGCCTGCTCCACACCCTGGAAACGAGGTTGAGTCTACGGTGCTCGCTATTTGAAGCGCAAGCATGTGACGTCGCGTGGTAGAGTGCTGTTGCTTCCATAATGTGTTTACAGCTCCATGCTTCCACCACCAAGGCTGAGCGTTGTGAGTTCGCTGCCCGCCATAATTCAGTGTCGCGTTATAATTTCGGGGGCCTGTTTGGGGTCAACGAAGGATATCGATGCATTGCTTCAAATATCGCGATAAAGTTGAATCGACTTCTTCCTCGCAGACGGTGTCGCAAATTGTAAGAAGTCAAGTTTACGTTTGTTGAAGAGTCCAATACTGAAACTTAATTGTGATCGACCTTCCTCCATGATTCAGACCGAATTTTATGGTAATTACACTCAACATTTTCATTTCAAATGACACCTTCACGTTTTATTGCATTATGATTTATTGTCAAAATTGTACATACAATCAGCCTTGCCTGTGTACTACAGTAACCTTTTCACTACGTTTTCCAAATGCGACTGCCTCACAAAATGCCAATTTAACAGACCAACGGGAACATTTACAGACAGTTGCCATGGTACATAACTATCATGTGTGTAAATCGACGGGGGATAGGGGGAACCCATGCCCCCCCCCCCCCCCACATTTCAAAGCGGGGGACATTGTTTGGTCCCCCGCCCCACCTCACCCCCACTTTTTCTTCCCCGAAAAAAATCGTAGCCTACAATAATGATTATATTGCTCAGAATGCATGTGGCTGATTCAATTACTCCAAACTCAAAACTTTAAAAGATGACCTTTTGCTCAAATTGGTTTTAGTGGTCACAAATTGCCTCAGATCACACCACAGAAATTGCTTTTCTATAACTGCATGTCTCCCCAACTATATCCCCCATTTACATTTAACTCTCCACATTTTCATCCACAACACTACGCCCTACCCGATCTATGATCGGGTAAATCAGCTTGTATACTATAAACTTGTCTGAGTTCTTATCATCCGCGGAAAGATTTTGATTTTATATATGCAACCCGGTGTATATGAGGCAATTTATATGCAACGCAGTGCATATGAAGTAAAAAGCCATTTGTATGGCCCTTTTTATAATTATTTTGTTCATGTCGGTATTTACAAATATTTAACATGCACATTAGCTAACTCTACTGAAAAAAAACCACAAAAATAACTGAAGATTTGAGAACGGACGAGGCCATAGATCCTTCCAGTAAATGCGCAGGATCAAAAACAAAAACAAAGCACCAAAGAAGGAAATTTACTGTAAGAAAAGGGGACACATCATCACGCAAAGAGAAAAGGCTGATCTAGATCAGTGAAATTACAGTATCTAAGACACGTTATTAACCTTTAATAGAGATCGATGTAGCAGACTGATCATTATGGAAACTAATTTACACTGTTCAATATAAATACCGTTGACCTTATGCAATATTTTATGCCGGCCGGCTGGACAACAAAATCACCGCATATTGATTTGACCCTGTACCGAGGTCATCATTATAACAAAATGGCAGTGTCGCACCCGGGGGTTGCAAGAAACGAAGTTGCGAAAACATCCCCCCCCCACAGCTCCAAGCAGGCCTAATCCCCTCAGAATTTGGGGCAGAACTGACCTTTTTTGAAACCCATTAAGTGCTCCCAAAAACTACCCCCCCCCCGCCCCACCTCACTCCTCCTTGTGCCTCCTTCGAATTATTGGACCCCAGTCTTGTCCCCATGTCATATTTCACACACAAAAATGCGGAGACTTTGTGAACCTTCAACTGAATAAAATGAACATCCATTTTCTACAAGGAAACAGTCATTTTACGGGATATTTGGCAGGGACCTCCAAACACCAACGAGATTTGGCAGGAACCTCCAAACACCAACGAGAGGGAAAGTCCCAAAGCCATCCCAAAAAGATCGGTCAATAAACTAACGGTTTGGACGTGTGTCAATAAATGCAGAAAAAGAAGGAAAGAAGAAAAAGAACGAAATAAACCTTGAAAACATTGACTTTCCGCAGGCCCGACTCGTTCCTTTCCGATTGGCAATTGTATGCAGATTGAAGAATCAGTTCGGGAGAAGATTTACATCCGCGTACGTACGTGCCGGACTTTCACATATGCTACTGTGTTTACCCAGTTGTACTTTCACTTTTTGAGAAAACACTGGATACATTAATGTTGAATGTGAAACTACATCTGAGTGTATAAGTGTAGAGGACGTTCTTCAAAACCGGCCATTTATGCTAACTACTTATTATGTGCCCATTTTCAGGGCGCATTGTGAAGCTTTTGGGCATATTCATATTCCTCGTTCATATCAAAACTATCTTTACCATTTGGGAAATGGTTACTCAAAACAAATTGTCAGAAACTTTTAGGTCATGTTTTCTTTCATCTCGAGGGAGCAAATTTATGCTCGAGGGGGCACATTTCTGTCCACAAAAGGGGCACTAGGGTAAATCTGAGGGGGGGGGGGTGCCCCCAGGCCGCCCCCTCCCCCGTTCCACCGCCCCTGCAACAAGGTACTCCGTTCTCTCGGAGTAAACCTACGCTAGCCTCACACTTTGTTAGCGGTCGGTTGAGGCCCGGCTACCTCCAAGCACGGAGGGTTCGTCGGCAAATTTGTCAACCCCCTCTCACGTCTTTCCTCCCTTGACCTCCGACAAGCACCAATTTTTAATTTTATTTATATTGTTGTCATGTTGTGCTATACATGCGAGATTTGATGTGTGTTAATATAAACTTGTCTGAGTTCTTATCATCCGCGGAAAGATTTTGATTTTATATATGCAACCCGGTGTATATGAGGCAATTTATATGCAACGCAGTGCATATGAAGTAAAAAGCAATTTTTATGGCCCTTTTTTTATAATTATTTTGTTCATTTCGGTATTTACAAATATTTAACATGCACATTAGCTAACTCTACTAAAAAAAAAAAAACCACAAAAATAACTGAAAGTTTGAGAATGGACGAGGCCATAGATCCTTCCAGTAGCTCCGCAGGATCAGAAACAAAAACAAAGCACCAAAAAAGGAAAATGACTTTAAGAAAAGGGGACATATCATTACGCCAGGAGAAAAGGCTGATCTAGATCAGTGAAATTACAGTATCTAAGACACGTTATTAAACTTTATTAGAGATCGACGTAGCAGACTGATCATTATGGAAACTAATAAACACTGATTAATATAAATACCGTTGACCTTATGCAATATTTTAACGCCGGCCGGCTGGACAACAAAATCACCGCATATTGATTTGACCCTGTACCGAGGTCATCATTATTACAAAATGGCAGTGTCGCACCCGGGGGCGTTCGGGGGGCTTTAGCCACCCCCCAAGAGGTTGTCAATTTTTTTTTTTAGTCCCTCGATTTGGCCTTGGTGATATGAATGTGGCCTGTTTTCGAGTAGTATAATAGGGGTGTAAGTGGCACCACAAAAATTTAACTTTTAAAAATGTGTAAAAAAAAAAAAACGTTGCAAAATGGCCCATGTGTATCGTGAAATACCAACCTTTAGCCAAACATGTACGTCTCTGAGCGAAAGAGGGCGCTATTTTCCTTTAAAATGTCTTGGCACGCTGCCGACGATTGTTTTCTCTGATGCTCAATTTTATTGGATGAAAGTTCGATGTCAACAGTCGTTTTGCCAGATATTTGGCAGGGACCTCCAAACACCAACGAGATTTGGCAGGGACCTCCAAACACCAACGAGATTTGGCAGGGACCTCCAAACGCCAACGAGATTTGGCAGGGACCTCCAAACGCCAACGAGATTTGGCAGGGACCTCCAAACGCCAACGAGATTTGGCAGGGACCTCCAAACACCAACGAGATTTGGCAGGGACCTCCAAACGCCAACGAGATTTGGCAGGGACCTCCAAACACCAACGAGAGGGAAAGTCCCGAAGCCATCCCAAAAAGATCGGTCAATAAACTAACGGTTTGGACGTGTGTCAATAAATGCAGAAAAAGGAGGAAAGAAGAAAAAAAAATAAACCTTGAAAACATTGACTTTCCGCAGGCCCGACTTGTTTCTATCCGATTGGCAACTGTTGCAGATTGAAGAATCACTTCGGGAGAAGATTCACATCCGCGTACGTACGTGCCGGACATTCACATGCTACTGTTTACCCAGTTGTACTTTCACTGTTTTGAGAAAACACTGGATACATTAATGTTGAATGTGAAACTACATCTGAGTGTATAAGTGTAGAGGACTTTCTTCAAAACCGGTCATTATGCAATCTACGCATTATGTGCCCATTTTCAGGGCGCATGGTTACTCAAAACAAATTGTCAGAAACTTTTAGGTCATGTTTTCTTTCATTTCGAGGGAGCAAATTTATGCTCGAGGGGACACATTTATGTCCACAAAAGGGGCACTAGGGTAAATGGGGGGGGGGATGCCCCCAGACCGCCCCTGCAACAAGGTACTCCGTTCTCTCTGAGTAAACCTACGCTAGCCTCACACTTTGTTAGCGGTCGGTTGAGGCCCGGCTACCTCCAAGCACGGAGGGTTCGTCGGCAAATTTGTCAACCCCCTCTCACGTCTTTCCTCCCTTGACCTTCGACAAGCGCAATTTTCAATTTTGTTTATATTGTTGTCATGTTCTGCTAAACGTGCGAGATTTGATGTGTGTTAATATATACTATAAAATTGATTTTACATAAAGTTATGCAACCCGGTGTATATAAGGCAATTTATATGCAACGCAGTGCATATGAAGTAAAAAGCAATTTTTATGGCCCTTTTTTATAATTATTTTGTTCATTTCGGTTTTTACAAATATTTAACATGCACATTAGCTAACTCTACTAAAAAAAAACCACAAAAATAACTTAAGATTTGAGAATGGACGAGGCCATAGATCCTTCCAGTAGCTCCGCAGGATCAGAAACAAAAACAAAGCACCAAAAAAGGAAAATTACTTTAAGAAAAGGGGACATGTCGTTAAGCCAGGAGAAAAGGCTGATCTAGATCAGTGAAATTACAGTATCTAAGACACGTTATTAACCTTTAATAGAGATCGACGTAGCAGACTGATCATTATGGAAACTAATAAACACTGATCAATATAAATACCGTTGACCTTATGCAATATTTTAACGCCGGCCGGCTGGACAACAAAATCACCGCATATTGATTTGACCCTGTACCGAGGTCATCATTATTACAAAATGGCAGTGTCGCGCCCGGGGGCGTTCGGGGGGCTTTAGAGGTCAATAGAGGGCGCTATTCACTGATAAGCGCCTACTTGAGAGTATCGCATGGATAGGAAATAAAGCTTTGGAGAAAGGAGGCCTTATGGCAAGGTTAAGAAAAGGCAACTTGAAGAAAAAAATAATAATTGGTGGGGAGCTATATATCAGGGAGGATCATCAGGAACGTGGGTGATGGCTGGGTGAGCAGGGCAATGGGTTGAGAAGAGAAGACGAATTATTTGAAATACAATTGGGGGCTGAGGCAAGGGATTAGGGGCAACAGGGTCGGGCGGGCAAAAAAGGGGGTTAGGTAGAATTATGAGAGGCGGGGCAAGAGAGGCTGAGTTGAGGGGGTGAGTTCTGGAGAAATGTAACAAGTTCTTTAACCCTAAAGGGGCCTGGGCGGAATCCGTCTCCCCCCCCCCCCAACTTTTTCCGCGATAGCTTTAAAAAACAAAATCGCGACCCGAGCTGTTCTGACTTTTTAGCCGCGAGCCTTGCGCATCTTTTAATACCAAAAAGATAAAAATCGGACAAACTTTTTCCCCCCATATTCGTAGGGTACACGGAATAGAATTACCATTCATGCATATGAATAATTAAAAAGCCATAATTCCAAAACCCTTTGACCTATAGTTAAACCAATGAAAGATCCCAAGCTTTATGCAATGACAAGTTGAGAGCCAGGGCTTACTGATTTCTTAGTATTCTACAGATGATTCATTACACTTTAATATAGGTATTCAATGTGCACTTCTGTCATAATTTTGATTGATTACACATTGTGATTTACTCGTATGTTTATTCACAATCACAGTTTTCACGGAGCCAATTCGATGCGACAATAAATCTGGAACCCGATGATCTATGAGGCTCCTGTCGAACCCTTGCAATCTCTGAGTCTAACCTGCGACCCCCAGTCGCGGAAACCTATCCTGACATTTGCCTGTCCATTTTTAGAACCCCATAGCCCAGACCTTCATCTTCGTATATCAGCATTTGACAAACTAAAGATGCACACTTCAATACGGGCGATTCCCAATAGTGCGCCTCCAAGAGTTTGCAACGCGTTGGCCAATCACAATGCGCAAAATCTGTCGACCCAATGCGCGTCTGGAAAAAGGTCGACTGATTTCGCGCATTGTGATTGGCCAACGCGTTGTAAACTCTTGGAGGCGCACTATTGGGAATCGCCCGTATTCAATTCATCCCAACATTTATTGCCATATTGCAACATGTAAATTTTAAAGAAGGTCGATATAAGAAAGATGTTTGATGATACAAGAATGAAAATTACATGTGTAAGACACGAATGCCAGACAGGCAATTTCGGAGGCATATTCAAAAGACAACGTCTTTAAAACAAGAGAATGGACAAAATTAATAACAACTCGTACAAAGAAAACAGAGAACAGAACAGGACAGACAAAACAAAACCAAACAAAAACGAACCAACGGACTGGGATGTTTGAAACCTAGAAAATTGGAATACTTGAAAATCACAGAAGAGAAAGAGGATGAAAAAATAGAATGATAAATGAGAAGGAGCTGTACAAGGTGAGTCAAAAAACGAAAACCAAATGTCCGGACTATTGTTTTAGTGAAGTTGTGCATGTAGCACTTTTAAAATCTAGCATATGAAA
This sequence comes from Patiria pectinifera, assembly GCA_029964075.1. Lineage (NCBI taxonomy): Eukaryota > Metazoa > Echinodermata > Asteroidea > Valvatida > Asterinidae > Patiria > Patiria pectinifera. The sequence continues at coordinate 24,091,919 of CM057147.1, read as the reverse complement.
GCCCAATCCATAATCTCTCTTTTAGTACAAGAATCATTCAAATCACTTATGTGCTTTTTAAGTTACGGAATTTTAAACACAACCATCGTTTTAAAGTTCTGTGCGCTTGCCCCCCCCCCCGGAAAACGGAGGCAAAAACAAGGAAAAGAGCTGCGAAGCCATAGTGCTGTTAATTTGATGGGAGGAGCAAATGTTCCCCTAAATCAACATGTCATCTTTCATTTTATTTTCATTTTTTGGTGGGTTGACCATTGACTTTTCGAGATATTCTCACCCAAAGAAGACGACCCCTATTTTCCCCCAAAGCGGAACGGTACAGCCATCTTGAAAAACGATTTCTCCACAACATGGCAAAATAGCGCCACTTTCGAGCCCAATTGCATCCAAAGTATACTCAAAATTGGAAGCCCCAAGTCCAGGCTAGAGGTTCATTGCCATATCTCTTCAATTCCCCAATTTTATGTCTCTCAGAACTCTCTAATATTTTTTTTAGGGTAAAACTTTATTCATGAGTTCGGCGAATGGATTTAGGCCTATGTGTGCACCCATAAAGACTTGCCAGTTTTGTCCACAGGGAGCTATCACAGCACAATATTGTTCACCAGAAAATCACTCTGGAGGTTCACACGGACCTTTATTTCATCAAATAGATATTCAACATTGGGTTGGTCGCCCCTCCCCTCCCCCACTGGAAATTTGGCAACCAGAGAAAAGCACAGTCCCACAATTACCATGATTAGGTGGTTTAACAGAAGGTGCCTTGTTGTCACCTTTTGTGGGTGTATTTTACGAAAACCCTGTTTTTCGCGCTCGGCCAGTTTATTCTACTCCCGTGGAAAGCGAATAGCGCCACCTATTGTCTGACATTGGCCATAATGGTGGTTTTGAACAGCGACCCCCCCCCCCTTTCAATTTTTGATTTGATGGAGGCCAGATGCCCGGTGAAAAACCTGTCTATACCTTTCAGCACGGATGAAATTGGGCGCCCCTCCACTATAACATCCGTCCCCCCCAAAACGCTGAGAACCCTGGCTGCGCCGCTAGCTGCTAGATGCTGATGTTTTAAGACCGGCATGGTAGGCTACTTCATGTTTAAAACAAGTCTATGAATAATAAGGCCAGAGTACTTGGAGTACATTGTGATATTATAATTCTGTACTGTGATGGCCTACTTTTATGTATACTTGTGACGCCTATACTATAAGTACATGTACATAATGTTAGCATCATGTATGTACTGCATTTTTTGCCCATGATCTCGCGAAGCCAGTTATAGCCTATTTGTGATTTAGTGTTTCAACTTCCAATAGCTCCTCTGACTTTATTTAACCAGAGAGCGCCCTCTACTGAAATAGCAACAAGCCGGGCAGTCTTCTTATTATTAAAGGGGCACTGTGTCCTTAAATGTGACCCAGGAAGTCGTTCTCACACGCATATACAGGAATTACACAAAACGCCCAGTTTTAAAGGATGGTCGTTTGGATGTCTATATCCTACTTTTAAATGTTCTTTTAGATTAACATCATTTCGTTCAAAGCGCCTTTTTGTAGCCCAATTGGGCTGTTCCAGGACGCAGCGTCCCTAAGCCTGATGCTGACACTGCAAAATTAGTTTCCAAATGCCATCTGGTCGTGTTTGGTTCCTCGACTGAATCAAATCAAATCAAATCAAATCAAATCAAATCACATTTATTTCCTCTTCATGACAGAAATGAAAAAGTAATATAAGTACTTAAACAAAATATAAAGGCCACTCGAGGTGGCAAACCCTTAAAAGCATAGCTTGTATCAGGCATGCCATTACACAAAACAGACGAATAATAACAGGGAAAAAAACAATTAAAACAAAGACCAATTACACGCATGTATAATTCTAAGCAGTTAGCAAAGTTGTGAAAAAGTTATAAAAATAATATTAATAATTAATAATGGGCTACGAGTAGGATCGTCGTGCATACAGAGTCCAATTATGGCAGAGGCATATAACATATTAAATATATTACATTACATAAGGTGCAATTTAAGTTTGCGTTTGAAAATATTATAAGACCTTAAACATCTGAGAGACAATGGTACATTGTTCTATATTTTAGGTCCGGTGTATTTAATGTTACATTGAAAGGCAGATGTTCTATGTTGCGGTATGTGGAAAGGTAAGTTAGTAGACATACGAGTATTATAGTTATGCAAATTGCAGTTTAGTACAAACATGTTTGAATAGGAAATGGCAGTAAGTTGTTATTAAACTTGTACATAAATAGAGCTTTTTGGTATTTATTTAGGTTTGTTATGCTTAAATATTTTAGTTCACGCAAGAGAGGTTGACTGTGGGCCATATATGGTGAATTTGTAATAATTCGAACAACTCTTTTCTGCAGTTTTATTAATTTATCCAAATTCGTACGAAATGTATTCCCCCACCCAATGTTACAGTAAGAAAAATAAGGAAGTATTAATGAACTATAGAGAGTATTCAAAGGCCTCAAAGGGAACAGTGTGTTTAAGTCTGTTGATAACTCCAATACTCTTAGAAACTTTACTTACAATCTCATCGATGTGATATTTCCAAGTCAATTTTTCATCGATGAGTACACCTAAAAATCTAAACTTGTCTACTTTCTTGATAGTTTTGCTATCCATTAAAATATTTAAGTTTGATGAGTTATTCTGTTTTTTCCTGTTACTGAAGATCATATAATTACATTTAGATGAATTAAGAGTTAAGTGATTAGCTTTTAACCAATCACAGATACTGACCAGTTCATTATTGACAATATTATAAAGGGAAATAACATCTTTGTTACTATAGAATAAAATAGTGTCATAAGCATATAATATAAAGGATAATAAGTTAGATGTCTTTGAAATGTCATTAATATAGAGTAGAAATAACAAAGGTCCCAACAGAGAGCCCTGGGGTACTCCGCATGAGATGCCTTTTAAATCAGAGAGGCAGTTATTAAATGTTGTACACTGTTTACGATTATTCAAATAGCTCGCAAACCAATCATGGGCAACCCCACGGATACCATAGAAATTTAATTTACGAAGAAGAATATCATGGTTTATAGTATCAAATGCTTTTGATAAATCTAAGAATACACCGATTGAAGAAGCATTCTCCTCAAACGTTTGGACTACTTTATCTGCTAGGTCAATAAGTGCCATTGAAGTGGAGAAATTAGATCGAAACCCATATTGGTTATCAGAAATGATGTTATATTTGGCTCAGCGGGGATCTCTTTTTTAAATATAGGAGTGACTTTGACAATTTTCAATTTATCTGGGAACACCCCTTTAGATAGAGATAAATTAAAAATGTGATACAGGGGATCACTTATATCGGTTATGACAGATTTGATTAACCCTGGTTTGACACCATCCAAGCCAGGAGACTTATTGTTTTTAAATTTGGAAACAATTTCATGAATTTCTGTTTTTGTTATTGGATTAAAGAAAATGGAATTTTCGTTAGGATCAGTCAAGTAATTCTCATAACTAGCATTTGCTTGAGGAAGAATTCGATTGAGAGAAGGGCCTATTTGAGTAAAGTAGTCATTAAAAGCATTTGAAATATCTTTGGTGTTATTTGTATGGTTTCCACGTATATTGAATTCAGAAGGGTCCTTTTGTGATTATTTTTGTTTAATAATGAGTTCATTATACACCATGTTTTTAGCATGACTTTTTACTTTTTCAAACTTGTCTTTATAAAATTTTGCTTTGGTAATCTTGATGATGGCATTAAACTTGTTACGGAAAATCTTGTATTTGTCAAAATAGTTACTAGTTGGGTTTTTAAAATATTTTTTGTATAGTTTATTTTTATGATTAATTGAATTCAAGATTCCATCCGTCATCCATAATTTGAGTTTCTTAGAGGGCTTGGTTTTCTTTAGGGGAAAGTTATCTTGAAATATCTTTAAAAAGTCCGAATGAAAATTATCAGAAATATAATTAGGGTTATCCGTACAAGTGATATTCCAATTTGCGTTGTTTAAATTGATTTTGAACCTTTACAATCTATCTGCTGTAATGTGTCTGTATAATCGACCTGCTTTTTGTTTATCAATTCCTCTAATATTAAAGGAAGATATCTGATAAATTGGTAAGTGGTCAGAAACGTCATTGAACAGGATGCCGCTTTCTGTACGTCCAGTACTGTTTGATATAATATTATCTATTAAGGTAGCAGTTGTTGACGTTATGTGAGTTGGTCTGTCTATCAGCGGTAAAAAGGAACTGCTAAAAAGAGAATTAATAAAATTCTGAGTTGGATTATGGCTATTGTAGTTCAACAAATCAATGTTAAAATCGCCCATGATGAAGGAAATTTTATTTTCCTTGTTTATGTTTGCCACGATAGTGTAAAAAAAATCAACAAATTCATTTGTATTTAAACAAGGCGGTTTATAAACTATTCCAACAATAATATGTTTACCCTCAGTGCAAGGAATTTCAATAAATAATGAGTCACATTCAGAACAATTCAGTATTAGGTCATTACGGAGAAAAAAGTCAAGGAATTGTGCACGTACAGTGCAACACCGCCACCTGTCCTATTTTGTCTATTTTTTCTTAACGCATGAATAATCTTTTATGTGCATATCAGGACTCTGATCATTTAACCAAGTTTCACTAAAACCAATCACATAGAATTGGAAGTTAAGAATATTTATGAAATCAATCTTTTGGTCAATCCACGTTTATTGTAAAAAAAAATAATAATAATAATAAAGTAACAACAGGCGGCTGTACCAGTGTATGATACACTTCTCATAGCGATCCATTTACACGTAATGGAGGCAAACTCACGGTGTGGTGTATTCGGCTGTGATATTGCATTGCATTAACGTCCACATAAGGTAAGGCTGGCCTTGCAATTAGTATAGTATTATGAGAAAGTTCCATATGCTACTGTATAAGGCTGGCGCTTATCATGATAATACGCGGTTTATGGTATTACTGATAGCTAATATTGGGGACAAATGGGGACATAAAAGACACACGCCCTAAAAACGTACGGGAACGGGACGGTGTGTGAAATAAGTTTGAGATGATATATAAACGCTGATTACGCGTTAGTTCTGTGGGGCTTTTAAGCTCTGAGGGTGCATCCCCGGTTTGTGAGTCTGTCAAACATTGAGGGTTCATTTGTTTTTCATTTCAAAGCTTAGTTATAATTGAGGAATTTGCCAAATCGCTCATATTGTTGAGCTCATTCCGGCATTATGAGAATTAAAACCTGTCTGGCTGTGTGCATCTGTCTGTGTGTCATCATTAATGTCGCCAATGGTGGTAAGTTTTCTTCTTCATTGCACGAATTCACGTGAAGTCGCAGAGAACTAAACTTCAAGGAAACACATAGAACAGAGAATTGTAGACCGAAGACTGCCTTTGTTTTCGTAATTAGTTTATACATTTGGATAGAATGAAGTTACCGCTCCAAAGATTTCGGCTGTCTCATGAAAGATGTTTTTGCAAATTTGTATACAATGAAAACATCATATGAACTAATTTTCAAAGCTAAGTCCACCGGGCAGAGGGTTTTGTAATTCTCGTCATAAATAATTCATATATCACCGTCGTTTTTCAAGCACCCTTGTGTGCGAGGGAAAGACCTTCATTTAAGGCCATCGATAGCCTGCGTTTTATCATAGAGCTAGGACCCATAGTTCGATCAACTCATCAACCATGCCCAAAAGACTTTGCGAGTCAACGCGGAAACAGTGCGACGCGGTTATATTGGAAAAGTACAGGAGTGAATTCTGCCCCTTGAAAGATGCTTAAATATCGCATATGCACTGCCTATACTTTTTGACGCTGGGTGATTAAAGATTAGATTATAGAATTAGAGAAGACTAGCCAGAGGCGCGGTGCATGAATTGGGATCCACTATGCAGTGGGCACTCTTAGGGCGTCATTCTGAGAAGGGGGCTGTCAATGCTAGTGGGGGGGGGGCAATGTATAGATTTGGGTTCCCGTGGAAATTTCATGTTAATTCATGGCAATCATTATAAATGCATTCTTATGAGTCCTGAGAACAAGAAAATTGCTGTTGCCATTTTTTCCATTGACCTTTAGTGACCTTGACCTGAGGTCAAAGTTCATGGGTCATCACTTAAAATTTGCCTTTCGGGAGGGTGTGCGAAGATTTTTAAGGCAAGTGAGCATATATTGTGAGTTTCTTCATTATAATAAATATTCTTATTAATGTATTTATGGGTTTTGCAGAAAAAAACATGGGAAATGTCATTTTTACCCTAAAAGGACCGGGTTATTTTGACCATCTCACACGGATTCCGCCACCCCCCGCCCCCACCCCTATTATCTGGGCCATCGAGTGACAATAAAATTATGAAACTCTGTTTATGCATGGAACAACTTAACATGAATATACCCAAGAAATTTCATGACTATAGGTCAAAGGGGTTTTGGAATTATGGCTAATTAATTATTCATATACATGCACGAATGGTAATTCTGCTTTGTGTTCACTACGTATGGGGAAATTCAGTTTTCATTCCGCGTAGCGCCGAAAAAAGGCTTATTTTTGCCTTCCTCAAATTCTGAGGTTAGGGCACACGGCCGGGAAGGGAGTACAGCACCCCACCCCTGTTGTAGTATATACTACTGAGATTGGCCCTATAGGTGTTTGGTGCGTGTAAAAGTGAGGTGGGCGTTATAATGTTACTGGCGTGAATGTCATTGCCGTTATCGCCACCGTTGTGACACGAAACTCCTCCCCATGTCTAGGTTCCGCATGCAGTGATGTAACCTACGTCACCAGGGACGAATGGAACGCCAGGGACCCTAAGGCTCGCGTGGACATGGCCAACCCCCTGGGCTTCGCCGTGGTGCATCACACGGCCAGCTCGGAGTGCACCACGCCGTACGACTGCGCACAAGAGGTCCGGAACATGCAGGATTATCACATGGATGGACACGGTAATAACTGACGGGGGCGGGGGACCTTTCCATGGAGGTCCTAGAAAAAAATACTTAGCAGAATACATTCAATAAACCAAACTTTTAATTTTAAACAGTTTAGATATTTGCCTGTGGCTGCTTTCTACTGATTTGCGCTTAAAGCGCGAAAACAGTAGGCGTATTAAACTAATGCACCTCTGTGAAAAGTCTGTCACGAGCCAATATACAAGGTCCATTAAGCAGGCGTTTATCTCCCGTTTCCCTGGCATGAAACGACAGAGAATAATTTCAACTTCCCCTGGATGGGATGCCAGTCCGCCGCAGGCTTCTCCCCAACTATTATATTGCCGCAACCCATTTATACACTCCTGTGTGGAGAGAGGCAAGTGGGGGTGAAGTGGCTTGCCCAGGAACACAACAGCTGGATTTAAACCATGAGTTACAAACCCTAATCACTAGGCCGCACGCACCCCCCCCCCCATGAAATGTGTTTCAAGTTTATTTCATGCAATTAAAATTCATGTACAGGTTGTCCCACAAACAAAAACCTAACGGTCGAAAACCAGTTAATAAAGGTATATTGCATGTGGGTTTTGGAATACATGTATTTTCAAATTACCTCTTAAAGTGCGATAACCAATCTACCATACAAACTTTCTTCCATTCAAAAAGATGCATTGGAACAAACGCTATGCTTCATCGAACTCAAGGGTTGAAAATCGGTTTGGGCCACTTTCCTTGAAAGTGAGAAAGCGCAGTTCGAGAAACACACAAAGGGTTTTATTCCTTTGCTCAAGAGTTACGTTATTCTAGGCTTCCAGCTGTAAACTTGATAAATAAAATAGTGGCCCAAGTGGTTTTTCAAGTACCGTGTTGCTGTATCTTTTGAACAAAACATCCTAATAAAACCAATTAAAAAGCATTTGGAAGACCAATTATTTCTACTCAGCAATATATTCGTCACGACTTTGAATACTATCTTGTGGTACAATATGACCTCAAACTGTTGATAAAACATACAATACGTTTTGCATAATAATGGTTTCTGATTGGTGTCATTTCCAGGATGGGATGATATCGGTTACAACCTTGTGATTGGTGGGGACGAGAGGGTCTACATAGGGCGCGGCTGGGACACCGTAGGTGCCCACGCTGGTTCCACGTTCTTCAACCAAAACTCCGTGGGCATTACGATCATCGGAGACTACACCAACAAACTGGTAATAATTATGACCATTCAGAATTTTAACTTTTATCGAATTCATAATTTTACACCATATCCTTTACATAGATATTCATTAAACTATTGTTATAGGCCTAACGTGTAGATTATTTCCACTTTTGCTGCAGATTCGTAACGAATCTATAGTAAACTGTAGATTCGCAACGAACTACCATGGATTCTGGATTTGTGTAAAATTACCATTATTGTACTGCGGAAATGAGGTAACATGGAAAACAAATTTAAAAGCGATAATGTTGCGAACTAATAATGTATCACTTGACGAGCTAGAAGATTTGAAGGTATTTTGTGTCAAGAAAAATCCACAACTGTCGCCATCAGTCATGACTTACTAAGTTGACTTACTTTTGGCAGTGACACATGAACCTTACTATACTGACGCCAATTCCATTCATGGGCGTCTCGCCCCGGAAAAGTACCCCAAGCAAGAAGAGGGAAAAAAGAGGAAAAAAAAAAGTCATAGCGCGAAGTCATAGTGGTGTACATTAAATGGGTTGGGGGAGGCAACATGTCCCCGCCCCCCTCTAAAACTGATAAATCGAGAAGATTTTGAGAAATGCAGGAATTTTTTGGGAAAAATATGTTTTGCCCCCCTCTAGAAAAAAATCCTGGCGACACCCACTAATTGTAAGCATGCTTCCATTCGTCGTTCATTGACTATGTACGCATGAGTAGTTTTACAAATCTACGTACACTTATTCAAAAACACGGAGAGTGGGGTGATGCATGGGACTCATTTTGAGTAAACCTTTTGAAAAATATATAGTTAAGTCAAAGAATAAACTCGGAACTGTAGATTCGATACTAAGAATGGACTCGACACACGAATCTACAGTTCCTCGTCCATTCTCTAAAACAGAATGATTTCTTTTATACTAACATTTACTTACCTCTACTCTCTAAACATTTATTTACGTCTACTCTCTAAATTCTAAAAAGTTAAACTATAGGTACCAGACGATTTAGAGTGAAAAACACTCTTATTTTAGATTGAAATACTCTTATAAGTCAAACAAGACAGTGGCAACTCGAGAACGAAAACTGGATTTAATCCATTGAATAAATTTTACTTTAAAACGTCTGGTACCTAGTTTCAGTCGGTGAAAGTGAATAGTCACTCTTCATAATTATGCATACATCGCAAAACTGAGATCAAAAATAAAGATTATGTACACAAATAATTGATATCGAGTTATCGCTGAGCGTTTTGTTGGCCATTTGTGTTCATACGTTTACTGATATTGGTAAGCAAATTGAAATTTGAAATATGCATGCACATTGAAATAGTGTAGGATAAGAGGTAGCGGAATCTGCAATCTGCAATTTGTTTCATGTAATCTGGAGAAAAAAATGATAACGTAGTTCTCTCCGAGTTCAAGCATAATTAATTTTATAAAACATGTTTCTGTCCAAATTACTTGAAGTTTATACTTATTCTAACGGTGACTGCTCTATGTTCTGACATCCCTATGTTCCAACAACCCGCACATAAGATTGTGTTACTCCCGGTTAGGGTTAGGGTTAGGGTAAGGAATAGGTATATGTGCAGTCGGAACATAGGTGTCGGAACATAGAGGTGTAACCATTCCCAGCAGAAATGAACTTAATTGCCCTTGTTTATTCTCACGGTCAATGTCATATCTTTATGTGCTCACTCGCAGTTGGATTGCCGAACTGACTTACTCATTATGGTTGAAATTCATTCTTGTTTTCCGCCTTTTTTATCTTCATTTCGCCAGCCCACCGACGGCGTACTCCGGGTTCTCAAACAGCTACTAGTCTGCGGTGTGGAGTCCGGTCACCTGACCGAGCAGTACCTGCTGCGAGGACACCGTGATGTACGGGAGAGCGGCCCCACGGCTTGCCCCGGCGACACGCTGTACCCAGAGATCCAGACCTGGCCCCACTTCCTCGAACAGTGCCCGGACTAACTCTCATAGAGAGAAGAAAACAACTAGAGGTGGGCGTTTGTTGAGTTACAAACGCAGAGTGGTCGAGCAGACAACTATTTCATTAAACACTGCGCAGTTTAAGTTATGAATGATCAATGATTTTATGTCAGAACAAAGGATCACGAAAATTTGTCCTTTCCAGTACAACCAATTATTTTGTTTAAAACAAAAATGCATCAAATTTCAGTATACATTTCATGTACACGTACAAGCCTGGTTTGATGACGTCATCAGCCCAAAAGGGAACGTGAATACTGATTTAGTTCGGAGAGGATACATGTTCAGTATGAAGTTAAAATAACGTATAAAAATATGGAAAATATAAGTGTATGTATAAATAACACCTAACTTCCGGTTGGATGACGTCACAGCATTAAGGATCCAAAGGTCAACATTGTAACAGATATCTCTCCTGAAGACGGTCAGACTCTCCTGAAGACGGTCAGAGCATACTGACCGGAACGTCGAGTTTATACCTCTGGTTCTTTTCAGAACCATTCTCTTAGTTGAGAAATTATTCGCACATGGTGTTTCCGCAAACCTTTCATTATTTAGTAACAGATATCATTATTTGAACGATAGAATTAAATTTGAAATAAAACTGATCTTTTGCAAATTCTCCCTACTGTAACTTCCGGTCTGATGCCGTTATCATTTTGAAACCTTGCAAAGTTATATGAAGTTGATAAAAAAAAAATTACAAGGGGCAATTTGGTTAAATTTGGACGGATGGTTTTTAAAACGAAAAATGCAAACTATTTGATGTACCGCTAGTGGGCGCCCTTTCAGATGATGACGTCATGATGCTGTATTTGTGTCCTTTAATCCTTTCTAAACACTTCCATAATATTGCTTATAGAAAAAAGCTTCCGCTCTCCAGTTATATTCAATTTTTATTGCACTTCCGGTCACACAGGAAGTGAAGGTCAAGCGGTTTTGTGCCCGGGAATAAGAATTGTTGCCCGAGGCATCATTTACAACCTCACGCACAAACGAACACGATACTCTCTTTAGTTCTAAAGATATAGCTGAAACTATTTTCTCTTATTTGGCCCTTAAATTGCTAGTAATTTGATACCTGATGGCGTCATAATAATGTCAGATTTTTTTTAAAACATCTTCGGACGGGGGTTCAAGTTCATACCAGGTTTTATCATAATTCCGTAAATCGTTTTGAAGAAATTCGGTTCGTTTTGATTTTGAGGCTTCTGTCTGTATTTCAAATTCACCTTACTTTGACATTCCGATTGACCCAGAAGTAAAGGTCAAGCGAGTTCACGTACACGACAAAAAAAATGTTATCAATTAATGGTCTATAACTACAACGTATGAACATGATTGATTATTTTGTTCGAGAGTTATAAGTGAAAGAAAGTACCATTTTTTGGCAATAACAGGATCGATCAGACACTATCGGCAAAAACATTGTGACACTGGGAAGACGAATTGCGATGTTAAAGAACAATTTATGACAATTACCCATGAAAATACCCAATTAACCATTCAAAACATTATTCCTTTTGCTTATTTTGATTACGTTTTTAGTAATAACCATTGAATTGAAGTGGTTGCAAAAACAATGCGCACCATGACGTAATTAGAATATTATATAATGGAATATGGCATGCAGGCATTGTGATGCCGAAGTACGGTACCTTGAATAATAGGTTATTCATACTAATATGCTGCAATTGGAAAATATAATATAATCTTGCTTGTTAATTCATTTTATATTCCTGAATATACACGTTTGACCCCAATATAACATGAAACGTCAGTAAATCTCCACCATATGGCTATGGGCTCCGTGCACATATACCCCTTCAACCTGCCTCGACTCCATGCGCGTTCCTTCCGAAGGACAATGGCGACAGGGAACCAGACTACCAGTAAAGGAGAGTTGGGGTAGACCTAGACTGGTTCCCGGTCCATCCACTGCGTTTTTCCAAATCATCCGAAGCTATTCGTCTGGGAGACCATCGCAAGTTAAATGCGAACATATTCGCGTCCCCGGCGACGCCTGACGCTCACGTCACGCGAAGACACTGTGGCTAATAGTAATAGGCCTATACATGTAGCTTTGGCTCATTCAGAAGTCGTGCGTACTTCGCGTGCGAACAGTACAGTACAGTACAGCACGCCCTCCCTGCGTGTCCCGTTCACGGGGCTCTCAAAAGTGGTCAAAAAACGTACTCTTTTGTTGGCGCACGGAGCCCATAAGCGACAGATCTGATATATTCTAAAATGTACAATGTACACCGTCTGAAGCAAAATGAAAAACACCGTATACAATAAACCCCTCCATGGTGAAAAAAAATGTCAAAGTCCACAATATAATGGAGAGATAAGGCGAAGTAAAAAAACAACATGTTTCTCGTCCCCGCCCGCTTCCTTTTTGGAGGCCGCCTGGATTTTTAAAATTATTTTTTATTTTAAAAAAATGCAGAAAAAAAACACCGAAAAAGTCCACGGTTAAAGCAAATGCATCTAAAACTGTTCATTGTAGACCAATACAACTCTAAATGACACTGTAAATATGTTCAGTTCTCTTGTCCAACTTGTCTTTCATTTTAAAAGTGTCTTTGAACAGTGGAAACACCAACGGTTGCAGGAAATTTTAAAATGGCGGCAATCTTGAAAAAAATAAAAAGCCCCGCTTCCTCCTTTTTTTCAAACACCCGGACGAGAAACATTTTTTTTTTCAATTCGGCCTAAGGAACCAGCCGACAGGTTGCTTGTATGAGGCTGCATCCTAATCAGCTGCTAGAGCTAGGTCTAGGTCTGCTTCCGTTGAAAATACGCGGGGACGCGCTGACCGTAATAGACGTAGCCGTAGCTCTGGAAGCCCGTTTCGAACACGGCCTATTTGGCTGCCACGCTCGGTTAGCATACACCTTATGCGTCAGCAGCCATCTTAGAGGGCAATGCCTCTGTTTGGATGAGATATTCATGAGTGAAACTTTGTGCATTGTTACTGAATTATAATAACAAAAGATGCCCTTCAAGATGGCCGCCACACATAAGGTCTATTCTCATTATATAAATGGCTGAAAAGCGTGCGTGTAATCTGCTGAAATTATCGCCGATAAGCATTTGTAACAGACTGTATCATTAAACTAAGACCCAAATTACTTAAAACATCCAGAACTTATTACTAATTTAGTGCTGTTCTCAGTAGACCTATTAGAGTATCAATTATGCAAAACTGAGAAAAAAAACCATAACCTTCACCAAATGCAGAAAATTAAAGTATGTCGTAATGTTTTGTATCTCAACGGTTGATAAAAGCCTTTGTCGTTCCAACTGGGCCTATCGTGCACAAATTGTGATAGTGCGCATAATTATGACTGGTTCTAAACTAAATTCTAATTATGGCTGCCAGGTTTTCAAAACATTGTGCATTCAAAATTTTGACGCGAATCAGTGACGCTGGAAGCGGTGTTTCTATCTGCAGCACACATCGTCAATGGATCATGATTATTCAGCTAGTTCGATGTTTATTCATCAGAAAATAACAATGACGTCGCTCAGTAATGGGTGTACATTAAAGCATTTCAAAGAACGGCTTTCGTCGAGCTGCCACAGGAATGAACTATGGATCGCAAGATCTGCGGCTCAAACCTATGTTCATAAGTTCATCAAGTATTTGCGTTGGTTGGGATAAGTTTAATTGAAGGGAAAACACTACGAGAATCTAAGTGTCTTCCATCCACACAGCGTGATAAAATATTCAAATCTTGAAGACACTCGCTTGTTCGCAACTTGACGGTCACGTGATCACTAATTATGTACATGAATATTCAAGAGGCCCAAGTCGTTGGTGTTTGGTCAGTTAGTTAGCCCGTGGGTGCCTTTCCTCCAGGCCATTTGATGGGCTCATGAACTATGATGGCTCCAGTGGCCTCGTCGAACGTACCAATAACCTACCAGGAGAAACAAAGTCCGGTCATTATTAAAAAATATCTTTATGCTTAATTAAATTGTATTTATTCAACATTTGGAGAGGAATTGTCTTATTCATGTGGGATCCCTCGGAAGATAGAGGATGCATGAGGAACTGGGACCGTGTGACGAGTCATACGAGGCAACGCAAAGACAACTTGTTCCAGGCAAGAAGAAAATGACAGGCACATTAGGCCAAAAAAAAAATATTCGGTCTCTAGTCAGACCAAAGTTTCGGCATTGACGCGGGGACGCGGCTTTTTTTTGCTTTTTTTTTTTGCTTTTTTTTCTTCAAGCTTGGATTGTACAGACAAGGTGGGGTACTAGTTTTCTTTTTTTTTTTGGTGTCCTCATGGACATTGGTGTACTCCATAATTTGCCTTGGTGCTCTCGATCATTTGCCTTAATGCAATTTCCTATTCCTTGGTGCTCTTTGGTAAAACATTTTTGAGGAGGTGCGGCAATAGAGGGCGCTGTTGGAGCTACCGCGGAACATTTTGAAAAAAAGATTGACGCACATGATTAAAATCGACGCGCGCGCTGACCAGAGATCGACTTATTTTTTTTTTTTTTTTTTGGCCTTATACAAACTTTCTCCATAACCTATCCCGGATATATGTCTTGATGATGATTCCTTGATACAATAAAGATGATTCTTACTTTAAAATATAATCTTTCTTTTTTTTTACTGAAGACTTCAAACTCACATCGAACGTTCCCTTCTTGGTGTCCGTCATATCCAGTAGTTCACACACCCCGAGGCGATCCCCATTGGCGCTGATGCGAACTGCGCCGGTTACACCTGTCACCAAATTGTCGGCAAAATCACAGGACAGTACGTGTATATGTTTTTTCAAACTTTAAAAATCAAATAAGCTTTTCAACTTAAATAGCTGAATTTTTTGTTGTGCTGTTGTACTGCTGCTGCTGCTGCTGCTACTGATAAGAACTATCGAACATTAGCTGGTATACCCAGCTTTTGATACATACCCTGGAATGTTCGGTCCCACATTTTCTTTGTCACTGCTCGTCCATCCCTTACGTCGTCATCCTCGGCCACAATTTCATTGATCACATCGGCGTAAATCAGAACAGCATCGTGGGTCGCAGCAGCAAACAGATTTTCCTTGGAAAAAAAAATGCACAATAATGAAATGTAATAGACATGAGACCTAGTGGAATGACGTAATGGCTTTGTTTACATATGCGCTTTCCTTTGAGCTCGAAGTCGGGACGCCAGACGAAGTAGGGACCGTCTACCACATAATGAAGTGCACATGTAAACAAAGCGTGACGTCATTAGGTCTCCAGCCTATTGCAGGCGCTGTGACGTGGCTTTATGCTTGGTACAGGATCAGACTTGCGGCATTTGCTCTATGATTGCTATGGATATTTGTTGGCAAAACGGAAATTGACGATACCTGTGCTGTCGTGATTGTAAAATTGAAATAAGTGAATATAATGCGCAATATATTTTCTAGTGTAAGATCCAAGACGTAGCTTTCTTGAAATGAAAATAGACTGAATGTCTGCTGCCACCAAGGGGTCACTATTTAGTCCCGAAGGTGAAAGGTCACATACCCCACTGCCTAATTCACGCCCGTATAAGGTCAGCTGGCGATCTTTCAACTCACGCTGGAACGCATGGTACACGGGGATATCAGGAACATGGTACCGCATCATCAACAACGCCTTCAGTGCTTCAACTGTCTCCGCATTGTTGTTTTCGAACTGAAAGACGTTGAAATGGAATCAACGGAGTGCTGTTTAATACGTCTCTAAAAACGTACCGTTAATACCATATGGTACATCCCGTGGTATTAATGGTCAACGGTACACCCATGGGTGGACGTCTCCCCATGGGTGGACGTCACCTCTGGCTTACCCCAGGGTAGCGTACTCGGACCATTGTTATTTAATCTTTTTGTTAATGACATATCCAATTCCATTTCATCTATTTGCGTGTTATTTGCAGATGATATCCTCTTATATCGTGACATACAATGTCCCAATGATCAGGTAGAACTTCAGTTAGATTTAAATAGACTTAATCACTGGTGTGACCTAAACGATATGACTTTCAATACTAGCAAAACCAAAGTTATGCATATCACTAGAAGCCGCCATGTCAATCCTCCAGTCTATAAACTAGGAAAAACCCCACTCATCACTACCAACTCTTATCAATATCTAGGCCTCACTATAGATGCTAATCTCAGCTGGACAACTCACATTTCCAGTATCGTAGCTAGAGCCAATCGCCTTTTAGGGTTTATAAGAACAGTTGCTAGAGAATCCTCCCCTAAGGCTATTTTCGCTTTATACAAATCACTAGTCCTCCCCATCCTTGAGTATGGTTTGCCAGCAAGGCACCCGCACACCTCAATTCTACAACGTAAGCTTGAGAAAGTCCAGCAGACAGCTACTCGTCTTGCTCTTGGTCAAAGGCGAGGGGAAATGTCGTACGAGGACAGATTGCAGCGGCTTAACTGGCACCCCTTAACCCTGCGACGTAACTATTTGTTATGTTCCTTTGTTTTTAAGGTTTTGTACGGTTTTTCAACATGTGAGTCCCTTTAATAGAAGCAACATTGTTATCAACACTCGTCACATTGACTCTCTCACATTCCGCCATCTTCCTGCGCGCACAGATTCGCTGCTTCATTCTCCTTCCCGTCGATTCCCAAGGTTGTGGGATAATATTCCATCTCACATCCGGGATGCTGCTGTGATCTGTCCTCTGACAACATTTCTCCGCCAACTGAAAGATGTCTGTTTAAACGTCTGATTTTGTTTGCCATGATTTAATTTTATCCTCCCGGTTTTGACAGGGAGCATGCAAGTGTAGGAACTGGTCCTTCCCCCTCCCCTCGATTCTGTGTTAATTTGTGTGCTATTTCTCGTCCTTGTCGTATTATGTCTGGGACAACATGCTTCCGAGCAACAGTAATTTAGTTTACTTTTGTTGTCCCTGACCCGCATAATACTGTTGTTTTTTGTGGCAGTTTATTCATTGTGTCCCTCCTAAGATTCAGCCCCTTTACTTGCATGCCCCCTCTCATATCCTCTTATACCCACCTCGTTTTTTTTTCACTGAATCCGTTCTCCATGCTCGTCTGGCTGCCCTCCGCTCATTTGTTCTGTTTTTGCCCTTTTGGCTATTTGTTGTATTCGGTTATACGTTCTTTTGTCATTTAATTGTTTACATTTTGTGCCGTTTTGATTGCTTGTTGCTGTTCTGTTCAGGTCGAATAAATAATAATAATAATAATAATAATATCTAGAGGTTCGCGTTTGTTGAGTTACAAACACAGAGTGGTCGGGCTGGCATATTTTCTTGTGTTTACAATGACTTAATCATAATTGAACTGCACATTACCCCTCCCATTACCCTGCACCCATTACCCTGTGTTTTTCACAAAGAAAATCACACAACCTGCAGTTGAACTTGTTGCTTTACCTCGACAAGACTTGTAGGCCTATCAGGAAGCGCACATCTGGTGCTGCATGGATGGCTACTCAAGCATACAACCAGTTGGGACTATTGGTAGACTTGCCGGAGCCTCTTACGTCGTTGGAGTTTATGCAACATATGCTAGTCATATCATAAAATGGCTTTTATGGGTTTTTTCTTTTGCGTGGGCACAATAAAATTCTGCACTGACTTTACGACAGAAAAGTTTGTGGCTACAAGCTGTAGAAATATTAATTTTCAGCATTCAGATATGAGAGGAAAACTGGTGAGGCGTGATTTCAATCGGTTATGGAAAGAAAGATTGTTTTTCTTTTATTTGAGGCTAATTTCTATATTTTGAATTCACCTAACTTTGACCTTCCAGCAGCCCCGGAAGGAAAGGTCAAACGACTTTGACTTCCGGATGATGACGTCATCACACTATTTTTGTGTCTGGCATTCCTCACTAAACACTTTTATAATATATGTGTCTGTAGTAAAATGCTTCCGCTTTTGAGCTATATTCAGTTTTTATTGCAATTCCGGTAACACCGGAAGTAAAGGTCAAGCGGTTTTGTGTCTGGGGACAAGAAATGTTCCTCACGGCATAGTCTAAAACCTCACGAAAAAAACGTACACGATACTCTATTTAGTTCAAAAGATATACGCAAACTATTTTGTCAAAATTTGCCCTTAAATCGCTTGTAATTTGATACCTGATGACGTCATGATGGCGTAACAAAAATTATAACATCTTCGTAACAAGGTACAAGTTCACACAAGGTTCTGTGATCATACCGTGAACTGTTTGGAAGAAATGTTGCTTTGTTTTGATTTCAGGCTAACGTCTTCATTTTGAATTCATTTAACTTTGACCTTCCGGTAGACCCAGAAGTAAAGGTCAAGCGAGTTCACGTACATGGCAAAAAATGTTTAGCGATTAATGGTCTATCTGATTACAGAATACAAACATCATTAAATGTTTAGTTCAAGAGTTATAAATGAAAGTATTTGGTCACTTTTTCAGTTAAAATCACGTGTAATTTGACACCTGATGACATAATCATGACGTCAGAGTAATATGCACCACTTCGGATGATGGTCGATATATATTGAAAGTTACAAGTTCATACCATATACCGTTTAAGAGAAAACCCGCGGAGAAGTATTGTCCGGGAAAAAAAAAAAAAAAGACTAGAGGTTCGCGTTTGTTGAGTTACAAACACAGAGTGGTCGGGCTGGCATATTTTCTTGTGTTTAAACTTACTTAATCATAATTGAACTGCACATTACCCCTCCAATTACCCTGCAACCATTACCCTGTGTTTTTCACAAAGAAAATCACACAACCTGCAGTTGAACTTGTTGCTACCTCGACAAGACTTGTAGGCCTATCAGGAAGCGCACATCTGGTGCTGCATGGATGGCTACTCAAGCATATAACCAGTTGGGACTATTGGTAGACTTGACGAAGCTTCTAATGTCGTTGGAGCTTATGCAACAGAATTATGCTAATCTTAAAATAAAACGGCTTTTATGTTGGTTTTTTTTGTTTGTTTTGCATGGGCATAATAAAATTCTGCACTAAGGTTACGTCATTGGTAGAATTGACGGAGCGCCTCACGTCGTTAGACTTTATGAAACATAATAATGCTGAAATGGCCTGTATGGTTTTTTTGGTGGTCTTTTGAATGGGTATAATAAAATTCTGCACCGAAGTTATGACAACGGTAGACTTGACGGAGCCTCTAACGTCGTTGAAACATATGGTAATCATATCATAAAATGGCTTTTATGTTTGTTTGTTTTTTCTGTTGCATGGGCATAATGAAATTCTGCACTGACTTTACGACAGAAAAGTTTGTGGCTACATGCTGTAGAAATATTAGTTTTCAGTATTCAGATATGAGAGGAAAACTGGTGAGGCGCGATTTCAATCGGTTATGGAAAGAAATCTTGTTTTCCTTCTATTTGAGGCTAATTTCTATATTTTGAATTCACCTAACTTTGACCTTCCGGCAGCTCCGGAAGGAAAGGTCAAACTTTTAAAAAAATGTTTATCAGTTCATGGTCTATCTGATTACAAGGTGTGAACATGATTGATCGTTTTGTTCAAGGGTTATAGGTGAAAGAAGATTTTTTTTCAACGAAAGTCGCTTGTACTTTGATACCTGATGACGTTATCATGACGTCAGGGTAATATGCACCACTCGGGATGAGGGTCGATATATATTGAAAGTTACAAGTTCATATTATAAACCGTTTAGGAGAAAACCCGCGGAGAAGTATTGTACGGAAAAAAGAAAAGACTAGAGGTTTGCGTTTGTTGTTACAAACGCAGAGTGGTCGGGCAGACATTTTTTTCAATAAACACTGCCGTGTTAGGTTATGAATATTTTTATGTAAGAACAAAGGATCACGAAATTAATTCCTGTCAGGTACAATCAATTATTTTGTGGTAAAATTCCGTAAACATTCTATGTACACAAGTTATTTCTGGCTTGATGACGTCATTATTCAAAAACTGGAAGTGAATACTGATTTAGTTCAGAGTGGATAAATGTTCATTGTGAAGTTTAATGACGTATGAAAGTATGGAAAATATACGTGTATTTATTCATAACAACTAACTTCCGGTTTGATGACGTCACAGTATTTGGCAGCAAAAAGTGAACATTGTAATGGATATCGTAACTTGGGCTAGAAGATATATACGACATGAATCGAATTTTAGAATATGGTCGTTTTCAAATTCTCACAGGGGTAACTTCCGGTCTGATGACGTCATGAATTTGAAACCTTGCCAAGTTATTTTTGGTTAATCAAAGAATATCAAGGAGCGATTTGGTAAAATTTGAACGGATGGTTTTCAAATTAGAAAGAGTAAACACTGTGTTATGTGCCGCTAGGGGGCGCCCTTTCGAAAGATGACGTCATCACACTTTTTTGTCTGGCATTCCTCACTAAACACTATCATAATTTATATGTGTCTAGTAAAATGCTTCCGCTTTTGAATTACATTCGGTTTTCATTGCACTTCCGGTAATACCGGAAGTGAAGGTCAAGCGGTTTTGTGTCCGGGAACAAGAAATGTTTCTCACGGCATAGTCTACAACCTCACGAAAAAAACGAACACAAAACTCTATTTAGTTCAAAAGATTTAGGGCAAACTATTTTGTCAAAATTTTCCCTAAAATCGCTTGTAATTTGATTCCTGATGACGTCACGATGACGTAACAAAATTGATAACATCTTCGTAGCATGGTACAAGTTCACATTAAGTTTCTGGGTCATACCGTAAGCCGTTTGGAAGAAATTCTACTTTGTTTTGATGTCAGGCTAAAGTCTTCATTTTAAATTCACCCAACTTTGACCTTCCGGTAGACCCGGAAGTAAAGGTCAAGCGAGTTCACGTACCGACAAAAAATGTTAATCAATTCATGGTCTATCCGATCACGAAATACAAACATCATTGATTATTTTGTTCAAGAGTTATAGGTGAAAGTAATTGACCACTTTTTCAGCTGAAATCGCTTGTAATTTGACACCCGATGACGTCATCATGACGTCAGAGTAATATGCACCACTAGGGATGAGGGTCGATATATATTGAAAGTTACAAGTTCATATCATGAACCGTTTAGGAGAAAAGCCGCGGAGAAGTATTGTCCGGAAAAAAAAAAGAAAGATTTATCAGAACAAAAACAGAGAGTTGTCGGGTTGTGCCCGACCACTCAATTAATCGCAACAAATCCAAACAGTGGTCGGGTTGTGCCCGACCACTCAATAATATACCATGAACTGTGGTACCATGGTATGACCATGGTGCCTAATCATGGTACTCTGATGGTTGTACTGTAGAAAAACCTTACTTTGTAGTCGAGTATACCACGGTATTACTACAGTCTAGTATTTTTGTGTGGACTACCAAATATTAAGCCTTGGTTGGCAACAGATTTTGACAAAAATCGCATATTTTTGTATTTTTCTGCATTTCTGTTTGTTTTTTGTAATTCGCAGAAGAGTATATCCATGTAGGTTTTGCGCAATATAAATGTCCTTTATTATTATTCTTATTATATTGAACTTTGTAAGAGAGTTGCATTTTCATTACGTCTTTGGCAGTTTTTGGTGGTCATTTTGTATTTTCAACAATCCAACGATATATCATTAGAAACAATGATAAGTATTCTTAATTTGTAAACCATTGCTGTGACGTCACACTATTGTTAAAAGTGTGGATTCGGATCTACGCATCTCTTACACTGGTCACAAAGTGTGGATTCGGAACTACGAATCTTTAGTAAAGTGTGGACTCGGAGTTACGAATCCACACTTTGAAAGCTTGAACACATCGGACAATAATTGTTATCCATAATGAGCATGAATAGGACCGTCTGCGTGAACATTTGCTTTCCGAAAATCACCATGAATCTTCACTGTCAGATTCTCCGCCGTCACTGCAAAAACTACTTTTAGTCAGAAAAGAAATCGTCATCTGAACTATCCATTTTGACGTAAGGAGCCTATACACACAAAATGACTTGGTTGTACGGGTGTGGCGATACACATGCTAAACACGCCAAGAAAAAAATGTTGCAACCTGACACCACTTCCGCGCTTGTGTACAAAGTCTATGGAGAGTCATTTCAAGTATTTCCTAACAAAATTGGAATCATTTCTCAGTCCCAGATTCATGTCTTATCATCATTTTTGCAACGAATAACCTTAATTGAGGTGATATATGAAGAAAAAAGTGGCGTCAGGTTGCAACATGCTTTCCAATACTTCTGTTGACGCAATGGTTTAAATCGAAGAATACACGAGAAAGTGTGGATTCTTAATTTACGAATTCACTCGGCGCTTCGCGCCCCGTGAATTCTTAAATTACGAATCCACACTTTCTCGTGTATTCTCCTTAACCGAAACGATAACCTTTTAACCAGAGTTGCTGACTTGTAAATACCAGCTTTGACTTGTGACTTGACTTGGACTTGCAAACAATGACTTGTGACTTGAATTTGGATTGCAAAAAATGACTTGTTACCAACCCAAGTCAGACGCTACTCGAGCGACCCAATACACTTTAATTAAGCTATTAGACTACCGCGTCGGGTGCCCGGCAGAAGGGCATATGAGCGTTCTGACGCAAAAATCATTTTCAAGAAAATTGCATTGAAAGGTTCCATTGTTCCCTCGCGCGCATTATGTATCCAATGTTCTCCCACACGTAATATAAATCGTACGAATTTGAAATTTGTCACACGCTTGAATCATAAGTTTAGGAACAACTTGTATTAATTTCTGACGAAAATGTTAAAATTTCATTAAAATGGAGGCAGTTTTCTGCATATGACCTTTTGCTGGGAACATGTTGGTCATTACGCTACATTGCATAAGGGCATATGCACACTTATGCCCTTCTGCCGGGCACACGACGACCGATAGCTGAAATGATAGACTTGATAGGCTGAATGCTATGTGTGCTTAGCACACAACACGCCCGCACGCGGTGAAGCACGCGTGAGGCGCCGTTGTATACTGCGTGCAAGTACGTTGGCCGCTTGTATCGCATGCAGGCTCGGCAACAACATACACAAAGACTGTTTTTAAGACTACTTCAACGAACAACGTTGTGCCATGCGTGCGCCTAAATGTACTAAATCGAGGTAAAACTCAACGCATTTCCACAGTTTTTCTTCTCTTTTTCTGGTTAATTTGACGGCCGGAAAAACCAGAATTTTGTGAGATTTTTTTTTAAAACCGGAATTCCGGTTAAAACCGGAAAAAGTGGCATCTCTGCCGATTGAAATCCCGCCTCACCAGTTTTCCTCTCATACCTGAATGCTGAAAATTAATATTTCCACAGCGTGTAGCCACAAACCTTTCTGTCGTAAAGTCAGTGCAGAATTTTATTATGCCCATGCAAAAGAAAAAAACCCATAAAAGCCATTTTATGATATGATTAGCATATGTTGCATAAACTCCAATAACGTTAGAGGCTTCGTCAAGTCTACCAATAGTCCCAACTGGTTGTATGCTTGAGTAGCCATCCATGCAGCACCAGATGTGCGCTTGATAGGCCTACAAGGCTTGTCGAGGTAGCAACAAGTTCAACTGCAGGTTGTGTGATTTTCTTTGTAAAAAACACAGGGTAATGGATGCAGGGTAATGGGAGGGGTAATGTGCAGTTCAATTATGATTAAGTCACTGTAAACACAAGAAAATATGCCAGCCCGACCACTCTGCGTTTGTAACTCAACAAACGCGAACCTCTAGTTTTTAATTGAAGTCGCCCAACACAAGGCCCAAAAAGGCCACTCAAGGTGTTTATAAATGCAGTTTATAGATGCAGCGAGAAAGTTTCATTCCAGAAAATAGACCTCAGTGACTGAATCCAGTAAAATGAATAGTTCCACTAGTTTCAAAAGTTTTCAATAAGACTGTCACAACAAACTGCAGTTTTCAATGACCAAGTCTCTTGCTTAATGTAATTGTAATGGTTGAACAAACTTTGAAAGAACCTTTCATGAAAAGAAAACAGGCCTTTGTCAACTGCATGTAAAATACCGGATAGCCTAACCCATTGGTAGGCGTTTAGAATACATGAAAATTGAACAATAAAGTGTTAGTATACTACATGTAATTGAGTGAGTGAAGTCTTTTTTTCATGTCATCTCAACATTTATTTCTACAATGTAAAGTAAATTTATTAAAGTATACAAAGGGCTAATATCCGACAGATATGTGATAAACTACAAGAATAGTAATTGCAACACATTGAAAAAGGGGAATTAAGGAGGCATGATCAAAATAACTTGTAAGTTGACGCCAGGTTCTTTTAGCTTATTACAGCTGGACAAAATAATGGGCAACTTGACGTGTTCTTGAACAAAGATACTTGTGACTTTACTTGTGTTTAGACCAAATGACTTGTGACTTGACTTGTGACTGGACCTAATGACTTGTTACTTGACTTGTGACTGGACCTAATGACTCGTGACTTGACTTGGACTTTCAAACAATGACTTGTGACTTGACTTGTAAATACCAGCTTTGACTTGTGACTTGACTTGGACTTGCAAAAAATGACTTGCTGCCACCTCTGCTTTTAACCGTTACGGGTTGGCAAAGAAAGGTCTAAATTCAAGGCCTAGTCAATATGTCGATACCTTCAGACAATCCTTTCACATACTTAGACGCTTTAGCAGAGCAGTGAAATTCATGCACCACAAAAAAAACATGGCCTTTTGAACGTTGTGTTTCTCAGAAAATATGCTCAGTATGATTGAAAAGTTAAATTATAATGGAAGAAGAAATTTTTAGCTTCATGTCAGTGAAAAAAATCGCCGTCATCGATGCCGAAACGTCAATACTGGTTACTGGTATAGCTGAGCTTCAAGTCTGGAAGAAATCTTTCGAAAACTTCCCCAAATCTCTGTATTTATATCTATTTCTAGGAATTTCTCAAAATTGTTATTTCACGCGCAGTTGAACACTAATATCATCTAAGTATATTCCGAATTTTAGCTTAATATGTTGTTGCAAACGCTAGTGCTACAATTTGAACGATCTCCATGGAAAATTTCGACGATGATTTTTGCCTACCCAATTCACATGCATTGTTCAGCAAAGCCCCTTAGGCGCTACGGTTAACTGGCCACACAATATGGTATTGTAGATTAGCATATTCATTAGCGTCACTCGGCCTGTTTTGGTGTGGGTCTCGGTATCGACCAATGGAAGCCGGCAAAAAGGTTGAAATATATCAGTTAATAACTCGTGAAGGAGGCTTTTCTCAAAATGTTTACTGCACACAATAATGGATAGGAACCTTATTAATATTCGTGAGGCTTGAAAAGATTGACAATTATTGCAAACGTCAGTGTTACAACTTTCAATGATACACGTAGCCAGGCCTATTTTTCCGATTTCAGCGAAAGTAATGAACACATCACAACGATTTTTAGCACATACTTGGATCATTGTGAGGAAAGTAAACCCTGAAAGTTGCATGAAGATACGGTCTTCCAAACGGGAGAAATTAATTTTCAAAGATTTCGCCCGCCAACGTGAACATGTGTGTGCACATGTAGTTTCATTCAAAATGAAGTGTTACGTAACCTTTAGAAATCGCCCTTATAACCGTATGACTGTTCAGCGACATGGCGAAACCTTTTTCATTGAGGGGTGCCAGAACCCACACACACACCCAAACCAGAACACACAATCGTGGACCCCCTATTGTTTGTACACACACATGTAAACACCTCTCATTGGTTTTGTACACGAATTTCAATCGTTGACTATCGGTCAACCGTGGACCCTTTGTTTGTGCCCTAACCATTTTGTCCCTAGTCCATGATTGCTGGTGTTTACACACACTTTGTTTATGGTGTAAATCGAGGATTTTCTGTTGTTCCTCTTCCCTTTTCCTTTGTACTCTTTTTTTTTTACAACAGCTCTCATTGGTTTGGTACACGTTTTTCTAATCGAGGTCGTTCTCGATTTGGTTCCTGTCCACAATTCATCGTTGATGCTGCACGTGTGTGTCCTCGATTTACACAATAAACACGAACACAGACGTATTCACACCGTCAATCGCGGACGTATGCTGGGAATCGCAGACAATATTGTTCTCTATATATAATTAGTCCATGGTTTGAATGATGCCTGAATACGCCCATACTTGTGGAAAGACATTTGTGTCCCTTCTTTTTTTTTATCCTATTGATATGTCTAACTCCATAGCGTTTCCCTTATGGGGCAGATAGATTTCTAAAGACTTCCTTTTGGGGTATATTGTTGTATTGTATCTTCTACCCCACAGGAACCCTCTATATATACATGTCCACCATAGAGCTATATTAAAATAATTTAATATAGCTCTATGATGTACATCTACACGCGCACACCCACATCTACACTAAACTAGCTCGTTTTGTTTTTTCAATATGGCACTTGCCAAGGAAGGCAATTATTGGTTCAAATAATGATTCGGGCAACATTTTTTTTTCCATTTTTGTTTGAAATAATAACTAACCTGGGAGCTCGTCTGCCATGGCGAGTGCTCGAACGGGATCCAGTTTAGAAACACATGCGAGCCCAGAGTGAGGCCCAGACGATGCGCGTGGACCATTATGTCACGTACCGGGGAGGCACTGATGAAGATAACTACATGTAGGGAAAAAAACAACTAGGGAGATGAATATCATCAGGATGCACCTTTTCCTGTTTTTTTCTTGTCAATATTGTATCTTGGAAAACAAGACTAGGTATGTGAACTATAGAGCTTAACTCAAAAGTCTCAGTTTATGACGCTATTATACAAGTGCGTCAGTCAGTCGGCAAGGGAGTTAGTAAGTGTGTCGTCAGTCAGTCGGCAAGGGAGTTAGTAAGTGTGTCAGCAAGTCAATCATTCAGTCAATGCCTCAGTGACTCAGTGCGTCAAACACTGTCAGTGACGGTGAATCAGTCAGTCGATCAATCACTCAGTGAGTAAAAGGGAGGCCTGTTCCGGCTCTTTCGGGCCCATGCAGCAAAAAGCTTAGCAACCGCACGTCATATTTTTATCGCAGTTTTGTTTTTCACTTCTTGGGGGGGGGTTCATCTGCAAGATCAATGTCTTCGCATAGGCCCATTCCACAAACCGCATATATATATGTTGTTTGATCTCTTCGGGCTAAATTCCTACGTTACCTGCCCATTGTATTGTACTCACCCTTGGAGAAAGAAGCAACCTTCTCCAGTGCTTTACCCAAAGTATCAAATTGGTCTGCGTACACCTCGACCACAATTATTCCATTCTTCTCCAGGCCTGCCAACACGGCGTCCGGAAGAACGCGGCGGTAGTACACATCTATTGGCAGTCCGCGGAGTATGGCACAGCTGGTCAAACCCAGATGACGGAGCACGGCAGTCATGAACTGCACCATGAGCCCCATGCCCGGACACGGGCGAGTCAGGGTCGGGAAGCGCGTCTTGTCATTCAGGAGCGTGGAAGTGGCTGCCCCGGCCAAGACCGGAAGATTCCAGTAGGCGGCCATGTCAGCTACAGCAGCCATATCGGAGCTAGGAGCCGGCCCCAGGAAGGCATCCACGCCGTCATCGTGGTACATCGAAGATGCTAGGGCTCCACTAGACCGTACTGGGCGTGTACAACACTCATCAGTGCTTACGTGCGTCATGCTGAAGTTCTTGTACACCCCCCTTTCCAGGCGTTTTGCGACGGTTTCAAAGGCGATCTGAGCCGCCGGCAAAAGGGAGTACTTGCTTATCAACACCAGGGGCTCCTTACAATCCGACAGGTGTAGCATGCCTACTTTCACATTGACAGTAGCATGGACTACTGTACTCAAGAGGAGTGGCGCTAAAATGATACAGCCATACATTGCGACCATTATGCTTCTATTATAAAAACCGACTGTAGTGCAGCACAACTTCAGCTCAGTAAACCGAAGCTATATGGAAACACGTGGCTAGTCTGCGTATCACCCGTTATCCACGGAGCCAACTCCTGTATAAGGCAAAAAAAAAGCCTTCGGTTTCTGGTATGGAGCGTGTCCCAAAAGTGGTGCGGCGACGCGGCTTTTTTTTGGGGGGGGGGTCCTCCAAATGTCGGCTGATGACTGCAAATGGTGCTTGACTTAATTTAGTGCCACATAAAGCTTATACTCCATTTAACCCCATCTAAAACACGTAAAAAGTGTGCAGCAGCAGGATTCCAGTCAAACCAGTGAGTATGGCGGTTTGAGACATCATTTTACATTGAACAAACAAACTTTTTTAATTTTGCTAACGCGCATGTCCACGGCGACGCACGCGCATACCAGAAACCGGAGACGTTTTCTTTTTTGGCCTAACGGCCTGATATGTATTGACATGCGGGAAAGGGGTTGGGGTAGTGTTGACCCAGCAAAAACGTGACCCGCGTAAGAAAATTGCATTTTCCACCTTGTCAATCTTTCTAAAATGACAAAAGCAGGTGTTATTCGGATTCAGAGAAGCTTATTAAAGGCCAGTAAAGTCATTTTTAAATAATCAAATATTCCAGACAGTATTATAACCACAATGTATGAAGGAATTCTTAACTACACAATCGCATTTATTTCCTTGCTTTTAATGGTTCAAGTATAATTCTTTTTCAGTCATTTTGCCCATAGCATTTGTACACGTTTTTTTGTTACCAGCACTTTTGCCAGTAAAATCAATCCCATTGCCTTTATAATTGGCACACACTTAGACCAGCATCTAATGTTGTGCGCCGATCATTGACGTCATCATGATATCATCTTGAGTTACGTGACGTCACATTATATGCGATTTTTCTGTTGTGGCCATTTTCTAGCAGAATTCGGCTAGATCTGACAGATTGGGCTATATCTCCAGAACTACAGGTCCGATTGGGTTGAAAGTTGGTAAGGAGCTAGACCGGGATGTGTTATAGATGAAAATTTAAGTGACGTCATGATGACGTCCGTTCACGACATATGACGTCATCGTAAAAGTACATATTTTGAAAGCCGGTATTACAAGAACTGGAATATGAGCCGGAATGCCGTCGGAATGAAAATTCTTTGTATATTCATGGATGTTCGAAGTGCATTCTAAAACTTCTGACTGCATTCTGAGTGCATTTCAAATATTCGGGCCCATTCTTGTGGCCGGCCCGAATGTTTTGCTCATGCTCAAAACTTTTGAGGTGCATTCGAAGTGGAGATATATCGAACGGCATTCGAAGTGTATTCTAACTGCACTCTGACTGCATGCTAAATATTCTTACGGCATTCAAACAACATTCGAAACATTCTGATCGCATTCGAGGGCAACCTCGTCCCCAGTGCTTACTTTATTTCCAACCGTGTTTCAAATAGTAAACCCTGGATAGTAAACTTTCTTCCTGTATCCTGATTCGATATCGCAATTGGCTAGTAATGGGTTTTTAACGTGTACTTCGTGTTGTTATTCACAACGTGCAGTACGTGTTTTCAAGATCATTCGTCCACGCCTTCTCAAAAACATTCCTTTCCTTTTCCAATTTGTTCATATTAATATGAAATGTGATAGTGCATGTTGTCTCGATAAAATCGTAACAGTTGAATTAAATAAATCGCGTTTTCGTAACTCACGCTGTCGCGCTGCGACGAATTGACTCTGTTTTTACCCAAGACACCGCATACAAATACGAACGATAATCTTACGCACATGCAGGCACCAGACTATTCCTCATTTCCATACGTGTTCAAAAATCTTGCACATGCAAATGATCCAATACCAGAAGTGGCAGCAAGTCAGTTTTTGCAAGTCCAAGTCAAGTCACAAGTCATTGGTTGCTGGTCCAAGTCAAGTCACAAGTCATTAGGTCCAGTCACAAGTCAAGTCCCAAGTATCTTTGTCCAAGAACACGTCAAGTTGTACATGATTTTGTCCAGCTGTAATAAGCTAAAAGAATTAACCTGGCGTCAACTTAAGAGTTATTTTAACATGCCTCCTTAATTTCCCCTTTTCAATGTGTTGCAATTACTATTCTTGTAGTTTATCACATATCTGTCGGATATTAGCCCTTTGTATACTTTAATAAATTTACTTTACATTGTAGAAATAAATGTTGAGATGACATAAAAAAGACTTCACTTACTCGATTACATGTAGTATACTAACACTTTATTGTTCAATTTGCATGTATACTAAACGCCTACCAATGGGTAAGGCTATCCGGTATTTTACATGCATTCGACAAAGGCCTGCTTTCTTTTCATAAAAGGTTCCTTTCAAAGTTTGTTCAGCCAATACATTAAGCAAGAGACATTTGGTCATTAAAAACTGTAGTCTGTTGTGACAGTCTTAGGCCAAAAAAAAGTCTCCGGTTTCTGGTATGCGCGCGCGTCGCCGTAGCCATGCGCGTCGGCAAAATGAAAAAGTTGGTTTTTTTTTCAATGAAAGATGATGTCTCAAAACCGCCAAACTCACTGGTTTGACTGGAATCATGCTGCCGCACAATTTTAACGTGTTTTTAGATTGGGTTATGGTCGAGAATAAGCTTTATGTGGCCTCTCTGGACTCCCATATATTTGCACTAAGTTTAGTCGGGCACCATTTGCAGTCATCAGCCGACATTGGAAACAAACAAATCAGGTAAAAAAAAGCCGCGTCGCCGCACCACTTTTTGGGCAAGCTCCATACCAGAACCCAGAGACTTTTTTGGCCTTACAAGACAAACGGAGGACGCTCACAGGGGGAACGGAATGATAGAAACGCGTTAAAGGGAATGAAACGAACTCCAGTGATGTGCACTGCATGAGACACAATAGCATGAATCTGGCAAAGGGACAGAGACAATGAGCATACAGGATGGAATAATACTTTATTTATTCAGATTAATTGGTAAAAACATACGTCTCCCAAAAATACAACTATCCAATTAAAAGTAGTTTACCAAATTTGATTAAAAACCGTCCAACAGAGAAAAAATACATTAACAACAATAATTCCCTTAATTACAATAATTCCCTGAATAATATGAAAAATCTGTGCGACAATTACATGTAGTCGTGTATATTATAATTAATTTTGAGTTGCATAATAAAACATGACAAAAAAATAAAAAGCCCCGCTTCCTCCTTTTTTTTTCAAACACCCGGACCAGAAACATGGTTTTTTTTTATTCGGCCTAAAGAGCCAGCCGACAGGTTGCTTGTATGAGGCTGCATCCTAAGGCCAAAAAAAAAAAGTCTCCGGTTTCTGGTATGCGCGCGCGTCGCCGTTGCCATGCGCGTCGGCAAAATGAAAAAGTTTTTTTTCCAATGAAAGATGACTTTTGGGAAAGCTCCATACCAGAAACCGGAGACTTTTTTGGGGGCCTTATTGAAAACTTTTGAAACTAGTGGGAACTATTCATTTTACTGGATTCAGTCACTGAGGTCTATTTTCTGGAATGAAAAAGTATAATAGCTTAATTAAAGTGTATTGGGTCGCTCGAGTAGCGTCTGAATTGGGTTGGTAACAAGTCATTTTTTGCAATCCCAAGTCAAGTCACAAGTCATTTTTTGCAAGTCCAAGTCAAGTCACAAGTCAAAGTCGGTATTTTCAAGTCAAGTCACAAGTCACTAAAATAGCGACTCGAGTCCGACTCGAGTCCAAGTCACATGACTCGAGTCAGCAACTCTGTCCAATACCAGGGTGAGAAAGCAGGTAGTGATGGGGTCGAGGTTGATTCGAGGGAGAATCGAAAGGCCAAGCCACTTCAAATCCTGCCAAAATGTCCCGAATGTGCCTCGAATGAGCCGGAATGCACCTCGAATGCATCTCGAAACCTATTGCTGCCGGAACCTATTTCGAGCTGCATTCTGTTTGAATTCTTGGACGTTCCAACCATATTCAGTGGCCATTCCGGGAGCGTTCTGACTGCATTCGAGGTGAATTCGTACAGCATTCGAGGCATGCACCTTCCAACCAAACTTCGAGCGGTATTCGGGCAGCAATCAGAGTGCATTCTAAATATTCTGACTGCATTCTAACATCATTCTTAATATTTCTACTGTGTTCCAACTACATTCGAGCTGCATTCGAGAGCTAATACACCCGGAATGTGCAAGAATCATTCGAGGCGGGTTTGAAGCGCATTCTAGGTATTCGAACGGCATTCTTACAAAGCTTGGTTTATTTGAAATTCCCTCCCGAATGTGGCACGAATTTTGAAAATTCTTCATTCCGGCTGGTTCTGCTTGATTCCTGCTGATTCCGAATAAGTGTGACGGGGGTCTAAACCTGAATATGATATCGATCACAATATCAGTTATGTCATGATGACGTCATCAGATAAGAATTAATAGACATTCAATCCAATCTGCATTTTTACGCATATGTTTTTGAACCATTTGTCCTCGTAATTTTGCAACTTTCGACTTCACATCTATTATCTCCCGTTAGTCTACAGTATAACATGCCATAAAAACACAATAGCGAACCAGCCATGTTTGTCAACAAACATACATCTCGTCTTTTCGGCTTTTCCGCATAGTTGCGGAAAAGCCTTTCTTTTTGTGCTGGTTTTTCTTTCTTTTTGTCGCCTAAACCCCGTAGACTTTGTACACGTCTTTTCTCAACGCCACTTTTTGCATGAATCTTTGTCATACATCATTCAAAGTCAGCATAGGCATAGAGTGACGTCATCATGACGTCATCATGGGTCACGTGATGTCACGTTAAGGATTAATAGATTTTATTCTTTGAAAATCACTGTAAACTTAGCCGTGAGAGACCTGAACTTGACGTTTGCAAGAATTGATAGAATAATCCAGGATCTTCATTTTATATCGTGTGAGCAAAATCGTTTTCTTCGTTTCTTATGAATAAAAGGGAGTAAATGCTTCGGATTTCAAATATTTACTTGTCATATATCGAGGTTGGGCTGGGGCTACCTTGACAATGTAAAAGCACATAATTCTGCACATAAATTACTGCATTTATTAATGTTCATTTCGAAAAAGTACAAATAATACCATACGGTAGTTCGTATGAATAAAAACTGGCATTTGCATTACTCCCATCTCATTATCATTATTCTCTGTGGTCCGTCATGGGGGACCGTACAATTTGTCGCAGACTGCCACAGCCGTATGAATAAAAATTAATTAAAGGCTCTTACTAAAAACCATTTGCTCTTGAGTAAATGGCCTGCAAAATGTAATGCTTTACACGTTTATAAGTTTGCAGAAAATAAAACTACCGTAACCGAAACGGAAAGCGGCACCGGGGGGGGGGGGGTCTCGTGCTCGAGGACAGATGCAAAAAAAAAAAGCGCCAAACGTGTGAACGCAATGCTGTTTATACGGCTCCGTTGAACCACTAAATACAATGCTTTGCAAACACAAGTCAATCATGTTGCCATATCGAATGCACGACAAAATCGCCGGTGTTATTGCATTTGAAGTGAGTGGTGTTGCCATCTTTTTAAAGTCATCCTCGAGGTCGTCAATAAAATAATTGTATTTACTGAAGCCCGTGTTACCAACATTGTAACAATAGCTCAATGCTGCGCAAATTAAAACACGATTTAAAGATACATGTATCTCGAAATGATTAGAGATATCTCTAAAACATTTAGAGATATCTTTAAATGATTTAAAGATATCTCTAAAACTTTTAGAGATCTGTTTAACTCATTTAAAAATATATTTTAATACATAACAGACATCGTCGATAGCACTTAATTGTTTTAATGACTTTGCTAATGCTATATAAATGTTACTTTGGCTCGCCATACTGAACTGTACAACGAAATGCTCTTTGCGGTCGAGCATGCACATTAACGTGTGTTCACCGTCGATCGTGGACGTCCTATTGTCCCTCTTTTGTTTGTACTCTTAACTTTTTAGGAAGACCCCCATTGGTTTTGTACACGACCCCAATCGCGGACGTATGGAAATCGTGGACCATGTTGTTCTCTTTTGTTCTCTGGTATTTTTCGTCCACGGTTTGAAAAGATAAACACGTACAACCAGACGTCCAAGAGAATTGTCCCTAACGAAATGCGAGAAACCCAACTGTTTATTTTGTGCATCTCACCCTGTCCGGGCAGTCAAAGCTATGGCTGAAATTCGCAAGAATCGCGGCACCATGTTCGTTCCTGAAAATCACCAACACACGCTGGACACTTCCAAACGTACCTTGAGTTGGCGGCTTCGCCAGATGACAAGGGCGGGGAGGACAAAATACCGTCACCCAAAGGAACTCGGGAAATGCCCACACTGCCCACATTACATGTTCTCATCAAAGGAAGACAAAAGAGGCACTTATTTCGTATTTCATTTCTAGACTTTTGGAACCATCAGCTCATTTTTTTTTCATATTATTTTAGGTACTATATATATGTATATATACATACATAAACATAACAGGTACACAAAGAATTGAAACTTTATGTTTTGCTGTCGGTGTATAAATGGCCCGGATCTCACGCGAACAGCTGACAAATGTGTTCGTAAATGTAAAGTCAATATATTTGTGCATTTCGAAAGAAATAGAAATGTTTGCAAATAAGATAAGTAACTGAATACGTTTACTTTTAAAAGAGGCACCTGTTGGTGAAAGAGACACGCTTTGGGATAATATATATATATTAAGGAATTGAAGACATTCTTACCGTTTTACAATTTCATAACCTAAGTGTGTTTTGATCGCTTCAAAGCAAATTTAAGGATAATACAGTAGTTGTAATATCTCTTCGGCTTTTATCTTTTTAGATTTTTCTTTCTCATCTGTTTTGTAGTGCTATATTAATTGGTTTCAACGGAATAATCTTTATGTAAATGTTAATGTTTTATCATAAACATTCCTGCAATTCGGCGTATGGCTGCAACAGAATATGAATAAAACCATTCAATTCCAAATATAATTCAACTCTTATCTCTATGTAGTTGCAAATATGGGGCTAGTTAATATATATTTAACGTCATAAAACCCCACAAGCGTGACCACTAATCCTGCAATCCCCTAATTATACAGGGTCGACTATTGACGAAGTCTTTTGCGCACCAAAGTGTCCCAATTAACCCAACCTCGTACCCAGGGTGTCGAGCAGTACGCGCCCATCACTACCTGCTCTCTCACCCTGGTATTGGATCATTTGCATGTGCAAGATTTTTGAACACGCATGCAAATGAGGAATAGTCTGGTGTTTGCATGTGCGTTACATTAGCGTTTGTTTTTGTATGCGGTGTCTGGGGTAAAAACAGAGTCAATTCGTAGCAGCGCGAGCAGGGCGTGAGTTGCGAAAACACGATTTTTATTCAATTAAACTGTTACGATCTTAACGAAACAATATGCAGTATCACATTTCATATTAATATTAATAAATTGGAAAGGAAACTAATATTTTCGAGAAAGCGTGGACGAATGATCGCGAAAACACGTACTGCACGTTGTGAATAACAACACCAAGTACACGATAAAATCCGTTACTAGCCAATTGCGGTATCGAATCAGGATACAGGAAGAAAGTTTCATATCCAGGGTTTACTATTGGAAACCGTGTTGGAAATAAAGTAAGCACTGGGGACGAGGTTGCAATTAACCTGCTTCTTTTGTTCGCAATAACCTGGGTGGAGCTGCAGAGCTGAAGTTGACACCGCACCGGAGGAGAATGCATTGTTGGTATGCAGTGACCCCGTCCAACCCCAAAAAACCTCTATTTACCGCGCGGTACCGTACGGTTTATTGCGGTTAACACAGAAGAACCGCCTGTTTAATTGTGAATATGCCCCTGAGCTGTTCGTGATCCTTTGTTCTGACATAAAATTATTAGCAACTTAACTGGGCTGTGTCTAAAGAAGTAGTTGTCAGCCCGACCATGCCACTCTGCGTTTGTTACTGCAAAAAACGCCTTGACCTCTAGTTTTAGTTTTTTGTTTTTAGTGACTGGGAAGAAACAGGAGCCGGCTTTTCAAGATTGTGGGTTGTTCGGCTGAAGGCAACACAACATTTTTTTGTGGCTTTCTGATGATTTACAGACGATCTGCCGAATCACAAAACCGTGACTTCTCCTACAAACAGATCTCGCACAAAGCTCTGAAGTTCTGGACGAGCGACTCTGCTAGCTGTTTACAATATTATCCGCCACGAAACGAGATGTCGCTTGCAGCTCTTTTCATGATCCAAAATCCATGACCCCCGCTTTCTCGATATCAAAAAGCAATTATCAACTAGAGGGTTGTAGGAACAACCACACGGTGTTGGGCCATGGATTACCGCAAACTTTGCCACGCACATCAACTCAAAATATGCATGTTTTAATCCATGTTTGACTTTTTAACATGCCGCCAGAGGGCGCTCTAACATTTGATGACGTCACCTGTAAAATGTTTGTACAGTACTGCCTAGGCAGACACTCGAATCGTTGAAACCAAGTTCGCATCTTCTGCCAATTTCAATTAATAAAGCACTTCCGGTTTTGACCGGAAGGAAGGGTCACGTGATTTTGCATTTAAAACCAAAAATGAAGACCCTGCGATATTTTATCGATTGCCATACAAAACAAAATCAAATCTGTAGCAGTTGATTTTATATTGATTTTCAAAGATTAAATATGGAAATATTTATTTGATTGTAATATGACACTTGATGACGTCATTGTGACGTCATCGCCAGAAACCTCCAGAGCTATATTTACTCTGCTAGATATAGTCACATCTTGATTATATCTCTCACGGCTGATTTTTTTAGCAATTGTTTAAGGTTTAAAGGTTTTTTCTTTATAACTTCCGGTCTGATGACGTCATCCACTTTTTTTCGCGCACGGGTCCTTTCTGCATTAAGTTCAAGTTTTTGACGTTTTTTAACCTGCCGCTAGAGGGCGCTCCAACACTTCATGGCGTCACCCATTACTTTTTTTGAAAGGTCAATCCAGGCAGACACTTAAATCGTTAAAAGCAAGTTCATATCTTTTTCCACTTTTAAATTATCAGGCACTTCCGTTTTCGACCGGAAGGAAGGGTCACGTGATTTTACGCGCACACCATAACATGAAGATCATGTATTACCATGTCGATTCCCGCAAATTTCAGGTTCCGATCTCTCACGGTTGATTTTATATGGAATTTCAAAGATTAAATTTATTAAACTTTCGAGTGACGTCACGTGACCCATGATGACGTCATGATTACGTAATTGCAAAAAAAAACATCTGCGGTGGATTAGGCATTCATGTATTGACAAATGAAGTTCATATATGTTTCCATTTCTCCAAACAGTTCTGGAGAAGGATTTCCTGAGAATATGCTGAGAAGAATAAAAACAGTAAAATCTTACAAAACCAATAGGTATTGGGCTCAAGTCGGTTTCTTAAAAAAAACGCAAAAAATCACTTAGTTTACGTCTAGACGTCTTTCCAGAAGCATGACAAGGTACACTTTAGCACGCGTATCACTGGTCTCTTATAAAGACCGTATGCAACCTCGTCCCCAGGGTGTCGAGCAGTACGCGCCCACCACAACCTGCTCTCCCACCCTGGTATTGGATCATTTGCATGTGCAAGATTTTTGAACACGTATGCAAATGAGGAATAGTCTGGTGCCTGCATGTGCGTGACATTAGCGGGGTTTTTTGTTTGTTGGGAAGTTAAAATGTTACAATCTGGCCCGCCAATATGCAGTATCACCTTTCATATTTATATGAGCAAACTGGAAAGAAAAGGAGTATTATTGGGAAGGCGTGGACGTTATAATTACAATAATCGTGAAAAGACGTAATGCACGTTGAAAATAAAAACACCAACTACACGATATAAATCCATTATTAGCAAATTGCGGCATCAAATCAGGATACAGGAAGAAAGTTTCCTTTCCAGGGCTTACTATTGGAAACGAGGTTGGACATAAAGTAAGCACTGGGGACGAGGTTGGACCGTATGCACTCTGCGCACATTAAGATACAGACCGAGCGCAACCGAGACTTGGCCAAGTCTAGCTGGCGCACGACTTGCATAAATCTGCATGTCAATACATATCAGGTCGTTAGGCCAAAAAAAAGCTCCGGTTTCTGGTATGCGCGCGTGTCGCCGTGGACATGCGCGTCGGCAAAATTAAAAAAAGGGTTTTTTTTTTTTTCAATGTAAAATGATGTCTCAGAACCGCCATACTCACTGGTTTGACTGGAATCCTGCTGCTGCACACTTTTAACGTGTTTTAGATGGGGTTACGATGGAGCTTATACTGTTTTATGTTTTTCATTTTACATTGAAAAAAAAAAAAATTAATTTTGCCGACGCAAAAAACGTCTTTGACGGTTAGTCTTCGATGCTGCTCATGATTTCCTCATGGTTTGCTCTTGCTCATTTCTTGCTCTTTTCTTGCTCTTTTCTTGCTCTTTTCTTGCTCTTTTCTTGCTCATTTCTTGTTCATTTCTTGCTCATTTGCTCATTCATTGGTTTTTTTTCTTGCTCACTTGCTCATTTATTGCTCTTTTCTTGCTCATTTGCTCTTTTCTTGCTGATTCAGAAGAGCTTTGGGCGGAGATATATATTCACTTAAGCGCGCGTTGTCTCCATCGTCGTTCGCCTTCTGTCCCCTTTTGTTGTACTATATATTATCTTCGAGTAATAATACTCATCAGCGCTAATCCCCACCTTATGATCTATTTGTCCATCGATCCATGACGTCACTACGCCTCAGACACACCCCGTTTCCTCGTCGAGGTTACCAATATGATCCTCGATGAGGATCATGATCCTCCTAAAAACGAGGTCAAATACGCAGTATACACTACTTCTGTTTTTGTTCTGGCAGATTTTTGAGAAAAATGGGTTGTCCACTTTTGGTACTCCATGACGGCCTCACAAGGTGACACAGTTAATGTTTACATGTAATTTCTAGAGCTTATGTTTTTCATTGAATTTTCAGAGAGCCGATTCCGACTCGGAACCGGCTCCAGGAAGATTGGAACGTATAATTATACAAAAAATATTGAGGATATCTGAATTAATAATCTGCACAACTAAAACCAAATGACCCCAACATAATAAAAGTCTAAACAAAATGGATACGAGTTTACAGTGGCACATTGTGTTTATTTTCCCTTTTTTTTATTACATGTGGTCAATACAAAATATACAGGGATTTATATTTATTAGTCTCTGAATGCCAAGACCTAGTGTACAGTTTAACAAAGCAAATGTCCAAATGTGCGTACTAAAAATGCTTATGAAAATGTAACTCACAGACTAATCGAAATGCCCGGGTACCTTTAGCGGTTTAATTTCCAAGAATGTAATTTTAAATAACACCAATTCTAATGGGTGTCTTTCTATATATTTTTTGAGGATAGTACACATTATGTGATGCTGATCATCTCCTTAAATAAACCACTGAGGGTGCCTTTCTGCAAGACTCATGCAACAGCTACTGTAAAGGAGCTCTGTGTGTATGGAATTCTCAAAACTTCGCCTTTATGCTTCATCTCTGCCTGCAGAATCAGTGCTGAGCCTTCAATATCCAAACCTAAGTAGGACATAGACTGATATTGATCAAAGGACCAAAAATCACCATGGAAGGAAGCCAGCCGTCAAGCATAAGTTCCCCCCTCCACTCATCACTTTTTACAACAGTTGTTTTCAGTCACATGAGACAGCAGTTCTACTATCTGAAGAATTTAACAAAAATGCTTTGGTTAAATAACACATCAATTTTCATTGGTTTAGCCAAAGGCTATTTTGGACACCCCCGTTGGTTTCTCTTTTACATGACCTACAACTTCACCAATTTGGACACCCTGTTGTTCACTTTCACGCCCATTTAGGCAACCAACTTTTTGAATAACGCCTACAGTTCTGGCCGTCTTAGGTACAGAAGGTTTAATGAAAATGGGACCACAAAGCAATCTGCTGCTCAAACTGATTGAGACAAATTCTTCCACGCATAGTTGATAATCCATGTGTTTGAAGCATTCATTGGCGCTGTTAATTCGGTAGCCAAACTCAAGATTCTTCAGCGGGTAACATTCCCTTTTGGCACAGCCTGGCAAGCAAACCGCTGAGTTGCAGCAGTGAGTTCACTCCCTCTGCGATCCTTAAGTGTGTGAATCCAATCTCCTGCGACATAAGAATGACAAGAGGATGTTGTGAACTTATTTTTGCAAAATGATGAAAAAAAGATGGTAACTTGACAGGACTAATGGTGGGATTTAAAGCCAATTTTTTTTTTAACATTCGGTTTGAATTCCACTATGCAGTTTGGATTTTGAAAATCAGACATTCGAAACCAACCTTAAAAAAAAGGAGGCCTTGGAT
The DNA here is from genome assembly GCA_029964075.1 of Patiria pectinifera. Lineage (NCBI taxonomy): Eukaryota > Metazoa > Echinodermata > Asteroidea > Valvatida > Asterinidae > Patiria > Patiria pectinifera. The sequence goes on along the minus strand of CM057147.1, from coordinate 24,051,619 downwards.
TTTTGTGTGTGACAGGCTAAAAAAAGACATGAACATCTCTGATTTCTGATTGTAACTGTGTTCATCTGGTAGTGGTTTTCTTTGTATAGATCCCATCCATTTTTCCCCCAACATTACAGCTCTGGAGTGTTTTTGTAAAGGCCCAGTGGTCATTGAATCCTGCAAACTACACCCAGTCACAGGGAGGACATTTCATGTGGCACCTCACTGCTCACTCGTCACTTTTTGTTGGCATGACTGTGAGCTGGATGGGAACTTCCGATGAAATCAGACAACCATTATTCGGTTTGATTAAAATGAGGATAACCGGATTTTTAAATCTCAGATTTCTCCCACCACTACACAGAACAAGACATGACAGGACGGGACAGAATTAGACAAAACAAGACAAGACAGACTTTACGACCTCAGACTGTTGGACACGACTCCATAGGAAAGCACTCACTAATCTAGGACAGGACGGGTCACTCAGAACACTCCAAATGTTACTATAAAAGCAGATAGGACTTGACAGTAGACATAATCCAAAGATGCAAGGCAAGATGGCAGCTAAGCACACCAACCTTCACTTTCTCTCGCGTTGGGTATGCGATTCCTCCATGTCACACAACAGCAATGCACACAACAGCACAACTAATGACAGGCGACCACACTAAAAGATGGTATTTATATAATGGAACCAGAACAGGACAGGACAGGACAGGACAAGACAGGACAAGACAAGAAAGAACAAGACAGGACAGGACAAGACAGGACAAGACAGGGCAAGACAGGGCAAGACAGGGCAAGACAGGACAAAACAGGACAGGACAGGACAAGACAGGACAAGACAAGACAGAACAAGACAGGACAGGACAGGGCAAGACAGCTAGGACAGGACAGGACAAGACAGGACAGGACAGGACAGGACAGGACAGGACAGGACAGGACAGGACAGGACAGGACAGGACAGGACAGGACAGGACAGGACAGGACAGGGCAAGACAGGACACGACAGGACAAAACAGAACAAGACAGGACAGGACAAGACAGGACAAGACAGGACAGGACAAGACAGGACAAGACAGGACAGGACAGGACAAGACAGGACAAGACAGGACAGGACAGGACAAGACAGGACAAGACAGGACAGGACCAGACAGGACAGGACAAGACAGGACAGGACAAGACAGGACAGGACAAGACAGGACAAGACAGGACAGGACAAGACAGGACAGGACAAGACAGGACAAGACAGGACAGGATAGGACAAGACAGGACAGGACAAGACAGGACAGGACAAGACAGGACAAGACAGGACAAGACAGGACAGGACAGGACAAGACAGGACAAGACAAGACAGGACCAGACAGGACAGGACAAGACAGGACAGGACAAGACAGGTCAAGACAGGTCAAGACAGGACAGGACAAGGCAGGATAGAACAGGACAGGACAAGACAGGACAAGAAAGTACAAAAGGGGAAATGCTAGACAATAAGCTCAGTAGACCAACCTTGATAAACTCCAGCTTGAGATACTCAGCCATGTCATACGTCTTGCAGACTCTGAACATGTTTGAGATGATGTCCTCGGGGGCGTAACCCATGTCCCACATGTGGTCCATCACCTCGTAAGCCTTGTCAATGTCTCCCTCGATGCACTTGGCAAACATGTCCTTGATCAGGATTGGGTGGGGCTCGTCACACACCTGCCAATCACAGCAAGTGGTAGTAACGGCTATTATTAAACCTCGTACATGTTTGTGAACCAAGCATGTTTCTTTCATGGGTTGGTGTTCCAACGCTTTGTTGTTGGTCAATGTTAACTACATGTACCTCTCTAACCTTTGTACATGCAGTTACAGCTAGCAGTTTTGAATATCCCAATATTCAGTCAAACGCAGTTTCAATTAATGGAATACGGAATTATTCGAAAATGGACAGCCCTGTAACTCTTTTCTCCTGATCACGTGATTGGTCAAAACCTGCAAAATCTAGTGAATATGCAACAAGTTGCAAAAATCTGCATGCTAGTTCATTGGTATAAAGAATCTCACCATAGGCATCCGCGTGATTTTCTAGTCAAAGACAGCTAAGATATTTTACATAAGGTATAAACAGTTTTGAGCAAGATGGTCTCACCTTGAACACATTCTCACTGTTGATAACACCAAACCCGGAATGTGTAGACTGCATGTTGTTAATCGCCTGCCATTAAACAGAGCCAAAATAAGTCATAAAAATCAGTAGTTATTTTCTTAACGGTAGTAGATCATTTGCAGCTATCCAAAAAAAGTAAGTGACAAAAATATTGTTGAAAAGCTCACTTGGTTCAAAGATAATAGTGGCACTACACTCCCTGCAAAATTGTTCTTTCTGGCACGCTGTCATTTGGAAGAGGACAATAAAAGAAGGCCATTTCCTTTAGCAGTGGGTTTATAGTTGGGCGAATCCGTGAATGGTGCGCGTAAGCGTCGACACGATGCACACGCGCATGCGGTTTTGTTATTTGTCGGTTCAGTGCGTGTCATCGCGTAGCTGCAATCAGCTGAGTGAGGTGTCCCGGATGCTGATTTCGGGCGCAATTCAAAACATGACTCGGCAACTTTTGAATTGAAATGGAAGTCCTACAATATTGTTTTCTCAGAATACAAATCATTCAGTTGGTTGTCAAGCACCCGTCTTTAGATTTTGAGCACTTTTGCTGCTTCACACGAGACAAATGCACAAATGACAAATGATCACGGAATCAGGCAGGGACTGAAAACCCAATCCACATATTGGCCCAGGCCGGGTTCGAATCCTGCCTGGGCTAATATGTGGATTGGGTTTTCAGTCCCTGCCTGATTCCGTGGGTTTTCCCCAGAATATTCTTCTGGGCTTTTCCTCCCACCTCTAAAACTGTAAATTCTTCTCATTGTCTTCTCTCCACAGGTTTCTTCAGGCTTGCGAGCTACAGTGCCTAGGGCGCTTTTGAGGAATCCTTGGTTTCATTACCAGAAATGATTAATAACAATAATAATAATAATAATAATCTATCCTACCTTTAATTAAAAGTCAATTAAATCAACAGAAAATACATAATAGGTCCATTTCTTTGATAATATACAAGACTTCGCCTTGCTTACTCCATGGGATAGGCAGCTTTGCCGCTCCACCAATTTGGCAGGGGCAGGCTGTTTCGCCTGTATGCTGTCAAATGCAGCAACATGCACAGTTACAACACTCACCTGTCTCATATCACCCTGCGCCGTGTAGATGACAGCCTCCAGCCCGTCATCCGTGCATTCGATCGCTTCCTGCTCAGCAATCTCCATCAGCCGCTGTAGGAGCTGCTTGTCTGTCAGCCGCGAGTATCGCAGCACGGCGCAGCGCGACTGGATGGGCTCGATGATCTTGTCCGAGGTGTTGCAGGCCAGGGCGAAGCGGGTGGTCTTGGAGTAGATCTCCATGGTGCGTCGTAGGGCCTGCTGGGCACCGCTCGTCATGCTGCGTGGAATGAAAAAGAAAAATTAGAAATCAACATAAAATGTGTAACGGTGTATATATGATGTTAATAACCCCCCACTCCCCCTCAGAGCGTACATACTTTATAGACGGCCCCCTTGGTTGGCACATTAATAATTCTACAACCCGAAATGAAGGCGAAGTCAGGGACCATGCCAAGGTTTAGAAAAATGACCCTGGAACTAGCTCAGTGCAACAACTGTTGCAATACCTAGACTATTCAATATTAGGTTTTGCCATTCACCGACGTATAAACACTCTATACTCAGTGTCCCCCCCTCCCCAAGTGAAAGTGAGAAGAAAAACCAAGAAAATAACTTGGGCGGGGCTCACACCCACGACCTCCTGCTTTGTTGTGTAGACATCGTACCACTCGACCATCCAACTTGCCGGGATCGGCTGGCTGGTTTGAATCTGATGTAGCAGCGGGTACCGCAATGAAACTATTGATAAGGCCAAAAAAAATAATAAGTCGGTCTCTGGTCAGCGCACGCGTCGATTTTAATCATGCGCGTCAATCTTTTTTTTTTCCCAAAATGTTCCACGGTAGCTCCAACAGCGCCCTCTATTGCCGCACCTCCTCAATTTTTTTTTACCAAAGAGCACCAAGGAATGGGACATTGCACCAAGGCAAATGATCGAGAGCACCAAGGCAAATTATGGAGGAAACCAATGAACATGAGGACACCTAAAGCAAAATAGTACCCACCTTGTCTGCACAATCCAAGCTTGAAGAAAAAAAAAGAAAAGCAAAAACAAGAAAAAAAGCCGCATCGTCGCGTCAATTCCGGAACTTTGGTCTGACCAGAGACCGAATATTTTTTTTTTTTTGGCCTAAGATGGAATTTGATATTCTAACTAAAGGAGTGCCACTACATGCATCAGTTGGAGCCAAGAGATTGTGTTTCTAGATTGCTGGAAACAAAACACCAAATGACAGCCCTCCTACCTGTCTGCTTCATCCAGAATAATGACCTTTTGCCGACCCTTGGGAAGTGTGACCTTCTTCTGGGCAAACGTTTTGATCTTATTTCTGACGACATCAATACCTCTGCAAATTGAAAAAAAATATATCAAACAGATCTGCCAGTTAAAAATGTCAGTCACTAAAATTTCTGAAACTTGGCACTGGGACTGGGTTTTATTGGGTTTATTAATCCCCATCCACCAAAAAATCTTTCTAGCCTTGAGAAAGTTTGCCAATTTTTTTAACAACATTTCTTGAGATTTTGTCATAATCATGCAGTAATTTCCCCACGTTTTGTCTGAAATAATTCAATGTTACTTCAAATTGTGATAAAAAAAATTCAGAAAAGCTTTCGATTTTTCTTCCTCGCATTTACAAAATTCTGAAAAACTAAGGTTGGGCGTAATATGTTAACAATAGAATCCTGTCTGGGTTTAACAGGGGTGTGAGTGAACTCTGATAAAAATAGCTGAAAATAGCCGAAAACAGCTGAAAAATGTGTAAAAAAGCTGAACTTTGGAAATCTCCTACACTTTTGTACACATCAAGTGATGGAAAAAAGCTGAAATCCAAAACAAAAAAGCTGAAATCAGCTATAAAGCTGAGATTTCACGCCCCTGTTTAACCTGTCGGCAATTGACTTGGGAAAGATTTGAACTTCTAATTACCTGTCATTGGATGCGTTCATCTCCAGCACTGCATCTTTGTAGTTAGGTCCAAGCAGTGCATGGCATAGGCACAGGATACTAGTGGTCTTGCCTGTGCCAGGGGGACCCTAAAATAAATACAGTCGAATCTCGTTAGTACAAACTCTGTTAATACAAAATTCTGGTTACAACAAACAAAAAGCCTTAGTCCCGACTGTGCATTGATGTGCACAACGAATGGGACTGATGTTCCTCTTAATACAAAATTCTGATAAAACAAACAATTTGGCTAGGTCTGAACGAGTTTGTATTAACGAGACTCGACTGTAATGCAGTCATCGGCAGAAATGCATAAAACTGTTATTTCAATGATGCACTTTCAACATGTTCATGGTAAAAAATTGTCCATTTTTGCTAGCAAGAGGCAAAAAAGAAGTGTGTCAGTGTTAGGCCAAGTAAAAAAAAAATGTTTAGTGTCTGGGTTTTTGAAAAAAAAAGGAGGAGGCGGGGCCTTTTTTTTTTTCAAGATAGCCGGTAAACATTGGTTTATACACTGTTCAAAGATACAATTTTGAAACAGACATGCTGGACAAGAGAATTAAACATATTTACAGTGTTTTTAATAGTTTTCCAGCATGGTCTTACTTTTACTTTACATTGTTTCGACTTGCAAGTATTTGATTTCACGATGGATCGGTCCACATTTTTGCTATTTTAAAAAAAAAAGGAAAAAAAAGGAGGCGGCCTCCAAAAAGGAAGCGGGCGGGGATGCTAAACATGTTTTTTTTATTTGGCCTTACTACGTGTTTACATCAACCCAGCTAGTCCAAAAATTTAGGACTCTCAATACTCTGTATGAGAGTCCCAAAACTTAAGGTATTGAAAACATGCAAATACAAGAAAATAGACTGGCACAACAAACAACCAGTCCAACACCGCTTCAGTACTCCATCAATCAACTGTGCCAAAAGAAACATCTGGCATGTCTGGTACTGGTCTTTATTTCGACACATTTCTCCATCAGTCACCAGACTAATGAAGAGGTCTGTCTTTTCAAACAGTTGGACCATGGTTGCTGGACATGTACCAGTCTAGTCTTTAGCCTCAAATTGGTATCACCTGACTTCACTCTCAGGTGCAAAATATTGAAGAAAAGTCTCCTTCCAAAATTGAATTGAGATTTTAAACTTGGCAACTTGTGGAATAGTGAGGACCTTTTCTTTGCCTCATTAAAATTTTGCAGAATTTTGTCAGCTAAAGAGTGAGTAGGGTTGTCCTGATTTTGTTTTGCATGTCTTTCTGCACTCAAGGTCACATTCTGACATCAATCCTAAAAACTGTCACAATTCATTCAATAATATTTCAACTTATTTATTTTTTTGAAGGGAATGTAAACTTCAGACATCATCAGCTGTGTACAAATCCTTTCAGAAAAAGCATTTGTGCACTATTTTCCAACAGTGTCATATTTAAGTATTAAAGCTGCAGAGAAAACAACACAAGTCTGCAAAAACTTTCCAATTTTGTAGTTTATTTTGCAATATTATGCTTATCGATACCATTTAGCCCAAGGAAAAAAGAAAAGGGATTAGCTGAGTGCAAAAAAGTATGCGTGCACTAGGACTTGGAAGCTGAATAATTAAGCCTAATCGGCATGTCAACTAGCCATGCGCAAAAAAAGCAACAAATGTTGCAACTGTGCAAGTTGGCATGAGTAACAATGGGTAAACATTTGCCAGATTGTGACAAACGCGTCCATACTTACAGCAATGATGACGTTGGGCACATTGCCTTCTCTGGAGAATACTTCCAGCCTGCTGATGGTCTCTTCGTTTCCTACAATGTCTGTCAGAAGAGTTGGCCGATACTTCTCAACCCTGCAAACACAATAATATTTCATAATGAAAATGATGACAAATTGACGATGAATAATGGAATGAACAAGATAGCCAGTGAACAGTAGTTTGAGTGGGCATTGTGGGTGGGTTCAGCAATAGCCCAATCTGTGTCAGATCTAGCCGAATTCTGCTAGAAAATGGTCACAACAGAAAAATCGCATATAATGTGACATATCATGTGACACGTGATGACGTCATGATGACGTAAATGTTCGGGGCACAACTGCAGGTGCTGGTCTAAGTGTGTTCTGCCGAGTACAGTGGAGTATAAAGCCTTTTATCGGATGGATTTCAGTGGCCAAAGTGCGGGGACAAAAAACGTGTACAAAAGCAATGGGCAAAATGACTGAAAAGAAAAATAATCAAGTAGGCCTAATAAAATAAAAATCTTTATTTTTTTTTCTTAACGAAAACAACGGCTGTTTCGGCCGGTTGCCGAAACAGCCAATTATAGGAATTTCTCAAATTAATGAAAGGCCGTAGGCTGTATGTAACTCACCATGGCAATTCGTACTTGGATTTCTTACTCGATTTGTCAGCCGATGTCGACTGCTTTCCTTCGTTTATCGTGTCCGTCGCTTCCGTTTCCATACGCTCCTCTTTGTCCTCCATTTCAACGAACAATTAACACGATTCCTTGCGTTCTCATGTGAAATAGGCCTAATGTCAGTACTGAGTACTGTTTCTTATTTTCAAATTACTTGCACTTGCAGATTTAGTGCGCATTTGAATAGCAAGACAACATCATCTACGCCTGAACATCATTCCTCATACATTGTCATATCAACGTGTTATACTTCAGCATGTTTCGCGCCACCAGAGGGTCACAGATCTTGCACGTATAACGGGCTATGTGATTGGTTCTTGTACGCGCATTTCCCAAGATCAATCCAATAGACGTGAACGTTCTTACTCCATTCGAAGTACTCTACTTCATTCCCAGTGATCTACATGATTTTGCTGTTCGTGATGAAGCCAAACCTGTAACGAGGTTGATGATGTAAACAACCGCGCGTGTATTTGACACTGTCGAGCGCAAAGTGAGTCCCCCGCGCAAGTTTAAACTTGCGCGCGCAAGTTCAAACCTGCGCGCACGCAAGTTTAAACTTGCGCGCACATTCATTTCCTTGCTACAAATTGCGCACGCAAGTTTAAACTTGCGCACTGCATAGATTTTCCCGGCAGGAGCCGCTAAACTATTTTGCCCTGGCCCTGGGTATACTCATGCAGATATGTAACATTGTTTTTAAAGCAGATTTTTCTCCGATTTAATAGCATCACTGAGCTTCGGGAGACAATGCCTTAATGCCTTTTTTTGAAACATTTGATTAAATTCATTAATTAAATCATTTGCAAATTTATTTACTTTTTAAAATAATTACCATTTTATATGCATAGCATTTTTAAGTTGTAAATATTTTTTAATATGAATTATTGAGCCTGCAATAAAAAATATTTGTTAAAGTAATACATTTAATTAATTAATTAAATTAGTAATGCATTCATTAATTTTTTTTTCAAATTATGCATTTTTGAAGTGTACACAGCGCTCGAAATGTTATGCAAGTATTTCTAAAAACAGTATGAATTATTGTACCGTACAATTTATTAATTGTTAAATTAATTAGTATTTTTTTAAGAGTAAGTACTTTTTTAATTGTAGAATACATAGGCATTTTAAAAATAATGTAAATGATTAGTATAATGTCAAAACTTGAACAATTGAAGGGATCATAATCATTCTTTTTACGTTAACAGCGGGTTACACAGATCTAGGAAATTATGATTTATTTACATTCAAGAATATAAATAAAATGCTAATTAGGTTTACAAAGCAAAAAACTTGAAGCCGGTCTCCATTTTTGAACAACTTCAGTACACTTTCCAAGCAATCGCCGCTAGTGTGCTTAAGTTGATTGCTTGCCCGGTCCCCTCCCTGGCCCCGCCCCTACGTACCCTTAAACAACTTCTCTGATAAGCACTGCTAAATCTCAATGTTTCATTTACATTGACGCTAATTGAATTCCCCTTTTTGTTTATTTCTTTATTCATTCATTTATTCCATTATTTCTCCATGTACTCGTGTTTTGAAAAAAAAAATCTTCATCAATGAAAATCCCGCCCGCAAAAGAAGGTTGCGATCGCCTTTGCGCAAGTTTAAACTTGCGCACGCAAATTAAAATGGCGCGGTGTAATTTGCGTGCTTCAGGAGTCCCTCGCGCAAGTTTAAACTTGCGCGCGCAAGTTTAAACTTGCGTGGGAGGCTCAAATTGCGCTCGACAACACTACCCTCGCTCGTTTTGAGCGATCGATCACTCGGCAGTAAATTGCAATTCAAGTGGTTCTTCCCCTCGAATCGCAGTAAGTTTTATGTATCAAAGATTGACTGAAGGACAACATATATTAAATAGTTTTAGTCTATCTTATTTTAAAATACCGTTTGGGAAGAAAAAGCTGATATGACAAAGCTTGAGCTGTAGGCTAGCTCAGTAACTACATGAACTAGCTGGACTATATCAGTCACATTACACTAAATTACATTTCACAGGATTTACAATGCAGATGCAATGCACAGTTGCACACCTAACTTTACACAGCTCATCACAGCCAGTACAAAAGCAGTAGTCAGGTAGTATACCCGAGTATATGGGGGTGGGAGAGGGGGTGGGGGGAAAAATTTCCGTACTCGGACGTCACTTTTTTCAATTAATTTTCTAGCGCCAAAAGTTACATCTCTTATGGTTATTCCTCCACTTTCCCTCCTCTACTCTCACCCTCTCCTTTCCCTAATTTCTATTTATTAATCAGTCAGTTACTTCATCGGGATTCGAACCTCTGATGCCTGCTTGATACACGAGACTCTTAACCACTAGGCCGCGCACGATCGCTGTTGCAATAATCAATCTTTGGACGTATTTGAAGTATCCATTGAAAAAAACTAAATATTCATGAGAAAATAAATATTCATAATGACGTATTGCACTATCATTGGCAGGCTCATGCGACGTCATGGTTGTTGATGTCACGTGTATAACGTACCGCTGTCTTTTCAGCCACTTCAATCAGTTTTGACCGGCTGCTTCAAGTTAGTTCTGCACGACGTATGCATCCAAAATGTGCTCTAAAAACACATTTTGAGTAAATTTTTTTCACCTGTACACAGCTTCCTGGATTTCTCTTGGTTCAAATGACAAGGTGAGGTGACAATTAATATGTTTGGTAGCAGATAAATTGACATCCGAGTATGGAACTTTTTCCGTACCTAGAACTATGACTACGTGGAGCCTCATAGTTCTAGGAGTAGGGGTGGGGGAGAGGGGGTGGGGGAGAGGGGGGGGGGAGAATTGCTAGTCTCGTTTTCATGTACATAATTAACACAAATTTTAATACCTAAATTTTATTATTACAAATTTGCATGTACATAGGGGGGAGGAACTCCTTCCACCATTGTCCACAAATCAACCTGCCCCTATGGATCGTGCAGTAATTTGCATGCCTGCGTGCTTGCAATCATTTAAAACAAATTGTCAGTGACTTTTGTTACGTCAGACAACCTGAAAAATTGATGGTCATTCCCCTCAGGGTATTCTACTTTAAATGACGCGCACGCCGCTTCCATGCCAACGACCGGTCGATCGATATTACCTTCCAGCCATGCCAGCTGCATTCAATGATCATGGTGACCAAGGTCCTTGGATGACGGGTACGAGACCGGGCTTTCTAGCCTGAACATGCCCAAGAGCTTCTGGTTGTCCATTTTGCAGGACGTGCTCCATGTTGTAGATTGGGGAGGAAAGGAGTGCATGTGGACAGCGCGTAGCTGCAAAGTAGCCGGCACAGTCTCCCGTTGCTGTTTACGAATGAATGCAAGTCAAGCATCTCAAACACCAGCCAACTACAAGCCTTGTACCGCTTACAGAGCCACTTCACTTCGTCTTCATGTTCATCAGTCTGGGTTTCTTGGAAGTGTGTTTCTGTGGGAGTGTGATTCTGTGATTCTTCAGAAAGAGTGTTAAACTTGTCTAAATTGACTATTGACAGCGGCACTGAGTACATGTATATCAGCTGGTCACTGATACTCATAACACTCTTCTCCAAAGCACGTGAAATGGCAGTTGTCGCAGTAATGCCCCAGCCGTCTTATTGTGGCCAGATTTTGAACATAATTTTGTTGGCTCCACGAAGCATGGATTCCGCAATCATGCCATGGCATTTCATATCCGTTTCTCCACGTTTGATGTCCGGCAAGTATTCACAGGCCTCTTTCAAGTCCACACCTTCTTTCTGTTTCAGGGACAGCATGGAATAGTCCAGCTCCTTTCCCCGAGGCAAAACATTCCCGTGTCTCCTCCAAAGTCCAGCAGCCATGCTTTTCCTCTTTGTTACGGTGAAAGAGACACCTCTCCAGGGTTCGTCTCAGCTCTGCACTGCGCTGGCATCGCAGTTTACCTTCATGGAATTCCACTCTCCTCAAAAACCCTACGATATCTTTAACCTTGTCACTAACGGGAGACACCATTTGTCCCTCTTTTCGCCACGGAGGATTCTCCCTGGTGTTGGACCTTGGGAAAGATTGGAATAATTTGATATTCGGTTGGAAAGTTATGGCCCTAGGCCCTACCCGCTAGGTTTTTATCATTGTATTTTCCTGGTAATATAACAATAATTTCATGTCAATCTTTCCAATCATAGGTTTGTACTTTGAGTGAGTGCACATTGCGTGTATATGTGGATGCATCTGGAGCCATTTATAGACATCCGGAACTCTGATCAACTTGAAACACAGCCATGCCGAGGACGGCAAAAACCAAGACTGCTGCAGCCAAACCGCAAGCCAAGACAAAAACCAAGACCAGTAACGCTGCAGCAAAACCGCAAGCCAAGAAAGGTTTGCCTATCTTTGAATTAATATGAGCTGTTGTGTAGAGAAAAACAAAATTATGAAGAAGGATATTCTGATGAACAAGACCATCTGCCAAACCAACGTTTTCAGATGGAAGTTGTATTAACAGTGAAACTCTCTCTCTCTCACACAGGCTCTACTTCTGGAAGAAAACAGTCCAAAAAGTCCTCTGCTGATGTTGCTGAGATGTTGAAGACGTTGAATCAAAAGACCTCGGACACGTCTTCCCAGCAAAGCTCTTCAGGGCCGGTGACAAGACCGACCAGCAGAGGGCAAAAGACCAAAGCACCCAGGGGAAGTGACTCTACCACAGGCCCTAGGCAAGGGCAAACAACAGCTAGGGGAGGCAGGGGGAGGGGCGCAAGATCGAGAGGAGGAGTGGCTGAGAGGACACAAGATGCAGCAGATGACTTGCAGGAAGATGCCAGAACAAACAGAGGCACCGCAGTGAAGAGACAACAAAAAATGAGGGGGAAAAACCAGGTGAGTATCTGATGTTTTGTGTGAGCTTTTCCATTGTCCGTGATAACCTTTGCGTTGCGTTGTAACCTCGCCCACGTAGAATAACTGCTGTGATCAAACTTTTATTTGTGTTTTAAATTGGGTGGGGTGCTGTGGTCCAATGGTTACGGTGTTCGACTCGTGTGCCGTGGTACATGGGCTCGAATCCTGACCGTGGGAACATGGTGCTTGTGCTCTTGAGCAAGGCACTTTACCATTATTGCTTTGTCCTTCGGATGGGACGTAAAGCCATAGGTCCCCTGTGTTGTGTAATGCACGTTAAAGAACCCAGTGACACTTATCGCTAAGAGAAGGGGTTTGCCCCGGTGTTTCTGGCAGTGGCTGCAATATGCGCCTGAGCATCTTGTAAACCATTCTAAGGTGCTACATGTACATAATGGGTCTCATATTTCCCATAAACTTTATTTACCTTTCTTTAATAATAGACATATCTCCAGCGCCTTGAGTACCTAATAGTTGGTAGATACGTGCGCTGTATAAGACTCCGATATTATAAATTCTCACAACTATGGACCTCCACTAACTCCAAAAGTTAAGGTCAAGCAACTTCACTATAACGGCAAGCTAATCTTGTCTGTCAGAAAATGGGAACGTAATATCTGAATTTGATCATTAGTTCTAAATGAATGAAATTGCTTGTGATTCAGTGCCTGATAGTATCATCATGACGTCATTAATCAGGATGTTTGTTGTTGCAAGGTTAAAGTTAACCCCAAGCATCTTTAGGATATTTCATGTAAGATGAAAAGCCAAATAAATGATTAATCAATGATCACACACGTACACTCATGAGGCCCCCTTCAATGGCGAAAACTTTGCAGAAATAAATCCCTAATACCTTGGAGTATGTACGTGCTGTGTTTTTTAAGTTGTGTCTTTTGCCAATTGCCGACACAGTAATGATGTTTTGCAGATTTGTAAAGCCCATGGATTTACGTTTTGAAGTTTGCGCGAAATACCTTTTTTCGTTCTCTTCTAGGAAGCGATTCCCGTCGCAAGTAGAGAAGTTAGCCCTACTAAAAGGAGACGCCAAACAGGTATATCTCAATTTAAAAAAACAAACAGCTAGTTTGTATTTTTTAATATGCCAGTGCGGTCTCTGTGCTTGTGACAACTTTCGAGAGCCCTGGATGGGCGCAAATTACCCACGACTTATTTTTTTCTGAATGGGTACAATTCCATAAGTAAGATTTGGTGGAGATACTAAATAATGAAAGGTTGGGGAAACACCATGTGCGAGTTATTTCTCAACTAAGAGAATGGTTCTGAGTTTATACCTCTGTTCTTTTCAGAACCATTCTCTTAGTTGAGAAATTATTTGCACATGGTGTTTCCGCAAACCTTTCATTATTTACAATCCCATAGGATCTTCACATAAGCGTCAGCCTTTGTTGGCAATGTATTCAAATGTCCCTCCTAGTGGTCTCTCTACCAATCGTTCTTTTGTAAACTGTTGAGTGAGTACTCTAATACGGTAGCATAGTGGAGTGTGTAGTGCTGTGCAGCATTTCGCTTGTACCCTGCCCTGCAAACAGGATGCTGGGAAGGGCTGATGAATTTAAGCATTTAAGTCATCACGGCCACAACCCTGCAAGGTTTTAAACGGCCGTTAAGACCGAGTCATGCTCTTTAATTCCATTCATAAATGCTTATTTTTCGTTGAAAAGCATAATGATGTAGGAAAATCTGTAAAATTTGTCTGTTTAATTCCTGTCACTTGCTCAGGCTCCGTTTCAAATTCACGAAGGGTCAAATTGCATATTATGCGATGCTCAAATTTGTCCACAATGAAAAAGAAATGTGATAAAATTTGAGTGACCAAAACAGTGTCTAGCTTTCAGTTTGAGTACCTCAACTTGACTGCGGCATTTTCAAACACAGATCTGAGGAACATGTTAGATGACGACGACTACCTCGAGAGGCAAGTGTCAGCCCAGAGCATCGCCAAATGGCAGACAATGACCAAGACGAGCCAAGAATTCTTGAATCAGATCGCTGACGGTGCCATCAAGTAAGCTACAATTGGCATAGAAATATTAGCCTCCTGAGGTGATCAACGGCCGAGGAAAATAGAACATGCCTTGTTTTATCAAGGGAGGGTAGTCTTACTGTTTCTCACGTTAAAGCAGTCGGTGTTTGTTTTACAACACACCACCCACAGAGATACATTGGTTGCTACATTGGTTGCTGTGCGTATACTTTATCAGAGCGAGGCTGCCGTTACATAGTCTCTAGTAAACAGCAAATACAATGTTACCTTGTCTTGTCCAATCCTGGGACAGGATCTGTGGTTGACGTGTTAACACTATTACACCCCATACATATGTGTGTTTTTATTGGCCAAATGCACTTTTTGAAATGATCAATGTTCTAAATGGTGGTAAAAGGAGCTTACAACCGTCCATAGCAGGTCAGTAGTGCCATGCAGCTATACCCCAGGGTAGCTCCTAAGACTCTCGACTTTGCAACAGTAGCAAGTGCAGGTCAGGTTGTTAGTGGTTCCATGCTAAAAATGTTATGTTAGAGAAATGGCACTTACTTCCTGTGTAATAATATTAGTTATCTTGCGAGCGCAAGTGGAACACGGAATAATGTAGTGCGTCTGTGTCCCACATGCCACGAGGCCGAAGGCCGAGTGGTATGTGGGACACAGACGCACTACATTTTCCGTGTTCCACGAGCGCGAGCGTGATAACGAATTTATCTTCAAGCAAACTTGACGCACAGTAAAGTTGGAACACGCATGCTGTGTAACCTACGCGCAACTTTTGAATTCACAGTGAATTGTGCAGCACTAATCGCGTCACGTAGGCTTAGAATAGCGCAATACGCGGAGTGCGGTATGGACCGTGGCCGTGTGGTATGGTTATATGTAGCACGGCTTGTTGCCATGGATCGACCAATCAGGATCGAGGAATCAAGTTTGCTTGAAGATAATATCTCATATCCAGTGAGGGATAGTTGAAGATTTGTCATCTTGATGATGGAGCTAGCTAGATTAGGTACAACATATGAGTTGTGATGAAATAAATAAACATGATTTACTTCAGGGAATTGTGAGGTAGTCAAAATTGGCCTGTACCTCAGGACCAGTAATTTCACAGTACATGTGTACATTTGTACTTCCCCTCAAACGATGTTGTTTTGTAGACGGTGCCGTCAACAGTAAAACTAAAAAAAACACTGATTAAAAAGAAAAGCTGTAGTCTGCATGCTAATTAACTTTTTGGGCAGGTAATGGAGTATTTGACTAATTAAAAAGGTATTACCATCAGAGAAAATGCTGGTACTATGTTTTGTGTCTTATAACATTTACACCTCTTGACTCCTGCAGTGTGATTCTGAATGAGACAAGTGGTCCCGCCCACAACGACATCCAAGATCATCTGAACAACTTGAAAACAAGGTTAGAACTATTTCTAAACAGTATCAAACTTTTAAACCGGGATTAATCTATTTAAAATCATCAATAAGTGTCTGTTTTGTGTGTGTAACATTTTTGCATTTTGTTTTCAGAAATTTCCAAAATTAATGTCCGAGGTTGACTTGCTTTGTAATGAATGGTTTTTGGGTGTACGCTCGTAAAACAGGAAATAAAATCTTGCATGAGGTACAGTGAATATTCAAGAGTGACCAGTACCGAGTTAAATTTCATCATTTTAATTCGCAGGCTTATGAAGAGCTTTGTATCACTCAAAGTTCCCAATAGAAGACAGCCGAACTACCGAGAAATGGAGAAACAGGCTGTGAGTACATTGTAGTGATTAATCTTATGATTAGGAGTGGAAAAGCCTAATGCCCATTATAATTATTTGTTGGTTCTCCCCTGTGCCACAAGAGTTTTTTTCTCCGGGCCCTCCGGTTTTCCTCCCTCCGGAAAAATCAAACACTTTCGATCTCAGGCTGTGCTCCGTGGTCATATATGGGTCGATGTGGCCGGCAGCCATAGGCGCCTTTACGTGCCAGCGGCCCGACCACGTTGTAGCCGCGTCCTTCGCAATTCAGCATACCAGCTGCGAGTAAGGATGATTAGCCTCCCAAATTATTATTATTATTATAATGAAGAGCTAAAGGCACTTTAGAAGGCATTGTTAAAATCCGGAAACGAACGTTCCGATTTAATGAGAAAAGCCTTCTAATAAAAGTGAAGATAGTTTCAAATACCCTGTGAAGGTATTCTACGGTATCATTTGTGAAAAGCAATCAGTGAAGTTGGGTTTTTTTAAAAGTGTGCCTGCAGGCACACTTTTTAACATTCATTAGCAACGGAATTAAGTTACAAGACCCATAAATTGTGCCATGTTTTTTTCTGTTTTCTCTAAATGTATGGCTCAAACTTCCACAGGTAGTTGTTATGCATCCTACCTAAGATTTTGAGCACTTTTGTTGCTTCCAAAAAAATTGAAGTGCAAAAAGAATATAATCATATGCACCTTTAATATTAATAATAATAATACCAGAGTCTTATATAGCGCACGTATCTACCAACAATTAGGTACTCAAGGCGCTGGTAATTATGTCTATTTTTAATGACGGGTAAATGAATTTTATGAGCAATATGAGATCCATTATGTAGCACCTTTATAAGGGTTTACATGGTAATGCGGTGCATATTGCAGCCACTGCAAGAAACACCGGGGCAAACCCCTTCTCTTTAAGTGTTACTGGGTTCTTTAACGTGCATTACACAACACACGGGACCTACGGCTTTACGTTCCATCCCAAGGACGAAGCAATAATGGTAAAGTGCCTTGCTCAAGAGCACAAGCACCATGTTCCCACGGTCAGGATTCGAACCCATGTACCACGGCACACAAGTCGAACACCGTAACCATTGGACCACAGCACCCCAAATTTAAGCTTAACTTTCCAAAAACCATTGATGTACTGGCCTTGAGGTATGCTTCTGTGTTCTTGTCTGCCTTTACAGCGGATATTGGAAGCAGGGCTGGTGGAGACCAGCAACCAGGTAGAATGTCTAGACAAAGAAGTGCAGCTACAGCAAGAGTAAGTAGAGATTTTTATCAACTTAGTGGATAAATTATAAAGTTTGTGGGTAACACCATGTGGAAAGATACCTCTTCTTGGAAGAAGTGTGGTTCTGAAAAGAACCGGTTGGCAACCGGTTCTTTTCAGAACCACACTTCTTCCAAGAAGAGATATCTTTCCACATGGTGTTACCCGCAAACTTTTTAATTGATCTCATCCGCCATGCAAAGCTTCAAGTCGTATACAACTTAGTGGCAACCGGTTGCCAACCGGTTGGCAACCGGTTCTTTTCAGAACCACACTTCTTCCAAGAAGAGATATCTTTCCACATGGTCTCACCCGCAAACTTTATAATTGATCTCATCCGCCATGCAAAGCTTCAAGTCATGTACAACTTAGTGGAATTATTTTTGTCAATCTTGGTTCTGTAAAGTGATTTTGTTCTCCATACATGTTGACTGCACCAATCTCATGACAGCATTGAAAATCCCCACTTCTTTCCACATTCTAATAAACGTTATTCTTATTGTAACGTCGACCGGATCCTGGGTTGTCACACGCCAGACGAAGGAAACCACTGACACTATTCTTCAGGGTTTCAGGGCTCTAGGCCATATATTCTTGCCACTTTCTTTACATGAGGCTCTCTTCTTTATACAACTCCCAACAAAAAGAATGTTATACAAAATGTCACACTACTCAGTCAGCGCAGTCCAGCAACGGGTCTCCCTGGCCCAGCAGCAGGGGGGCAACGCTACGGCTGCACCGTGGGTCCTTGCCGGCGCCCCTTGCCGGCGGCCTGGCACCGACGCTATATTATTGAGATATTGACCTCATGTTTGTGTTCATTTTTTTATCAGACATGTAACATGGTTTCACTATATGTGGCCTGGATTTTAAACTTAGGGTCATGTTCGGTCCCCAAGTTGTACAATGAGTTTTCACTGCATGCACATTTGAACGTGTGCGGCTGGAACACAGTGTGGCATAGGAGAAGCGGACGTGTTGCTGCTCAGTGACTACAGTGGGCAGGGACTAATGGATTTGACTGTTGTTGCTATAAACATAACAGTAAGAAAATAAAATGTTGCCTAAATATGGTGAATCTAGATGTTGCAATAAAGTAACTAAATGTTTTTTTTTAAAAGGTAAAGGAGACGAACCTGCATGTGTTCACAGGAATGGAGTGCCCATCTCTGTTTCAAAGCAATTGGGCCAGACTCAATGTAATGCTGCTGCTGTGGGGGGATTGCCACACCTCCTCCACAGCAAGTCTGTTACCTTCCCAGCATTTAATAACGCTGGTACCAATTATTTAACAACTGGGTTGAGAGGAGTAATTGAGGTAAAGCGCCTTACTCAAGGGTACAACATGCATGGCCACGGCGGGGCTCAAACCCACTATCTCATGATTGTGAGGCATGTGCTCTACCGCTAGGCCACACATGCCCACAAATAAAGTAACTTGCCTTCTAGAGAAAGACAAAGATTGTAGTACAAAGCTAATTTTTGTTCGGTGATTTTATCTTGTGGTTGAAACAGGTTACTTGAGCAAAAAGAGGAAGAATTGGATAAACTGGAAGCTGCGGAGCAGCAAGATCACCATGACAACGATACAGAAAATATGAAGAAGGTAGGAAACTGAACATTGACTGCGTGCATAAGCAAGCCCTCACTTGGTTACAGATGGAGAGTTTGGAGGGACTCAAATGCATTGCTTGTATGCCTGGCACTCGCATGAAGAAGATGCGGGTTTGTGTACAGGGTGAGTAAAAAAAAAACGAAACCCAAATGTCGGGACCATTGATTTAGTGAAGTTCTGCATGTAGTGCTTTCAAAATCTAGGACATGAAAGTCCAATTCCTGAGCCTTCTTTTAGTACAAGAATCATTCAAATCACTCATGTACTTTTCAAGTTACAGAATTTTAAACACAACCACCGTTTTAAGGTTCTGTACACGGATCACAAAAAAGTTGAGTGTTCTTTCAGCAAAACGAACACAAATCACATACGTATGTGTGTGAATTGTTTTCGTTTTGCTGAAAGAACACTAAACCTTTTTAGTAAAGTACATGAGTGACGTGAATGATTCTTGTACTAAAAGAAAGCTTGTGAATTGGGCTTTCATATCCTAGATTTTGAAAAAGCTACATGCAGAACTTCACTAAAACAATGGTCCCAACATTTGGGTTTTGGGTTTTTTTACTCACCCTGTATAAAGTGTATGTATTCTTCGCATCATCTGTGCATAAACCAGTGTATGCATGCAATGGGCTCCTGCATTAAAGTACCCCCTCAACGGTAAGAAAGGGAGAGTTGGGGGAGACCACTGGGAGAGACAGTTGAATGCATTGCTGATGATGCCTGAAGCCCATGCGAAGATATATATTATATTTGCACATGGGAGTCCATAAGTCTCGCCGATAGATATTTCATGAGTGGTCACAAAGTGCGTGCCACCTTCTGTTTATACAGAGTCCATACGAAGAACAAGTATGGCGTAATTTGTGACAGTGAATACGAACTAAGGAAAAAAACAGTTTTGTTGGCTAAATTTCTGTGTAAAGCAACCAAGTCATTGGCACTGCTTCAAACAGTAATTTGTACTCTAATCCATGGCTGGTGCACGGACTGTCTCTTTTATAGCTCAATCCACTGCTGCAGGATACCAGGCAAGATGTCTTGGGATTACCACCTCTGAGGAAAAGTCGCCATAGCAACACATCAGCACAGGTAAACGATGCTATGTTATTTTTCAGAATAAACTTTGACTTGTAATGACACTGAATGATATAAAGGTCATCTGGGGTCAATTGAGGTCATAACTCATAATGGAAAAAAATGAGCAAATGCCATTGTTTTGTAGAAACATACATTCCAGGAGCCAATCATTTCTTCAACAGCTTGAAAATAAACAGCTTCTACAAGAAGATGAATAAGAAACATATAGGGATCGACCGCGAAAAAAAGGCGACACTTGCGATCAGCAGATCACCTTGTTCTACCTGAGCAGCAGGTGCGGTTGTAGAACCAATATTTCTGGAGCGCTAGCAGGGTGGATCCAGATTTTTTTCAGGGAGGTGTGCTGAAATGTAGACCGGTTATTTTCTCCAGACACTTAGGCCTCCGAAAATCAATAGGGGGGGGGGGGATCATGCCATATATATGGGGAGCGCCAATAAAATCCTAAAATCATTCACACTATATTAACTACAAATGCACCCTTGCCACGACTATTTCTTTAGGGGGAGACCGTTTACATGTACATCGCAATCCTTCTTTTTTCTAATGCAGTTTCTTTTTACGGAATTTATTTTGGGGGGGCTAGACAAAATTTTGGGGGGGGCTAAAGCCCCCCCCCCCCAGCCCCCCCGTAGAACCGCGCCTGCTGAGCAGGCATTGTAGTCCAGCTGTCACAGATCACAATTCAAATCACAAGTCAGTCACCAGCATGTTTTCAAGCATCGCAGGTAGTGTGGAACTTTGACAAGCGAATGCCTTCGTCAGAGTTTACTAGGAAAGCTTGTGACGGAGTACCTGAATGGCTTATGATTGACGTCTGATTGACTTGTCTTGCGAGGACTTAACTTCAACTCTGCGTAAAGATCCACAAATCCCGAGTGAATTTTGTATTCATTTTTATTTTCATTTTTATTTTCTGTTGTATAGTTTGAGGATGTAAGAAGTTCATGTCAGCAGCAAGTTGTTGAGTCATTGCATCATTGGAGCCAGACACAGGGTGAAGAAGGAGGAGCCGAGATGACAGAATTCTTGGATGCGGTTTCTGCAGTTCAAGCAGCACTACCTCAGTAGGAGTTTTTCTAACTCAAGATTCCTTGAACTTAAGTGACTGAACTACAAAACAGTGGCCAACAAAATAAACTTCTGTTGGTTTGACAATAATTTTTGTTATCGGTAATTCACGTTGCAAGCAAAGGATATGGCAAAAATTTAAATACCTTGCATTTGAAAGTTTCCACATACTGTGCACTGTTGGACAAATCTTTTCAGTGGCATTACATTATTAGGGTATAAGTCATATGCTGCCATAACAATCATTAAACCAAGTACCAAGTGGTACAACCCACGGTGACCGGGTATCAGCGAGGCCGGGTAACGTGTGAAGATGGCTATACGGCACCGTCCATGCACCCAGGCCGTACCGGTACCTCCAGAGTACAGAAAACGAAAAGGAATGGGGCGTGATCTACATGTAATATGCAAAAACTATGCAGATTAGACGCATGCGCAACAGTGATTGCAAAACCGGTCTTCGAATGCAAAGCTGTAATACTTGCAAAGCTGTAATACTTGAGTTGTATGAGTACAATTATATGGCCGAGTAAAGTGTCCACCAACCAACCAACCCGCCCACCAACCCACCAACCAATCAACATAAGCAGCTCAAGCCCACGTCGTGTTTGACACCGCTGTGGGAAAAAAGTCAAGCATGATATTTCTACAGGTATGTATTTCATCTGTGTTCATACACTTTCTCATGGAATTGCCCTCAAGTAGATTTTCAACAGTTTGATTTTTGTTGGCGGCAAATAGCACAGCACCCAAACAGATGTTTATGAAACCTTAACTTTCGTCTCATTATGCTAAACTTGGCCGCTGAAACTTGAGTTGGCTTTGTACACCAGAGAGTTGATTTGTCATCATGACAATGTTTTTTTCCCCTTTTTAACAACCAAAGTTATGCTAAATAAATTTGACAGTTAATTATGGTCGCGTGTAATTATAGTCCACATGCATATTCCATTTTACCAATATACATTTATATACTGGCAGTTGTACATGCGATTGGTAGGTAGCCAGTATTTACCATAAATATCCGGAATGGATAAAAGTAGCTTATAAACAGGTGGCCTCAGAAGCCGGGGTTGTAATTATGCAAGTTCTGTAATTATAATTATGCAATAATGAACACAGACCATATAATACAGAGGCCGAAAGTTTAGAAATAACAGGGCCCAATTTCATGGCGCTGCTTATATCAGTTTAGCAGAATAGCTGTGCTTACTATAGCAGAAAATTGTGATAAGCAATAAGTACTATTTCACAGCGTGGATGTGCCAACGGTTGTGCGCGCGCAAATGGAGATTTTCAATGTTACGTAACCATTGTTTCCTCTGAGGTAAGCATGCTTTTGCTGTGCTTACTGCTTACAGTCTCTATGAAATAGACGGAAGCTCTGTTAGCACAAAATCGTGTGCTCAGCAGTGCCATGAAATTGGGCCCAGGTCACCAGTCATAATGACAAGAAACACACAGTGTTTGTGCCTAGTTTTCACCTCCTTTTTTTAAACACTACATGTAAGTGCATAAATTTGTTAGCAATATTTTCTGCTTGGCAGTTGTTTGTTTCCTTGTACCACTGTCATTTGCCTCCGAAGAAGGTCTTGTTAAAGACTGCAACATCGGGCCAGCTAGGGCTGTCCTGAATATACCAAACATTTTAATATTCGATCATCGCCCATAAAATCATTCGTGGAGCGCATATTTTATCCGGCACGCTTTACGCCCAACCTTTGGCTGGTGGGGCACGCAGTTGCAGCTTGGGTGTGTAAATGTTTGTATCGAATATTTGAATATTCTGTCAAACATGTTTCGAATAATCACAATACTAAATTATTCGAAAATAGACAGCCCTAGGTAATGCCAACTACTTTTGCTGATCTGTTTGGCAGTTGTTGAAATTAGGCGTAGATCATATAGCAAGCAATCTGTAATATTTTTTTTTGATATCTTCATGTAAATCCTTTCAACTCTTCAACATTTCCAGATGTCAGACTTTAGAATTTGCCACGCGATAACATTCTAGTGACGTGGGACTGGGACAGAAATACTGTTAGGCCCCAACTAGAGCGATGACCCAAATATAGATGGGACAGTCCCAACTATAGTTGGGAAAGTCCCAAACATTTTTGGGTATATCACAACTATAGCTAGGATCGCCCTAACTATAGTTGGGATGGTGCTATACATGTAGTTGGGGCGTAACTGTACTGTCCAGTCGATAGAATTGATTCAAAACAGCTGTGTACATGAAGTAGAGCAGAAACCCGGCCATTCATGAAAATGTGAAGCCCCTTGTAGGTGCCCAATGGCAATTAGGGACCATTTGAAATGATGCGAGTACCGGAGATGTAAATGGCTCTGATCAATATTGCTCGTTTCATCACTTTTTTGTTGTCATTTCATCGGGAACACCATCAGAAATTGGCATCTCGCATCCAAATATGGAAATGAAGACCCATAAATGTGGGCCTGGTGAAATTACCACAAACAATTATGGTGATTTTTCTGAGCTGCATTCATAATCTGTACTCGCATCATTTCTGATGACCTTATTTTGTCTACATTCACAATCAACTCCACTCGCTTGAGGCATTTTCAAGTTTTTTTGCACTAACAAGACTGCTTTACACAAATTCAGAATTTCGGGATAATTACGATCAAGTACCAACTCAGGAGTCTTCGTATATTTCCCGTCACACATGTTGCTTACTATTTTTTTTAAGCAGCTCATTTCTTGTACTTTGTTAATATGTACTGGCTTATAAAATGGTTTAATTAACTCCGCCTTTGGCATCGAATTTTCTATTTGGTGGTTGCAATCAATATTCTACCCACGCAACTCTGACCATCTGTGCAACGAAACTGCAGTAATATATACGTGTAGTATGGCGTACCAGCAGGTTTTTCGTGCATGTGATTGCATGCTAATGTCTGAAATTCCAGTTTTGACGGTGTGTGTGTGCGTAATTAATTCTGGGATGAGTATCTGCAACTTCACACGTCATCAGTGTACATCCACTCGTTTTTATTGTAAATATGCATAGGCTTGACATTTAATATTGTCAATAAAATTGATCCATTTGGAAAAAATACTTCCGTTGGATATTTCTGCTGGATTTTTCGTCTCTACTAATATATTTTCTCTCAAATTGAATTTTAATATGGTCGTTTTTTGTTCATTGTGCTCGTGGAATATATTGGGTAACAACTTGTGAGTATTAAGTTATATGGTGGCAATTCCGTAAAATCCAACGTACAAGGTCGTTCAGTTGGTGGTGTTCTTCAGTTGGTCTTGTACCCAGACATCACATTATTAGTGATGTATCACATTCACGTTTCCAACAGCAGCTCATTTAAGTGTCTGACATGTACGTCCAACTTACGACATTGCCCAATAGCCAAACAAGAACCAAAAAACTTCAAGAATATTTTTAAGGATCACACTTATATGGGGGCAGCAAATGTGCTTTGAAGTCTTTTGTTACATGTATGCTATGCAAATTGGTAATGAACATACATGTACATGTTCAGGCATGTAAGGGTTTATTTTTTTTCGGGTGGGGGGGTTCACAAAAGTTCCATGAATTAATGTACAAAAACAGAAGGAAAACAACAGTGTTCTTATTTTAAAAATATTTTTTATTTAATGTCACACAATATATATACATACTGTACATTTGTTACCAAAACTGTACATCAGGCGGCACAATTTTATTCAAAAACTTATATAAAAAATACAAGATCAGACGACAGAAAAAGAAACCCTTCAAACAAAATGAAGAAAATGTACACTTGGTGAGATTGCCCTCAATTTGGAAAGCTACAAATGTCTCCTATACATTCATATTGGTGTCGGATGAAATGCCAAAGCCTGCCTTTAAACAAACTCTGCAAAATTTTGAGAGGCTCGACCTAAGAGATTCAGCAGATTTTACAGAAAAGGTTAACCTCGTTGGCCAGTGGAAAAGAGATTTGTCCGGCTGATAACAGCAAAACCACAGGAAGAGGCTGACACAATTATTTTAATGTCGACTTCTTTACAAAGTGACCTTTTTAACAAAATAACAAAATCATACTGTACAATGTGCATGCACAGACGGCTATGAAAGATCATTTTTAGTTCTCCTTAATTTGTGTACTTTATTCGATTTCTACAGCTACCCTACAGCTACCCTTTCAGGTTAGAAAATATCTAATGTAAGTACTCTTTCAAAATGATGTTAAACTCTGCAAGCAAATAATACATATTGCTGTTAATTTAATGGACATTTAACAACATGGGCGTTCGTGAGGTGTCAATGCTGGGTGTGGGGTTGGCAAATGTCCCCCCGCCCACCCTCGAAAAAAAATGACAACTTGAGAAAATGCTAGAGAAAGTACAATGTACAAGGATTTTGACAGCTTTGCCCGCCTCTCGAAAAAAGTCCAAGCGACACCCATGCTTATTATAACATGTAGAAACTAAAAAAATATGACAAAGTTTCCCAATTGCAAAAACACGATTTATGTATTGTGGCCTGTTAGTTTGTAGAGAGTATTGGCAAACTGCAAAATAGCAAAAGCTGCCCCATCTACATTGTATTTTAGTTCATCAACTGATTGAAACATAAAACATTGTAAAACTTAAAAAGGATACACGTTTTTCCACACTAAAAATTGTTACAATCAGGGAATTAAAACATCCCACATGCTGTACAATCATACTTTTACACATGAGAAAAAAGTTTGGTATTGTATAGTTTTTACAAGTCAACAAGTGTACGGAAAATCTGAATGAACTCTTGTAATATACAAAGTAACAGCCACATTCTAAACCACCTGAGAATCTTTTGTAAACTTTCATACTTAAGTTTTGCTATAAACTTATCACTCATGACCTGATCATTTCTGTTTGAAGGAAGTGAGAAAAAAAAAACGGCCCATAGACCTCATTCACGAGGAAGCCATTTTCGATCAGGTTCCCTGAATCTAATAGCCCTAACAGTCTTGAATCCTCGAATTTCAATATGATTTTGCACACCCCCTAAGGAGGGTTAAAGTATTATAGGCCTATAAATTGCAAACTGCTGAATTGGATGGTGCCAGACTTTTTGTGATCGGAGTGCGTCCAAGCCTCATATTCGGGTTTTTTGGTTGTACAGTGAACCGCCGCTATTACCAACACCACTATAACAAACATTTGGTTATAACAAACGTCCCCAAGGGCTCCTGAAATAATGAATTCCATTATAATGCACAATCACTATAACAAACAACCACTATAGCGAATACTTTCTGTGGACCCCATCCTGTTCGTTATAGCGGCGTTTCACTGTATATATGGCTTAAAGCATTAGGGTATGTTTAATCACAAATGTGAAATTATTCATCAGAGCAGACTGTTTTTCATTCGTGTGAACTTTTGTTTCTACTCGCAAGTTCTAATAATGAAGAGTTTAACTCGCTTTCAATTTCATATTGAAAAAAATTGGGGTTTTTTCCAGATCACATACAGAATGAAGATTATACTGGCCATCTGTAAAACCTCCATTAAATTTTATTTACAGTCCCGGATATCATAAAAAGAGATGTCATTATTTCCTAAATCAAGGCGAATGAAAATACCTGTACAGTGTACAAAATTCAAAGAACGTGATGTCAATTTTGCTGAAATGGAGGCAACAGGAAGTCATCATTTGTGATTGGAATAGGCCTACTTTTTCAAATAAAATTTAAGTGTTTAATGTACCGGTACGCATGCACATGTACAGCTTATAATGTACAGCTTACAATGAACAGCTTATAAATCAACACATATTTTTGAACCTCAGTTGTACATCTCTGTCTGAATTGCACACAGAAGTAAGACTTTCAAGAAGTCCAATGTATTGGAATGAGCATAATATATCAATATGAAAGATTTTTAATAAATATCAAATTTGTTTACTACAGGTAAAAAACATATCTGTTCAGTGAAAGACATTAATTCCAACTCATTCACATTTTACAACTAATGCATCAATTCCGCCAGTTTCTTTATTTGTGACATTACTCAGTACTAACTGCTTTTCCAATTTCAAACAGGTTTTTGACTATTGTTGATAGGTGGACATTTATGAAAACATGTCTTTACATGCAGCTCCGGCTCTGTTTCCAGCCCATATGCCATTTTAAAGTCTTAGCAGATTGCAAGAACCAACGTACATGTATCTGTCATTGACAGTAAGGAACTTTTTGAAATTTGGAATCAGCTGTATGTGGCTCTGGCTCTTGTCCAGCTCCTATGCCATTTTGAAGCCTTAAAAGCTTTTAAAAAAAAGGTAAAATGACAGTGGCTAGATATGTAGATCAGACTTTACAAAGGATGTGACGTTTAAAAATTTAAACGTAAACAATTCTAAATAATCTGTTAACAAATTTTTGCAAAACGTCTAAATGTCAAATGAAACTTAAATTATCATAAAAAAGTAACCTACGTTCAATGCAATCTTCCTTTGAATTAAACAGACATGTACATAGCACAAATAATTAGCGATGTTTTCAAACCTGTTTAATTCACACAAACTTATAAGCACCACAGTACAATGTACTTGATTACATTCGGGTTACACGTAGGTAAACAAGTTTTTACTTTTTCAATGACTGTATGTAAATCCTTGTTATACAGGACTTGAAGCTTTGCATGGCGGATGAGATAAAGTTTTCAGAACCACACTTCTTTCTAGAAGAGATTACTTTCCACATGGTGTTACCCGCAATCTTTTTACCGCAATCTTTGTTGATTTATCAATCAAGCCAGTCTGCAGACACAATGGGCAGGCATCAGCCTCTGGGGAATAGCTAAACGTTCAAAAACGTTTAAAACGGTACTTAAAATACTTGCTAAATGTTTACAAAATGAAATGCAAAGTCACTTCCTGTAGATTTTACAAAAAGGACCAAGCTTCTGAAAGCCATTTCATTTTAAAAAATGAGGCTGACAATTTTAGCAAAAGCCAAGGCTTTGTAATAATATAAAACGATAGTGCCCTTAAGAATTAGTGATACACTGTACATACATGGATTGGGCTGGTTAAAAATGTCACTTAAAAAAGTGCAAAGGTCATTATTTTTAAGTCTCAAAAGGGGCCACAAGCCTTATTACATTGTCCTTCGTGTATCATTCCAAAATAAGATTTGGCACAAACTATAGATTTAATACAGCGCAGGCGATACCTGAATTCATTTATCAGCTACAATACTGAGCCTCCATCAGAGTGTACATAATGGATTATTATGTGAAGTGTAATAACATAGGGGGTATTATCTAGACATTAAGCATTTGCCAATCAGATTTTGCATTCCGTTTTAAGCAAACAATGTACAAATGTATGCCAAAAGAGAAGGCAATCGTCTAAAGACGACTGCTCTGTTGTACAATAAATGATCCACTTTAAAACCTATTTTTTTTGGGGAGGGGGGGGGTTGCAAATTTGTCAAAATGACATGTAAAGAAGGCCCTACTTGCACTGTTTTCCCACAGCCTGGGTACACCCTCTGAAGTAACAAAGTTCTAACCCTATCATTTCAAGGGCTGATCCATTGTGTTCAGTTTGATAACGGATTCAACTGAATATATTTTCGAAAAATATGTTAAATTGACATGAAAAGGTTGGTCCTGCAATGTGTCCTTTCCTCAAAAACAAACTTTCCCACAAAGCAACAAAGCTATACCCCTAAGAAAATATGCCCTACTTTTCTCTCTAAGTAATTCAGGGTTCTCAGCCACTGTGGAAATCAGAAAAAATCTTGAAAATAAGTTCCCACTTTTCCAGTAAGGGAAAGCTCAGGGAATTTGGAAAAAACACCAAAAATCAAGGAAAACTCGGGGAATTTGATAGTGAAGGCACAGGTTTTCACCAGTTTGGCGCACATGTGCGCCTTGTGCCATGTGTCTAAGTTGTGTCCACTGACTGACTGGCTATATAAGGGGAAGAAGGGAGGCCATTGCTTGTCCACAAGTTGCCTGTGTACATCTTAGTTGCTTTGCTGCAATCGCCTTTTGACTTCCCAGCAACCTCGTTAAACTTGAAAACATTTATCATGGACTTTTGGAAATTTCTGTCAGGGAAATATCAGAGAAAGGTCAGGGAGTTTTGTTTTCATAAAGTGCTGGGAACCTTGTAATTAAAGGGAATATACAACATTTGCTTTTGCTGTAGTTTTCAGAAATAAATGAATTTGGAGGTTAAGTGTGTTAAAGCAAATATTGTTCAACTGACTTGTTTCACGTTTCGGGCTTGTAGATGCTGGAAAAACACAGAAAACCAATCATGTTCTTGTAGTCTGGTTCCCTCACCCCACTTAAGATGAAACAGAGCAATTTGTAGACTTTGGGAAATTGTAAGGTCAAAGAATCAGTCTAGCAAGTTGTACCCCTTCACAGGTTTGTAATCAATTGCAAAGTAAATGCAGAATAGCTAATGTTGTATCTTCCCTTTAAAGTAGATCCCAAATGTCAACACCAGATGGCTAATTAGTTTTTATTTCCCATAAAGAGGTCAAGTTAAACATATCTCAAAACCTGATATCATTTCAGACCATGCCTGAGTGTTTCGGAAAATTATCTCATGTTATCTTATCTCCCAACTCCAAAGAATTGTTTAAAAAAATCCAATTGTGACACTTGATTCTGATAACACTTTCACACAATAGTCTGTTTCATTCATTTTTTTCACGGCCCGTGGGGTTAACAGAAATTTACATGATCTCCGGTGTGTTTTTTTTTTAACCAGACTTGGAACATAAAAAGAATGTGACAGTTGGCCAATTTCAGTAAGCTGCTGAGGCATAAAAACTAACTAAAAACTAAAAAAAAAATTGTTACTAGCTTTTTTTGTTGGCACAAACAGAATAAAGCCTGATCATACTCCCCTACCCGTGCTGAAATTAACATGGTTTCACTGTAAACGGAACTAAATCCAACACTGGTAGGCAAGGCACACCGTTCAGACTTACACTGTCTGTGTGTATACAGGGTCAGCTGTAGATGGTGGATTTTGTACCCGGGTCGAGCTTCTTAACCCAGGTCCCAAGCAGGGTTGGATTTTACCCGTGTTGAAGAGTGCCGGTGTGGCATGAATTTAGGTTTTATGAAATACGGACTCATTGGTGACATTGTGCATGCTCATGCATAGATAATTAGGAGAGGGACCGGTCACGTGAGAGGTTTTAACCAATAAAAGGGAAAAAGAGTCCGATTTTCATACGAGTCCGATTTTCATATATGACACCGGTTCTAATGTACAAGCCGTGTTGAAATCTTGTTTAGTGTAAAAGGGGTTTACAAAGTGTCTATGTTGGACCTTGGTCCAACACAGAGACTTTGAATAGTTGCAGTGTAATGTATGATGAGCAATGTTATCACTGTTTTCAATGTTGACATGAAATATATTGAACTGAAGTTACTGAACTGAACTGAATAGTGTGATAGGCCCGAATACACTGTACATCAAACTGGGTATACAGCCAGAGAATGTTAACAGTAACACGTCGGCATATTTGCTGCAGCTGTCGAGCTTTTCAATGAACCACATGTTTCGTCTCACTTTCTCTTTGTATTTTTTTCTCTTTGTAGACTTTGCATTGATAAATATCGATGCATAATTCAAACAAAGAACATGCGGACGTGTACATATGAAAGTTACTCAGTGTCTATACACCTGTTACAAACGGACAAAGCAATTGTGGAATTAATCTCTACATTCCATGTTCAAACTGGCGCCGTTATGGCCTTGCTGAAATGAACATCATGCACATGTATCCATACAACATTTTAAAAAAATACTATATTCATAACTCTCTATCCTAGAGAGTCTCTAGGAACCACCCTGAATCCGTCAAAATTCGCCACTGCATGCACGAATCCAATTAGTGCTGCGAAGTTTTGAATATTTCACCGTTTGATTTTTCTTACTCGGACTTGATAGAATACATGTATATGAATATTCAAAATGCCATGATTCAGTTTTACAATGTGCGAGTCTGAACTGGCTGTTTATTCGCTTGTCGGCAATTTTAGGAAGAGGTGTTTTTTTCGAGGTAGTGGAATGGCTGATATTTGACAGAATTTAAAGAAAGAAGTTGAGCTAATATTCCCCATGAAAGCTCTCCAAAAAGATTCTTTCTGGTTCCTTTGGTTTGTTCCACATTTTTTGCATTCCGGTTTTTGTACTTTTCCTTTATTTTGTTTTCTCTGCTTCTGCATTGCTAATGTACAACATAACTATGTTTGGCGAGTGGCCAACACAAATTTTAATTTCATGAGATTTGCTGCATAAAGAATTTGCAAATTAGATGTGCCGGACACACCGTACATTTGTATTTGTTGTCACATTTTGCATTGTGTACATATACATGTATGCACAAATTTACATTTGTATTAGTCCAAACACGTACAAGACCGTTCAGCAAGAATCTTTTGTCATAAATAAGCTCAATCGGATCTCGGAAGCTGCGGGAAAGCGAATTCGTGTTCATGCGTGAGTCACGTGATTGGTCCATGTAAATTCTGGACGGAGTAGTGTTTTGAGCAAAACAAAATCAGATTTTTGATGACCCATGATGATCCATGATGACCTTTGATCCCAGTCTGGTCATGTGACATGTTCGGGCCAGGCTACTGATACTTTTGACAAAGTTTGGTTGAAATCGGTTAAAATATGTAAGAGCAATACGACAATGTCAACGTTTGTTACTAGCTAGAGAGACATGATGATTTGTTGCGCTGGTACCTCCAGCTAAAAACAAATGACAACTTTCATTGATAGACTTAATAGTATAGCCTAATACACATGAATTGCAAATTCAGGGCTATTTTAGTTGGGCAGATTTGCACTGGTCAAGTGGGATGGGTGTCTTCTGTGTAATGATGCACATTTTTTCAAATGGACATTTTGCATCTTTTAAGTTTAAAAACTTACTTTCAATCACAAACATTTTTGGCTGTGATTTACCGATTTATTTATAAAAAAAAAAACCCAGAAATTCACAACAATGGAAAATACATTTAGTTAACCCTGTATTCGAATATTCATTTGATCATAACAGGAAATTATGATTGCATTATATTTTTTAAAAGTCATCTAAGTTCTACTTGCCACAACTATCCTGATTGTCACTAGGTTTTCATTTAAGCACACACACGTTTGTTTTACATACCTAGTGTTCCTTTGTTTTCGAGTAGTTAAGAAAAACCAGTTTTTTTCTCAAACTGTAAAAACTCTTTCAACCCAAATTTTTTTCTATGATTCCCTTTAGTGTTTCTCTTCATTTTGCCACGGATAAACCTCACCCGAAAATGCCTCTAAACCTGTTTTCCAGAGAGGGGAAAATCTTGTGTGGACATGGGCAAGTCCACACAACGTCACCGCTACCTAGTTTATGTGGACATCTTTTGTTCGGAAGTCCACACAGTGAATGCTTGTCCACACAAATACTCCTTAAAAAGCTTCTTGAACCCCCCCCCCCCCTCCACAATATAAAAATATATTCACAAAGGCACTTTCTGTGAAGACGCTTCTTTCAAAGCAATTTTTTGTTTTTTCTTCAATTAACACATTTGCACTATATTTTGCCAATTTTGTCCATAAAAAATTGTCTTTTTATTAGTTTCAAACAAAATTGTCCCTTTGCAGAAAGGGTGACAGCTCTTTTGGACATACCATTGTATCAGGAAAAGAGTCAAGAAAATGTAAGAATCCATCCGCCTTCTTGAAAAATCTGCCATCGGGGAAGGGGGAAGGGGGAGGAGGCCACTTCCGTTTGTTTTTTTCTCAAAAAGCACGGACGAGATACTATTATACTCGGCCTTAATTTACTTGGACTCACTTGTGTGCTGTATTCACATTCACTACGATCATACATTATGTTCCCTTGTCCGTGGTCCCCACTCTCTCACAAATTCATCCTCGTCCTCGTTTTCGTCAGCCACCAGTAGAGGGAGCCTGTCGTACCTGTGTGGGTACTGGTTACCGGCTCTGCCGTTAGTGCTCCTAGCGCTGCTGCCGTTGTGTTGCCTGGTATCCTGCTTGCTCAGTAATGACGATGTCGATAGCGGGGAGTTGGTCAGGTTCTTGATGTGTCGCAACTTCATTTTCAGAAAATCTGTTGGCATGGTGGGAAAATGGCGTATAGTCAAACGACTTGTAAGACCCAAACACTTGAACAAATGTTTTATGTTTCTGTGACGTTTGGTACATGTACATGTACATTAGGATATTATTAGTCATTTGTGTATATTTTACTTTTGAAGCAACAAAAGTGCTAAAAATTTAAAGATTGGCACTTAACAACTAAGCTGATGAACTTTTAGTTCTGTGTATGCTGTACATTGTAAGAAAACAACATTCGAAGATCTCGGTTTCAATTCAAAAGTTGTTGAGTCATGCTTTGAGTTGCACCAAAAATAAGTGCCTGGGATGGGTTCTCACTTAGTCAATTGCAGCTACGCGATGCCTAACACGTACATAACGAATAAGAGCAACCACACACAGGCCGTGTCGACGCTTGTGGGCACCAATACATGGATTCACGAAATTAAACACCAACTACATGTACATGTACAAACGGAAATTTCCAAAAATATGTCTTATAGACGCATCCTTGGAAATGGCCTTCTTTCATTGCTTTCTTCAAAATGACAGCTTGCCAGAGAGAATAATTTGACAAGGACTTTTAAGTCCCATAACTATCTTTAAACCAAGTAAGTTTTCAAACAATACATGTAATTACGTCAGTTTCTTTTTGGATCGCTTTAAATGATTTTGTAGCCAGAAATGAAGCTAAAGCTGTGGATGAACAGGGTTTGGAAAACATCTCCTACATCTGATCGTCATTTTTCATATTTGTACCTTTGATATCTGTTTTGCTTTTGCGTGATGGGCTCGCCTGTGCATGGCAGCTGACGTCACTGATTGGGTTGGACATGTGGTTACGCTTTCTCCAGAGTCCCGTGTACAGCACGGCGACCGTCAAGATCAGCAGTATAGTCAGAAGGCTACCGCAGGCCCAGTAAGCATCGTCCGCCCACTGATTGAGTGGTATAACGGCCGAATCGCAGTTTCCGTTTGCGCAATCGCCATCCGGGGTCCTCTCTTTGACATCCTGGACTTTGGACTCCGGTAAGGTGCTGGTTGCGTTTGTTGGCCACGGTGATGTAGGCAAAGAAATCGAAGAACCTGTCGTATGAGACACCGTAGTGATATGTTTGGTTGACAGTTTATTTTTAGGTTTGGAAGTAGGTGCTAATGGTTTGATGACTTGTGGTTCGGGCTGTTTTGTTGACGTTCTTGGCGTCGGGGTGGGCTGTCTGTTTGCAGCAGTGCTTACAAAAGTGGCTTGACTAGTGATCTGGACTTGCTCTTTCGTAGAGTGCATGGAAGTTGGGACTGGAAGAGGCTTCAATGTTGTCACTGTTGTTAAGACTCCTTGATCCGAAGAAGTGGTTTGGTCAGAGGGTTTGGGCGCTGCCTCTGGTGCCTCTGTTGAGGTTTCTGGAAGCACTGGAGATGGACTCTGAGGTGGCAGCGAATTGAAAGTTGGCCTGTTGTTATTGGCTGCAGAGGTTGTCGCTGACAGAACATTTTGAGTGGTGATTCTTGACTGCTCATTGCTGTACGGCGTCACTGTGGAAGGACTTGGATTGGAAGTAGTTTTAGTGACTTTGTCAGTGGATTCATTTGCAGTCATTGATGTGGGAATACTTTCTATTCCACCATCTTCTCTTCTCATCCTATTTGTGTTCCTTGTCTTCCCAAGATACAGCTTGGGTATTTTTTTGCTAACAACACCGTGCCCGTTTGTTCTCTGAACTAAACTTTCTACATCTGTTTCTCCTTGCTTGCTAGGAAAGGTATCCCTCCGCAGAGCTCTCAGAGATCTACCTTCAACCAGTATTTGTCCTTTTCTAAGTAAACGCAGTGCTTCTGCAACTGAAGTTTTCTTTGAGGTTGATCCATATTCGCCAAATACTGATTTATTTGGGTTCGCTTCTCCTGGCTTTGGACGGTTGTTTTCTTCAACGTTGCTTTCAGCTTCTGTGGACGGATTCGCTTTTGCACTGGTATCAGTCCCTATGGAGCCAGCGGGAATTAAGTCTGAACGTTCTTCCACCATTGCAACCAATGACCTTCTTGTTTCTGGCGACCTTTGATCTTTGACCTGAAAGATAACAGAAATAGGAAGAAATTTGTACATGTAAGTGAAAAAGTGCAAAGCACCATTAGTACAACACCCACTTCCTAAGATTTGACCCTGGCCTGGCAAAGGAACACCCCGACCCAATTTCATGGCTCTGCTTACGTTACATTAATATTATAATAATACAGTCAAATGTTCAAGTCAGAATAGGCCTATTATTTTGCATGCATTCATTCCAACCATGTGCCAACCTAATAACCACATTAAAAGTTATAAAACTTTTTTCCAAGATGTCCAACAAACAACATTTCAAGTTATACTTCAATATACATATTTTTTGGTGTTTTAACTAATTCAATTATTTTCAATTCAATTCACTTTATTTTCCACATAAAAAAAAAGACAATCAGAGTTAAATATATACAAAATATGTGGATGGGGATCCCTAAAAAGCAAGGTAGTGGATATTTTGCCGGAGGTAATGACGGCAAACTAACGATTACTAAAGGTTTGCCGGCGGCAATCCATATCAACAGAGGGCGCTGTACTCTTTAAAATAGGGCTGAATTATAAGAGGTATTAAATTCCCTCCAAAAGTTGTGTAGCGCGTTTGGTGTAGTGGTTAAGCAAAGGCTCTAGTAAGCGGGATGACTCGCGTTCGAGTCCGACCGCACCACATTTTTAAGTTTTTTTTTCTCATCCCCAAATAAATAAGAATACTCTTCTTTTATTATTTTAACATGTCTCAAACATTTTTTGCAGAGTATTACATTTTCTTTTTCAGATTTGTGGCTCTGGAGGATTTTTTTTAAAAGGGAAATAAAGTCCGAAATTATAATTTTGGCATGGAGCCAGACTAAAACTTGTCACCGGAAAATGTTTGAGTAAAAAAAAACAGTAACTGCGCATGTTCAGTGCATATCCGGCAAACTAACGTTTACTAAAGGTTTGCCGTCTCCGGCAAAATATACACTGCCAAAAAGCAATGCTTGTCGAGTAGAGATCCCCAGTTACAATCATACAAAAATATACAAGTTACACACACAAACAACACATAAGGACATAACACCCGACATGAATATGGGAATAACATGCAACCCCGTGAACTAGGCCTAGCTAAGCTAGTTAGTCCAATTTGCATTATTTGTGTAGTTTGTCATGACAGTTTTCCTACCTGATTTGTAATGCTTGCTGTTTCAACCAAGCACATCGCCACAGCCAGTAACAGTTTCAGTCGGAACCAACAACGATTTCGGTCCATAATTGGCAACACCGTAACACCAAACAAAATGTTGTCAAGAAAAAGCCATCAATAAGCGCAGCCTATATCCGTTTCCACGACACTTATTTATAGTGTTACGTAAACATGATGCAGTCATTTATCAGTTGAACAGTTTTTGTGTTGGTGGTACTTCCGTCACGTACGTCCGTGTGTCCATTATTTTGTGCTTGCATCGCTTAGGAAGAACACCGCCCTCTCTTGATAGATGGCGCTATTATGATCGCAATACGCCTTCAATATGTAAATGACGATTACATTAAGGGTGCAACCATTGATCTCCATGTACACAGACACAGTGCAATAAAATTCCCATAGACACCAGTGCTAAATGCCCATACTTCAGAATTCTTTTAAAAAATACTCACAACTCTCCAAGGTGTTCGAGACACCCATCAAATTAAAGCTTATTTCATCATCTTTCATTTTCTGTTCAATTTACGGGGGGGTCAACTGATGACTTTTAGGAGAAATTTCCATCTGAAGACGATCACCCCTGAAAATAGTCCTGAAGCCCATCGCCATTTTGAAAAACGATGCCTACACTCCATTGCAAAATAGAGCGCTTTTAGGGTCCAAATTACATCCAAATTACACAGAACTGCAAGCTCCCAGTCCTGTGCACGGCTTCCACCCATATTTTTTACAAACCCTCAAGTTCATGGGCCACAGCATGCTCAAATACCGAAGATTTTGAGGGCATGCAAATCGCGATTTGGCCCGCGCAGGCAATTTCGGACCGATTTACTGGTCTGCACCCTGACGCCAATGGTGGGCACCTCAACCTCGTCCCCAGGGTGTCGAGCAGTACGCGCCCACCACTACCTGCTCTCTCACCCTGGTATTGGATCATTTGCATGTGCAAGATTTTTGCAGACGTATGCAAATGAGGAACAGTCTGGTGCCTGGATATGCGTTACACATTAGCGTTTGTTTTTGTATGCGGTGTCTGGGGTAAAAACAGAGTCAATTCGTAGCAGCGCGAGCACGGCGTGAGTTACGAAAACACGATTTTTGAAATCAATCTGTTACGATCTTATCAAGACAACATGCAGTATCATATTTCATATTAATATGAGCAAATTGGAAAGGAAATTAGTATTTTCGAGAAGGCGTGGACGAATGATCGCGAAAACACGTACTGCACGTTGTGAATATATAGCACCAAGTACACGATAAAAATCCATTACTAGCCAATTGCGGTATCCAATCAGGATACAGGAAGAAAGTTTCCTATCCAGGGTTTACTATTGGAAACGCGGTTGGAAATAAAGTAAGCACTGGGGACGAGGTTGTGGGCACCTCGCTTTACACAACATACTTCGTATATATTGTGTTTGGAGCGAAGCGAGGTGCCAACCATTGGCGTCAATTAACGTCAATTAACGTCCCTCCGACTATTTTTGTCCCCGAATATAAAAAATTTTAACCTACATATTTTGCATTTTGATTCTATAGCTCAGAATAGCTGATTCAATTACTCCAAACTCGAAAATGATGTGATGATCTTTTGCTTAAACAAATATTGGTTAAAGTGATCAGTAATTGCCTCAGATCGCACGACAGAGCGTCTAGAATCCATTTTTTCTCGGAGCCCTTCAGCGGGCCCCGAAACCCACGCCGTTTATGGGCTTCGCACTACCAGGCTCGGATTAAGTGTTTCGTAGGCCCTACACACCAGTGTTCGTAGGCCCTACTCCGCCCAAGGCATGGCACCAAATTCATGTTGATGCTATTAAAGAAGAAACTGAGCAGGCCCAGGTGAAAATTCCAGTTGAAACCAGTTACAATTTCAACTGGTTTTAACTGGTTTCAACTGGGATTAACTGGTGTCCAACTGGTACCTGTTCGATTCAACTGGTTTCAACTGGTAGCTCAACTGGATTCAACAGAAACCAGTTGAAACCAGTTGAAGAAACCAGTTACCAACTGGCAATTCTTGTTGTGCCAACAGGAACCAGTTGAAACCAGTTGAAAAAACAGTTATCAACTGGCAATTCTTGTTGTGCCAATTACAGCCAGTTGAAACCAGTTGAAGAAACCATGGCAATTCTTGTACGTGCCATCAATTAACTGGAACCAGTTGAAACCAGTAGAAACCAGTTATCAACTGGCAATTCTTGTGGTGTCAATAGGAACCAGTTGAAACCAGTTGAATTAGCAACCAAACTGGTGAGGGTATCCGAGTGTCAGTTGAAACCAGTTGAAGAAACCAGTTGCAGAAACAGTTATCAATGGCAATGTCAACAGGAAATTTAAAACCAACAGCTAGGGCCCGGACCATGCACAACTGCATGAAACCAGTTGATGGAACCATATAAATGGAAACAGTTATTACCAGCTGTTAATTATAATATGATGGACTCAACCCCCCCCCCACCCGTGCAGCGATATACTGTATGGGAATGCATTGTACATGTACATGTACATTCCACACAACATACATGTATACTGTGACTTACACTGTCCAGTCTTGCGCAAGGTCACTTCATGCCCTTTGACACACGTACTGAGCTAGTGGTCAACACACAGCATATACTTTTGTACATGTAAATATGACCTTGCCTCAACCAGAAAAACCGTTAGGCCACATTGCGCTAGCCTGCATGCAGTTCAGTTCTACTACTCATTCAAAATTGTTAAAGACGGAGCAGGCACAAAATAATGTACATCGTTTTCTCGAAAAAAACACTGATTATCTGTATTGTATTCAGTTCCAAATCCGCGTCCAAAAGCATCACACATGTCTGTAAACATACAGATTATTAGTCAGAGTTATACCTGTACTGTAGCACCATGGTCTTTGCCGAATGGGAGATAGTTTGGACAGAACGTTTCGTTTCTGGAGCCCTGATCTTTCAAACCTACAGTTTGTTGTAGGCCTTACTGGTAAGTTTGTACTGAATGTTTCCAATACCCAGCTTTTTTTATTCGTATCTTGTACAGCATAGATTTGTACTACATTTTATGTTTGATATCATTATTTGCTTAACATGCTTAAGCTTTGTTTGTGATCGGCCGGTCATGCTGGTGAGAACATGAAGCTAGTCATATCCGAGTATTATACATTTTGTACATTTACTAGCACGACTAGTCCTGCATAATACTCGAAGCAGTCACAATGAGGAATATATGAGTTTGGACTCCTGGTTAATTCTGTCGTATTCCCATAAAATGCAAGAAACAGCACACCTTTAATAATTTCAGGGATCAGGAAAGTATTGCATAAAGCAAAGTAAATGAAATATTGGTGGTATTAGGATACAAATTATTTGCGGATCACAATTTCTTCGGCATTGCAGAAGTTAATCAGGTTACTTTTAATAATGTTAAGACTGAACATATTAAAAGCAAAATCCTGACAAAGTGGTGGTTTCTGAAAGTACAACTAGAGCTGTCTTATTCACCCCAGACCATCTTTGTTCTTGAGGGTTTTTTGGAGGGTTTGCTTTTCTTACTATTTAATTTGTTTTCGGTTTGTTCTCAATGTCAGGGAACCATGGACACAATGGAACAGTCAATCGATACGTGAGGAGAGGAGTTTTGCAACTGAGATGGGCGCGACAGTGACGGGAAAATGCTCAGAAGGCACTGGAGAAGCGCATATATATAGGAACAATCTGCAGCAAATTAAGTGACTCGGAGTGTAATTGTTATAACCATTTGAAACACGCGAACTGGATATCAAAACAGTGACGTTATTTCTGCAAGGCTTCAATGTTGCAGCTTTGATGTTTTTCATCTTTGATTCGATAAAACTTGACCAGTACATGAAAGTTCTGTGCTTCCAGGACCTGTTTCCCCAGGTCTGTACATTTCTCCAATCTCCATTTTTGTCAATATGATGATGATCTAAGACTGAATGTTAATTGCCCTGGATTTATCAAGCCATTGAAGTTTCCTGTAAATTTACTCACCGAGATTGAGATGAGTTTCATAATTTAAACGAATAGGCTAGCTTTACTGTTTTAGCGTGGATTGTGGCCTAATTATGAAACGAGCAAGGCATTAAACTCAAACCAAAACCTTCCCTCTTTTATCCTCAACATTCAAATTTACATGTAAATTGGATTGTGGAAAATCATCTAGCCATCAAAAAAAATCTTGTAAAAATCAAGTGTAAAATAACTTCCACCACCATCTTGATAGTTTTTCATGGTTCAAGACTTCTGCATCTATTTATTTGAAAAGCCAATTATAATATTTCATTGATTATGATTATACACATTTTGTAAATAGTGTCAAATAGATACAACGTACAGTATTTGCCAAAACATTTTGCTCCCCTTTGCCTCGTTTGTAATACTTGTTTCCGGACAATTACTCGTTATTATCAATTACAAAATATGTACATGTATCTGGATATATTCAACAAACTACATGTATTCGCCCTTGAAGCAACCCACAGATCTCAGCCCGCCTGTTCAAGACCATATCAACCCGCTAACGACAGTTTGATGCCAACTACAGACCAATTCAAAACGACTTCACAGTTCCAAACCAGTTGGCAACAGCTCATGTCATTTTGTGAACCAGTTGGAAACCAGTTGGAAACCATGTTCACCAGTTAAACCAGTTGGAAACCAGTTGAACCAGTTGGAAACTTCATACCAGTTAAACTAGTTCATACCAGTTAACCAGTTGAAAACCAGTTACACCAGTTGCCCAGTTCATCCCAGTTAAACCGGTTTGCCACCAGTTGAAACCAGTTGGAAACCAGTTCAACCAGTGGCCCAGTTAGAAACCAGTTACACCAGTTGCCCAGTTCATACCAGTTGAAACCAGTTAGAAACCAGTTGCCCAGTTAGAAACCAGTTAAACCAGTTGCCCAGTTCATACCAGTTACACCAGTTCAAAACCAGTTCACACCAGTTGAACCAGTTAAAACCAGTTAAAACCAGTTAAAACCAGTTAAAACCAGTTAAAACCAGTCACCAATTCCCAGTTCAACTGGGACCAGTTGAAACCAGTTGAAACCAGTTCAACTGGTTTCAACTGGAATTTTCACCTGGGGGTACTGTACGCGTCAAGCCAGGCCAAACTTATATAGGTCCTAGCTCTAAGCAGCGGCCAAGGGCGTCAATCGCATCTCAAAAGTTGAGGGTGGTACAAACATCTTGATCAGAACTAATGCGAGTGCGCGCTAAGCCTAAACGGCGTGGGGTTCGGGGCCCGCTGAAGGGCCCCGAAAAACAGGCAATTTCTGACCTCTTTAACGATTTTATTTTAAAATAAAGCCCCCCAAAAATTCATCATTTAAACATTTTCGAGTTTGGAGTCATTGAATCAGCTATTCTGAGCTATAGAATCAAAATGCAAAATGTAGGTTAAATTTTTTTATATTCGGGGACAAAAATAGTCGGAGGGACGTTAATATGTCCCCCGCCCCCATCCATTGACGCCAAATGGTTGGCACCTCGCTTTACACAACATACTTCGTATATTGTATTTGTAGCTAGAGCCTACATGATGTACATTGCACAGCGTCAGTTGGTGAAATAGAAAATTCTGAGAGAGACCCTAAAACTGTTTAAAAACTTTTTAGAAAACTGTTCTCTGCGTGAGTGCGTGTCGGTAGGCCTATATGTGTTTTATGGCACACAGCGGTATTTTCGTAGCCCAACGTTTTCGTAGGCCCGAACTTAGGCCCTCCGAACTTAGGCCCTAGGCACAGTGCCTACTGGCTAATCCGGGCCTGTATATACCCACTGTACCATTTTGAAGAAAAGCAAAGCACGCATGCTTAAAAAACACTGTGACTACGGTTCCATGGTTCAACAAATTTATTGAAATCGTGTACTGATGTGAAGCATGCAGTGCAGTAGAAAATACTAGTCATGGTGACAGACACACTTGAAGATATTAACACATTTAAGAAAGGCAAAATCAATTCCGTACGCAGACTGGAAAATGAGCCACTAAATTTATGGCACAACTCCTTACCACAGCCACCATTTTAAGTCTTTTTGTCGCTATGTTCTATTTGCCACAAAAAAATGGTGAACTTGGATCCAGATCATTCGGAATCACCCTGTACAACCCCGTGTAAGTGTGAATGGTATATGCCTCACTTATATACCCATCATCGATTGGACCCAGGCCCAATTCCACGGTTCAACAAATTTATTCAAATCGTGTACTGATGTGAAGCATGCAGTGCAGTAGAAAATACTAGTCATGGTGATAGACACAATTGAAGATATTGACACATTTCAGAAAGGAAAAACCAATTGTATTTGTAGCTAGAGCCTACATGATGTACATTGCACAGCGTCAGTTGGTGAAATAGAAAATTCTGAGAGAGACCCTAAAACTGTTTAAAACCTTTTTAGAAAACTGTTCTCTGCGTGAGTGCGTGTTGGTAGGCCTGTATGTGTTTTATGGCACACTGCGGTATTTTCGTAGCCCCACGAATTTTTCGTAGGCCCGAACTTAGGCCCTCCGAACTTAGGCCCTAGGCACAGTGCCTACTGGGTAATCTGGGCCTGTATATATCCATTGTACCATTTTGAAGAAAAGCAAAGCACACATGCTAAAAAAACACTCTGACTACGGTTCCATGGTTCAACAAATTTATTGAAATCGTGTACTGATGTGAAGCATGCAGTGCAGTAGAAAATACTAGTCATGGTGACAGACACACTTGAAGATATTAACACATTTAAGAAAGGCAAAATCAATTCCGTACGCAGACTGGAAAATGAGCCACTAAATTTATGGCACAACTCCTTACCACAGCCACCATTTTAAGTCTTTTTGTCGCTATGTTCTATTTGCCACAAAAAAATGGTGAACTTGGATCCAGATCATTCGGAATCACCCTGTACAACCCCGTGTAAGTGTGAATGGTATATGCCTCACTTATATACCCATCATCGATTGGACCCAGGCCCAATTCCACGGTTCAACAAATTTATTCAAATCGTGTACTGATGTGAAGCATGCAGTGCAGTAGAAAATACTAGTCATGGTGATAGACACAATTGAAGATATTGACACATTTCAGAAAGGAAAAACCAATTGTATTTGTAGCTAGAGCCTACATGATGTACATTGCACAGCGTCAGTTGGTGAAATAGAAAATTCTGAGAGAGACCCTAAAACTGTTTAAAAACCTTTTAGAAAACTGTTCTCTGCGTGAGTGCGTGTTGCTAGGCCTGTATGTGTTTATGGCACACTGCAGTATTTTCGTAGCCCCACGAATTTTTCGTAGGCCCGAACTTAGGCCCTCCGAACTTAGGCCCTAGGCACAGTGCCTACTGGGTAATCTGGGCCTGTATATATCCATTGTACCATTTTGAAGAAAAGCAAAGCACACATGCTAAAAAAACACTCTGACTACGGTTCCATGGTTCAACAAATTTATTGAAATCGTGTACTGATGTGAAGCATGCAGTGCAGTAGAAAATACTAGTCATGGTGACAGACACACTTGAAGATATTAACACATTTAAGAAAGGCAAAATCAATTCCGTACGCAGACTGGAAAATGAGCCACTAAATTTATGGCACAACTCCTTACCACAGCCACCATTTTAAGTCTTTTTGTCGCTATGTTCTATTTGCCACAAAAAAATGGTGAACTTGGATCCAGATCATTCGGAATCACCCTGTACAACCCCGTGTAAGTGTGAATGGTATATGCCTCACTTATATACCCATCATCGATTGGACCCAGGCCCAAGGTGGAGATTTCGGAAACCAGTTCACACTACCAAGAATCCAACACGGCTCCTACAGAGGTCCAGTGCACTACACAGGTAAAAATCCAGCCCTGGTCGTGAACAGGGTTCAGAAGCTCTACCCTGGGTAAAAAATCCCAAATCTACAGCTGACCCCGTATACAACCCCGTGTAAGTGTGAATGGTATATGCCTCACTTATATACCCAT
Source organism: Patiria pectinifera (assembly GCA_029964075.1). Classification (NCBI taxonomy): domain Eukaryota; kingdom Metazoa; phylum Echinodermata; class Asteroidea; order Valvatida; family Asterinidae; genus Patiria; species Patiria pectinifera. Next base: position 24,007,074 of record CM057147.1, on the reverse strand, counting down.
CATCGATTGGACCCAGGCCCAATGTGGAGATTTCGGAAACCATTTCACACTACCAAGAATCCAACACGGCTCCTACAGGGGCCCAGTGCACTACACAGGTAAAAATCCAGCCCTGGTTGTGAACAGGGTTGAGAAGCTCTACCCTGGGTAAAAAATCCCAAATCTACAGCTGGCCCCGTATACAACCCAGTGTAAGTGCGAATGGTATGCCTCATTGGACCCAGGCCCAAGGTGGAGATTTCGGAAACCATTTCACACTACCGAGAATGCAACAAGGCTTCTACAGAGGTCCAGTGCACTACACAGGTAGAAATCCAGACCTGGGGAACAGCCTTGAGAATTAGCTCTACCCTGGGTAAAAAATCCAAAATCTACAGCTGACCCCGTATGCAACCGGTGTACCAAGTGCGAATGGTATGCCTCATCATTGGACCCAGGCCCAAGGTGGAGATTTCGGAAACCATTCCACACTACCAAGAATCCAACAAGGCTCCTACAGGGGTCCAGTGCACTACACAGGTAAAATCCAGGCCTGGTCATGAACAGGGTTGAGAAGCTCTACCCTGGGTAAAAAATCCAAAATCTACAGCTGACCCCGTATACAACCCGGTGTTTAGTATGCCTCACCTACCAGTGTTTGATTCGACCCAGTTACACATACATTGGACCCTTGTAGACTTTAACATAGGTAGGCAAAATCATAGTGTGAAAAAAACCACCAGTATACTCTGTCACAGGTGCATGTACTATCCATATATTAAGCATAAATTTTATTAGATGCAATTTTATTATTATTATTATTATTATCTACCTTATTAGGCCATCAGCCTCGTCCAAAATTTTGGCCTACGGTATCAAATGAGGGAAATAATCGCCATAGGGATTTTTGGCGAGGTATACACCTCAAGAGTCGGAAAATAAGTGGTAGCATTGCAGCGGTGGCAGCTTTTTGAGGGTTATCAACCTTTTTTTTCAAAATGTCCATCAAAATGCTTGTTACCACTCTAGGGGCGGTGTACCTTGCGCATGCGCCCACTATGCCCTGATTTGATACTGACCTACCCCCAGGCTAATGGCCTTTATGTTATCATTTTGTTTGAATGGTTTTACAACAGCCTGCATTGTGTGTGCCATTTCATGAGTATGGAATGTTTGGCCAGCCTTTGTGAGAGCTGTATGCGAGATCAAAATTACACGGGGAAATGAACATCATTTAAAGATAAAAAAGAAATATATTACAATTAACAATTAAACGCAACAAAAATGTACTGAAAAAAAATACTACAAAGCTTTGCAAGTTAATGCACACAGTTACAAAAAAAAAAAAGTTCCACCAGTTTGAACCAGTCTGTTTCCTTATTAAAAAAAATGTCAGAAAAGGCTTTACCACAGGTCTCACGAAAATGCATAGCTTCGTCACTAGTACCCTCTGACGCATATTGGCGACTTTGACCAGCAAAGACTTCGCAACTGATCTCACAAACAAATGGTGTCTATCAATTGTGGTGCACCTTGATATGTGTTTGAAGACTACAACGTCGAGAATAGGCTTTACCACAGGTCTCACAAACAAATGGTTTCTCACCTGTGTGAACCCTCTTATGTGATCTTAAATTACTGTGAGAAGAATGGGCTTTACCACAGGTCTCACATACAAATGGTTTCTCACCAGTGTGGATCCTCTCATGTTCACAAAGTATCCTTTTAGAAGAAAAGGCTTTACCACAGGTCCCACAAACAAATGGTTTTTCACCTGTATGAACCCTCTCATGTACGCGTAGATTACTTTTATCAGAAAAGGCTTTACCACAGGTCTCACAAACAAATGGCTTCTCACCGGTATGATCATGAACCTTCTTATGTTTTGGTATGTAACTTTGAGAAGAAAAGGCTCTACCACAGGTCTCACAAACAAATGGTTTCTCATCTGTATGATTAACCTTCTCAAATGATTTCTCACCACTGTGCAACCTGATATGTGCGTTAAGATGACCACAGGTCTCACAAACAGGTTTGTCATCTGTATGAACCTTCTCATGTATGCGTAGATAACCTTTAGTAGTTAAGGCTTTACCACAGGTCCCACCAACAACTGGTTTCTCACCGGTATGATCATGAACCTTCTTATGTTTTCGTAGATAACTTTGAGAAGAAAAGGCTCTACCACAGGTCTCACAAACAAATGGTTTCTCACCAGTGTGCACCCTCATATGTGCGTTAAGATGACTTAGCTGAGAAAAGGCTTTACCACAAGTCTCACAACCAAATGGTTTCACACCAGTGTGGACCCTCTCATGCTTACATAGACTCCTTTTAAAAGAAAAGGCTTTACCACAGGTCTCACAAACAAATGGTTTCTCACCTGTATGAACCCTCTTATGTGATCTTAAATTACTGTGAGAAGAATGGGCTTTACCACAGGTCTCACAAACAAATGGTTTCTCACCAGTGTGGATCCTCTCATGTTCACATAGTCTCCTTTTAGAAGAAAAGGCTTTACCACAGGACCCACAAACAAATGGTTTTTCACCTGTATGAACCCTCTCATGTACGCGTAGATCACTTTTACCAGAAAAGGCTTTACCACAGGTCTTACAAACAAACGGTTTCTCATCTGTATGATGAACCTTCTCATGTACACGTAGATAACTTTGAGAAGAAAAGGCTCTACCACAGGTCTCACAAACAAATGGTTTCTCACCAGTGTGCACCCTCATATGTGCGTTAAGATGACTTAGCTGAGAAAAGCCTTTACCACAGGTCTCACAACCAAATGGTTTCACACCAGTGTGGACCCTCTCATGCTTACATAGACTCCTTTTAAAAGAAAAGGCTTTACCACAGGTCTCACAAACAAATGGTTTCTCACCTGTATGAACCCTCTCATGTGATCTTAAATTACTGTGAGAAGAATGGGCTTTACCACAGGTCTCACAAACAAATGGTTTCTCACCAGTGTGGACCCTCTCATGTTCAGAAAGTCTCCTTTTAGAAGAAAAGGCTTTACCACAGGACCCACAAACAAATGGTTTCTCACCTGTATGAACCCACTCATGTACGCGTAGATCACTTTTACCAGAAAAGGCTTTACCACAGGTCTCACAAACAAACGGTTTCTCATCTGTATGATGAACCTTCTCATGTACACGTAGATAACTTTCAGAAGAAAAGGCTTTACCACAGGTCTCACAAACAAACGGTTTCTCATCTGTATGATGAACCTTCTCATGTACACGTAGATAACTTTCAGAAGAAAAGGCTTTACCACAGGTCTCACAAACAAATGGTTTCTTACCAGTGTGCACCCTCTCATGTAAGCGTAGTTGACTTTGAGTAGAAAAGCCTTTACCACAGGTCTCACAAACAGGTTTGTCATCTGTATGAACCTTCTCATGTATGCGTAGATAACCTTTAGTAGTTAAGGCTTTACCACAGGTCTCACAAACAAATGGTTTCTCACCTGTATGAACCTTCTCATGAACGCGTAGATTACTTTTATCAGAAAAAGCTTTACCACAGGTCTCACAAACAAATGGTTTCTCACCAGCGTGCACCCTCATATGTGCTTTAAGATGACTTCGCTGAGAAAAGGCTTTACCACAAGTCTCACAACCAAATGGTTTCTCACCAGTGTGGACCCTCTCATGCTTACATAGACTCCTTTTAAAAGAAAAGGCTTTACCACAGGTCTCACAAACAAATGGTTTCTCACCTGTATGAACCCTTTCATGTGATCTTAAATTACTGTGAGAAGAATGGGCTTTACCACAGGTCTCACAAACAAATGGTTTCTCACCAGTGTGGACCCTTTCATGTTCGCATAGACTCCTTTTAGAAGAAAAGGCTTTACCACAGGACCCACAAACAAATGGTTTCTCACCTGTATGAACCCTCTCATGTACGCGTAGATCACTTTTACCAGAAAAGGCTTTACCACAGGTCTCACAAACAAATGGTTTCGCATTTGTATTCATCTTGACTGTTTAGGCTACCTACAGAAATGACTTTACTACAAGTTCCATGAACATACGCCTTCTCTTCAGTATGCGGGAAGTCATGTAAATTGTAAATGGCTTTACCACAGGCCTTACATAAAACAAATCGTTTTTTTATCAATCATGGACTCTCCTTTTACTTTCATAGATTATGTTGCTCAAGACAAGTCCTTGGTTCTCAAAACAAATGGTTTTCGTCCACTATGTGCCCTCTCGTGTACGTGTAGATTCCCTAGAAAAGGCTACACCACAGGTCTAACAAGGAAACAGTTGCTAACTATAGTATGGTATGGATCTTCTAGCAACAGTTCAGCTTAAAGCTTGATGAGGTTTTTTGCAGAGAAAACAAACAAATATCTTTACTTTGTGTCCCTTTTCTATAGCTCTTATCTTGATGGCCGACATTTGCATCAACTATATTACAACTATCTGTCTTTCCACAGCAGGGTGTATGAGGATTATGGCAGCTTCATCACACAGGCTGGATGCTAATCTTCCCGAGGTCTGGGAGTAACTGGATCTGATTCTTCAGGTTCCACAAAGGAAAACACTTTTTAGTCGGTGTTGTCACAGAACAGGAATCTCTGAGATCAGAAAAAATAAAAAAAGGGAGGGGGGGGGGTAGGCTGCATTATCAGCTCAAAACATATCTAGCCATAAAGTCTGCATTGTACTTTGCAAAATAAATTTATCTTGACACAGATGTTACATTGATTTCATTTGTGCCATTTGATTTCATGTGCTTTTGTGAAACTTTATTTATATAGTTATTTTACATCGTCAAATTTGATATCGATTTTATTTTTTGAATACCATCAATCTAGCTATTTTCATGATGCATTCAGTTCCTCATCTATAGACTTCACTTATGGGGAAAATATGTTATTGATGAAATTCATTTCATCTGAAATTAAACCAAAATGCTATAAAGCGCATTAGCAAGACCTCATCATGACCATTCTGACATAGAAACTTTGACCTTAACGTGCATAAGAAATGAGAATTCTGAGAATGATTTTGTCTTTGTTGCATTGAAGATATAAGATTTTAGGCTTTGCATGGTGGAGTATCAGTATCGTTTTAGTTTGCGTTAACACCATCGCCGGGAGACTGATGAAGACTAGAGCAGGCTAGTTGAAACGTTGACACCAAAGACAAGTTCTTTTAGAACTTGAAGCAGGACTGTTCTTATCAGAACTAAAACTACTTAGCGAAAGGTAATAAGCAGGACAAGTTCCTTTCAGAACTAAATATCTACTGAGCAGTAGTTATAACTACATGGTGTTATCGCAAATCGAAACGATACATTGAAGATAATATGACAAATTTAAGAAACATAAGTAGACCACTTTGGAGCGAAGGAGGCTGTGATAAGATTTAATGTAAACTGTCAAGGTTACTGAAGGGGTATAAGGCTAACATCGTGCCAACTGAAATTGTACAGGTTCAACTGCTCTACTTAAAGACGTGTGATAGAAAACTGGAATGCACTCCACTGAAGGCAAACATCAGTCCTACTACCATGACTACCGAATGTCTAAGATTACGGAATCATCACACGGGCTGAACGTTACCTTCTAGAAATCTCCTTGATGCATTCGGAATCAGCTGATTCCATGACAGGACGGGACTTGGTTGTATTGTGTTGCCACCTGGAGAATGCAATAGAAACACACACCAAACTAAAAGTACACATTCAGTTGACAGGCTACAGATGCCGTGGTCTAGTATTACACACGAGCAGATACAATCAATCAAGCGCGTGCCCCTATGCGTCTGGCCTTTCGGCCCCAAATACAATAGGCTTCTTAAAAATACCAAGAACAATCCACAAACCAAATTAATAAGTATTTTTCAAGATCTCAAGATTTGTCCGGACAAAAACACCCACCAACTCACGGAAGGGCAAGGCGGAAACAGTATGCCCCTTCGGATTCGCCACGGTGCACATCAACGTGTCACACGCTCTGTATCATGTTACGCGATATGGGGCCGGTTGTTGCTGCATTACAAAACACTGAATTCGAATTGACCAATCAAACCATCCAGTCCTGATTTGGAAATAAAATGACGTCAGGATTTAGTAAAGTCGACTCCGATTGGCTGGCGCTCAGCATGCATAAATTTGCATCTCAGGAGATATCAGACGTTATACAGGATTTCGCTCCGTGGATAACGTGTGATACTCAGATTACCAAAATACTGGTTTACCACATCAATCATGGAATCATTGCATTTCCGATGAAATGGACTCCTGATGACAAACTGAACGAAAGTTAAGTAGGGACACTTTGAAATGTAGAAGGCTGTGATGAGGTGTAATTGAAACCCTCAAGTTACTAAAGGGGTTTGATGAAGGCTAAGATCCTGCCAACTGCTTCAGCAGAGTAGAAGAGGCCATGATGTGAAATTTTGCAGGTCCATGTTCCAGGGTTTTACTTAGACATTATTGGTTTAGTCAACGTGTGATGGATTACTGGAATGCACTCCCCTGTGTAAGGCAAACATCAGTCCAACTTCTGAATGTCAAAGATTATGGAACCATCACACAGGCTGGATGTTACCTTCTTCTGAACTGGAAGTCTCTCCTTGATTGATTCAGAATCATCTGATTCCACACAGAACAGGACGTAGTTGTCAGGGTTGCTACCTGGAGAATGCAATAGAAACACAAACACATTAAAGATGTACATGTATAGTACGTGGAGTACTGTGGCCTCGTGGTTAAGGGCACTGATTCGTGGTCTGCGGGTAAAGCTGCAGGTTGTGGGTTCGAGTCCTGGCGGGGTCATGGTGCGTGTGCCCTTGGGCAAGGCACTTTGTCACTCATTGCTTCTCTCCACCCAGGAGTAAATGGGTACCTGTGAGGGCAGAGATGGTTATTGTGTTAATTAGCTTCCTTGCACTTAACAGGCTGCATCGATCGAGCTGTATAGTCCTACTCCCTAGGGAGCTGAGATGGTATTTGGAATGTTTCATGTGCCCAATGAGCAGGGATACTAATGATGTAGCACCTTGAGCACCAGTCCTGGTGGATACGTGCGCTTTATAAATATCCACTATTATTATGATTATTATTATTATTATAGACACACTGATTCACTTCATCAGAAGTATTTCCATACCTGGACATCACTTGACACCCTGTGCACAAACCTTATGAGACTGGTCTGAAAAATTCAAAAGGGTTTTCTCAGTAAATGCTTCAATATTTTCCCAGCTAAATTTGACTTTTTAGCCTTTAGAACATGTTATCGCTTTCTGATGGCTGATAATTAGTGATGTCCATGTACATGTATGGAATTCTTCCCACTTCATGTGTTCCAAAATGCATTTTATGTGTACTTTCATTATCCTTGAGTCACCATAATCAGCACAGGTAACTCGTGCAATGCGTGCGCCCGTTGTCCAACTCAAATTGAATGCGAGTGCGTCGAAATACGACCACGTTGTTTTAGGGGGTCTGATGACGATATGACTTCACGATTTCCCAGCAAGGTAAGCAAACATGCAGGCCTAGCCTACAGGTAACCAATCACTCCGGCACCTGCCAACTCGGCACCAACTCAGCACCTTGCCAGCTCGGCACCCACCAACTCCGCACCTGTACATGGTAATATGCTGTACAAAAACCAACTCGGCACACAGCCGACTCAGCACCTGACCAGCTCGGCACCTCTGATAATAGGAAAGAATGTATAGACTATACACAGAGGTGTTTCCTACTATAAACGTGACAAACTATGGATGCTCCACATAGCTGCAGAGCACCAGGCATACAGGGCACTTTGACGTTTCCCCCGGCCCCGACTTTGCTCATGTAGGCCTAGTGATGCCAAACCTCTTTCTTGACAAAGAAATGTTGTAGTTCTCACAACACGAGTGAAAGTCCGACAGTCCTAATGTAAGCCCGATGCTGATTGGCTGCTAAAATAATAAATGAATTTTTTTGTTTGTTTTCAGCCAATCAGCATTAAGCTTTCATTGCATCTAGCTTTAACATTTGCCATCTTGTTTTTGTTTGTTTTCTGGTTGTCTTGTACCCATTAATTTCCCTCACATACCTCATAACATATAAATCAAAGCCCTGCCCTCTTTCCACAAAATTAAACCTGCTGACAGTGACAGTGATATTCAAGATGGTCATGATGGTGTCATTGCCAACTGTTCAGATGTGTCAAGAAATATCAGAATGTCTCTTTTTAGTGCCATTTGATAGATAGCACTTGGATATTTTGCCGGCGGTAATCCCGGCAGGTTACGTTTACTAAAGGTTTGCCGGTGGCAATCCCTATCAATAGAGGGCGCTGTACTCTCTAAGACAGGGCTGAATTATGAGATATAGGCCTTTCTTTTGTTTGTAAACATTGGCGCCATTTTGTATGGGCTGCCGTAAGCGCATAAATTGAAGCCGTGGTTGGCAACATATTTTTCCAAAAAAGTACTCATAACGCCATCAACACATAGTAAACTAAAAAGGCATATCTAGGCCTATGTTGGAATTATTTTGTAGCTTTGTTGAAAATGTTGTATTTTCAAGTATCAAATAATATTTTGGTGCTCTATAATAACTCTTCTTCATTTTTACAGCGTTGGACCTTCCATAGCTTTGCAGGCCGTGGTTGGCAAAAATGCCATTTGCCAACCAAGCGCGGAAAGGTCTATATTAAATTACCACTAACGATTGTGAATATAACTTATAAGCAACCGGAAAATGTCACCGGAAAATGTTCAAGTACAAAGAAACAGTAACTGCGCATGTTCAGTGGTACTAAATGTTTGCCGTCTCCGGCTAAATATCCACTGCCTTAGTACCGGTGTCACATGAAAATCCGACTCCCATGACTCCTATGAAAATCGGACCCCTTTTCCCTATTATTGGTTAATCCCTCTCACGTGACCGGTCACTTTCCTAATTACCATACTTACGCATGCGCGGTATTACCAATGAGTCCGAATTTCATAGAAACGTAAATTCACGCTACACCGGAAATGGGGCACAAATTCAGCCGAGTGTTCCTAACCGTCATGACCATGATGAACGTGGCCCACTTGAACAAATCCTGCCCTGCCGCGCCTGGGGAAAAAAAACACATTAAAAATAAAGAATTTCTTTTAAAGTTGATAAATTCTGAGAAATCATTTTTATCTCCCCTCACATACCCAACTACAAGTTTGTCAGAAAATTATTGTCTTACTTTTGCCGAGTTTTGGGCATATTTTAAAAGCGTTCACCACTCTACAGACAGCGTGGTGGCCGTGCACTTCCTTTTATACAGTGACCGATTTGGTAGAATACCGCCCTCTCATGATAGCTGGCGCATTATATATATTTTTTTAAATGGAAAAAGCACAACTCACGTGCGCGCACCCATTCAAGCCCAATTGAAAACAGTGTAAAATCAATAAAGTTCAGGGCAAAATAACATGCAAGCTGACATCACTGGGGTTTCTCAAACAAAAATTCAATTATTGTCTTGTCCTTCATCTTTCCTATTTCTTTTCAATTTTTGGTTGGTGAGTCAATTACATTTTTAAATATTCACACCATGCGCCAAACTCACCCCCCGAAAAGTTATACAGTACTTCCCAAGCTTGCACATGGAGCAATTTTACAAGGCGCATCCCTTCACTTTCTAAGGACCTATTTTTCAACCGTAATTTGATCAACTCTGCCACAGATGGAAGTTCCAAAACCAGGGAGTTGACCCCTGGATATATATTTACACAATTCCACCATTTTTTAATAACACGCCAAATGGTCTCCTTTCTCAAAAAACATTGTGGGTGCACTAATTTAATGTAATCCGGTACAGGTACTCACTTTTCAATAAATATTAGAGCGCGCTTCAAAACTTCACCCTGCATGTACGTCCGGTGTAGCGTGAATTTAGGTTTCTATGAAAATCGGACTCATTGGTAATACTGCGCATGCGTAAGTATGATAATTAGGAAAGTGACCGGTCACGTGAGAGGGATTAACCAATAAAAGGGAAAAGGGGTCCGATTTTCATAGGAGTCGGATTTTCATGTGACACCGGCCTGGTACTTTACTGAAAGATAACTAGTTTGTACACATGCCGACTGTACTTAAAGATATAGTCCATCATTTGTAATTTGTGCATTTTGTTCATTTGAAGCAACAAAAGTGTTCAAAATCTAACGAAGGATACTGAACAACTAACCTGATGAAGTTTCAGCTCAGCTTCAGCTGTATATTCCGAGAAAAACAGCATTCTAGGATCTCAATTTCAAATCAAAAGTTGCTGAATCATGTTTTGAATTCAGCATCCGAGACGCGTTCTCACTGAGCCGATTGCAGCTATACCCGATGTCGCGCACTGATCCGACGAATTATAGCAACCGCGCGCGCGTGTGCGTCGTGCCAATAACAAAACGAACTACTAATTTAAATTGTCCTACGGTGCGTCTTAAGATGCACCGTTGGAAAGGCCTTCTTTCGTTGATTACTTCAAAATGACAGCTTGCCAGAAAGAATAATTTCACAGGGAGTTTAGTTCCCTTACTATCTTTCAACCAAGTATGTTTTTCAACAATAATTATGCCAGTTACTTTTCGGATGGCTGCAAATGATGGACTATAGCTTTAAACAGTTTTTGAGCTTATTACCTACAGCAATGGGTGGCTTTCCCCTTATATTCCCTTGGAGAAATGATATAGCAACTTGTCGCCAGTCTTCTGTCGACATTTTTGAAAGACGCTCTGTACGTTTTGCACAAAAAAGGAAAGCCAATATTAGCAGATGTTTGATATAGCAAAATGTTCGGTATAGTGGTGTTCGGTATAGCAAAATGGTCGGTAAAGCGACGTTCCTTTATAGTTCCCCAATAGTTGGGGCGATGCATGCTACGCGGTTGGATCGATACATTTGAATTTGACGGCAAACCAAAGTATACATTCGATTTCACCCAAGCACCTTGCACATGGGCAAGTAAAAAAAACCTTTCTTTTTGGTAAAGATACAGGAAAAAAATGCTGCCAATGATTGAGTCGAGTCTGGTTTTAATTCAATTATTTAATGCACTTTTCGGTGTCCGGTTATTTTATTGTCCATACACAGTACAAGCTCAGCCACTACCAAATAATCATCGATGATTGCTATACATGTATATATCAGATTTATAGCTACCCCATCACCAAATACTCAACGATATCCAAAATAACATCCATATGGATATATAATATGTACAGCTACATACAAAGTTGAGAAAGATATATACATACCAATGTAATACTTGACAAAATATCACAAGCTATAGTTATTCTTGTATTTTGCTAATTGTATAATGTTACTTTGCGTTATGAACAATATTTCCAATTCCATACTTTTTTTGCTTTTTTTTTTTTTGGATAGAAAAATATCTTAAATATTATGTCAAAGTTATAAACAGTGCTTATTTTTTATTTTAAAAATCTTAGCTTGCACCTGAATTCTGCGCAAATGATGAAGTTATAAACTTTGCAGGTTTAGCCTATTTTTAAATTATTCTATTTTTTTGCAACAAATGCTTTTTTTAAAACAAAACTATTTATATTTAGGCCATTAATTTGTTTTGCCTTGGATTAAAGGAGCACTCAAGTGACAATTCACATACTAAAATCTTGATGAAAATTACCAAAAAAAAGCAACATGCGTAAGCTGAATCAAAACGTGCCACATTTAGTCCATACCAAGATCTTCCACAACATAACTGCAACGGTCACAATTTGCTTTATAGGCCAATGTGAATAAAGATTTGCTAAATTTGAGTAATTCATTGGTTGAAAGCACATGTAACATTTACTCAAAAACGGTGGAGCCCCTAAAAAAAGTCCCAGAGTTTAATGATTTAAACTAACTTCGCTTTCCAGAATAAACCTTCTATGCAATGGCTTCATAAATTTAAGTTTGCAAAAACTAACATTTCGAGTTTCATCTTTGTTTCTTCTTCAAATTTGCTTCGAGACCAATCCTCCTCCATTTAGAAAATCATTTTATGCAAACTCTTTTGTTCAACAACATTGCGATACAGCATTTGATATAGATGCATGTAGATCAGATTTTTCAATCAGTCATTTACATACACACAAAAGTTGAGTAAAAAAAACACGAAACCCAACTGTCGGGAACATTTTTAATGAAGTTCTAGCACTATCAAAATCTAGGATATGAAAGCCCAATTTATAGCTTTCTTTTAATATGTGAATTTGTTTCGTTTTGCTGAAATAACACTTACCTTTTTGTGTGATACCTGGACAGAAGATTAAAACGGTGTTTGTGTTTAAAATTCCTTAGCTTGAAAAGTACATGAGTGATTTGAAAGATTCTTGTTCAAAAAGAAGGTTTGTGAATTGGGCTTTCATATCCTAGATTTTGAAAGTGTTACTTGCAGAACTTCACACAAAAAATATGGTCCCAATATTTGGGTTTCGGGTTTTTTTTACTCACCCTGTATATATAAAAAACATTTATCTAGCAACCACTTGTCCACCTCTTAACCAAACTTGTATAACATTAGTGTGGCCTTGATCTCCAAAACAATAACGCAAACTACAGTTTATCTCCATTGACAATGTTTGCAAAATATAATTTAAAAATCCAGTTTACACAATGTACAACACAAATAAATGAATACAGAATAAATGCAATTTGCTCAGATAAATTCCTTTTCAATGGCATTCAGAGAAAAGGTAAACAAATACACGACAATTTTAAACAGTTTTGCAGAGGGCCCAACATACTCAAGCATTTTTTTTTCAAAAATGTTGCTTGGCCTCAAACGTATCCACTAAATTAAGGCCGAATAAAAAAAATGTTTCTCGTCTGGGTTTTTGAAAAAAAGGAGGAAGACTATTTTTTTTTTTAATTCAAGATGGCTGCGCCATTTTAAAATTTCCTGCAACCGTTGGTGTTTCCACTGTTCAAAGACACTTTTAAAATGAAAGACAAGAAAACTGAACATATTTACAGTGTAATTTAGATTGTATTGGTCTATACTGAAAACTTCGACTCACATATTTCGCAAGTATTTGTGGACTTTTTCGGTGTTTTTTTTACTGCATTTTTCTAAAATAAAAAAATAATAAAAAAATCCAGGCGGCCTCCAAAATGGAAGCCGGCGGGGAAGAGAAACATGTTTGTTTTTTTACTTTGCCTCACACATTTTCCTTACAAAATCTACTGCACTTTGTAAAAAAATAAAGTGACATTATCTTAAGACATGTAAGTAGGAACAGCATTCGAGAAAGTTAAACTTTAACTGGCTTAAAAATATAAATGGGTGCAGCTTAATACTACCGGCAAGAGACAATGTAAAATTATGTACACTTAATACAAGGGAGTGTCGATACTAAAAAAAACTTCACATAACAAGTTTCTTTACCAAAAAAAAAAAATATGTACAAGCAAACATAATTACATACTCATGTACATGCAGGCAATATTCAGGATGCAAACATTTCTTGATAAATTCAAATTTGTTAAATTTATACTGTGGATATACAGCATCAATTCATTTGTACAAATTGCAGAAAGAGTTTGTAAAAATTACCCCCAAAAATCAGGTACATGCATTTGCAAAAATGGTTAATGTGTAATTTTTTCCCCTCAATTTTCAAAAGTGTACTACGTGATCCTGCTTGCAAAATTGCGCTGTAATTTCCTTATTGTTTGAACTGAACGACTATGAAATATATGCAAAGGGACAGGATATGTCAATTTTCATTAGCGTGAACATATCAAACTTCTAAACATGTACGTGTAAACATACACGTACATGTATACATGTACAATTGCACTTACATACATTGAAGCAATTTCATCAAGGTAAGTGTTCATGTAAACATGAAAAAGAAAGATTGCAGAGCTGATGAAGAGCGACATATATTTTCATAAGCAACCTGATAACAAAGTGGTTTATTTTTGGTTTCAACTGTCATTGGGTTCATGCATGTACAGAAGCACCCATGAAAGGGCAATGAAAGGGCCTTAGGCCAGGTAAAAAAATAAACCAGTTTCTTGTCCCCGCCCACTCCCTTTTTCCTGCAAGCCATCTTGGAAAATCCGCCATCTTGAAAAAAAAAACCAAGGAGGCGACTCGGATGAGAAGTTATTATTTTACTTGGCCCCAGGTAGATACAGAAGCACCATTGAAAAGGGCAGGCCTTATTGTAATTTTTCTCAGTAGCAAAATGAGAAAAAAAACGTATTAGAATGTCGCTTCATCTGCTGTGTGAATGCCAAAAGAAAAAAGTTATGTTTAATGACCAGGTTTATTTGTAATTACACAGAAAAGTATCTCGCAAAACATGGAGGACTTCCAGACTTGTTATTATAAAAAACTTCAAACCAGACTACAAGAACAGGATGTTTTTCTTGGTTTTTCCCAGCATCTTCATGCTCAAAACGTGAAACAAGTCAGTTCAACAAAATTTGTTATAACATTCTTATCCCCCAAACCCATTTACGACTGAAAATTGCAGCAAGAGCGAATGTTGTACATTTCCTTTAAATGAAGGCATTTCCTTCATGCCCTGAAATGAACATTGCGAACACCATTATCATCATCATAGGAATGTTGAATGCCCGTCAATCTATTTATAACATGCACATCCTGTTTTCGCATTTCCTAAAGGAAATTTACATCGTTCACTGGAGAAAAAAAACAGCCCAGTTTTATCCATTCACTGTGGAGGTGCTGGCAGTCCAGTTTTCTTATAAAACTCCCACCTGAACGATTCAGCAATTGCATTTCTGTTTATCAATTTATTCACACGCATTGTACACAGTGATTCATGGATTTTTTTTCATTTTTTTTCTCACAAATTGGGGCACACTTCCTTGTTATTTTTCATGGTTGCACACTGGTTGCAATTACCACTGCTGTACTTCAGCCACAAAAGGAAAGAAGAATATCATATTGATTTCAGATACTATACAGGGTTAATTAAAAAAAACAACAACAACAAGTGTCAGGACCCTTGTTTTTAGTGAAGTTCTGCATGCAGCACTTTCAAAATCTAGAATATGAAAGCCCAATTCATAAGCCTTCTTTTAGTACAAGAATCATTCAAATCACTCATGTACTTTTCAAGTTACGGAGTTTTAAACACAACCACCATTTTAAAGTTTTGTCCATGGATCACAAAAAAAGGTGTGCGTTCTTTCAGCAAAACGAAAACAATTCGCACACATCCTTATGTGATTTGCTTTCGTTTTGCTGAAAGAACACCGAATTTTTTGTGATCCGTGGACAGAAGCTTAAAACGGCAGTTGTGTTTGAAACTCCGTAACTTGAAAAATACATGAGTGAGTTGAATGATTCTTGTACTAAAAGAAAGCTTATAAATTGGGCTTTCATATCCTAGATTGCAGAACTTCACTAAAACATGGTCCAGACATTCGGGTTTTATTTTTTTTGACTCTGCCTGTAGTTAGGGTAGACCACAGCAATTTTCACATTGCGCTTACTGCAATACTGAACAAAATCAAACCATTTCTGGTTCGCTTCATAATTTACAAACGTATACATGTAGCAAAGTACAATGTACGTGAGCCATTGTACATATCATGTAACAAAAAGTTGAGGAAATAAAAAAGTTAAATGCTATGTGGAAAGTACAAACACTCACTAGTTCAATACTAAGTATTTTCAATACATATGTTCTTAGACCAATTAAGGGATGTGCTGTATTTGTAATGGTTGTGTGAGCAGACATCAGGCCTGTTGCATTTTGCCCTGAAGGATTTTTCACACTATCCAAAATATCTGTGTTGAATCCAAAGCCCAACACAGAGATTTTGGGAACCTCTAGGCTTCTGCATGAGGCCAGTGCTCTACATGGGGAAAACTCATACCCTGCTTGGGACCTGGGTTGAAAGGCTCTACCCCGGGTAGAAAATCCAATATCTACAACTGACCCCGTGTACAACATGGGGTAAGTGTGAACGGTATGCCCTGCCTACCAGTGTTAAATGGAACCAAGTTACACATGCAGTGGACCCTTGTTGACTTTAAAGCCTGGTTTTTATATCGACATTAAGCTTACGCAGACAGTACGCGCGCGGAACAGTCGGCAAAATTGAACCGTGTTCAACTTTGCCGATCGTCTGCAAGGTAGTTTGCGACTGTCCGAGTTGTCGGCGACGCTTCAGGATGAAATGTTTCCTTATGTCTGCGTTGCAGTTTGGGTCCTGTTTGCACTTCGAGGTTTCTTACGTCGATATGGAAAGTAGGCTTTATACTGGTAGAAGACCATAATGTGAACAATTTCTCAGTGTAGTCTGTCACAGGGAATATACTGACTATATTAAGTCAGGAAAATGAACCATAATAATCCATGACTAAATATTTTGTGATCAAAATCTGAACAATACCATGACAGGAAATGAAGCTGTGAATCCATGAGGAAATAAAACTGTGTAGTGTCTTAATACTGTTTATCCAAGCCACATGTTGTTTTTTAAACTAAACATTTCCCCAAACCATTAAAGGTAATGTACATTGGATCATTTCCTTTTTGTGCATTTTTATCCTCATTTGAACAACAAAGTTGCTCAAAAATAGGGTGCATAGCAACTAACCTGGTGAACTTTCAGCTCAACTATAAATCTTGAGAAAACAGAGAAAAACGTACGCAAAACTTTTTCTACATGTACTCGCAACTGCATTCTGTTGCAAATGCACATTGAAAAAATAAGTAATATTCTGAAACCACCTTCAACGTTTCAGAATAACACCATTTCAGGCAAAGTAATTTCACTGGGTATTTGATGCCAGTCCTGCCATCACATTTAGCAACGTTTTTGTGGGCAATTCCACGGTTACTCACGTTACATTTTTGATGTTCTTTTGAGTTCCCTTGGGCTGTAATTACTTTACTGAAAAGTTTTAATAACTGTTATCCCCATGGTAGATAGAGTAGACTTAGACCTACCTAAGCACCAAAAATGACATCCAGAAAAATGTGATATGATAAACAAGACGCACAAAATCGGTTACTCACGTTACAAAAATGTAACGTGAGTAACCTTGGAATTGCCCTTGTCAATAAATCAGCAGGTACTGTTACTGCTAACAGCAAATGATCCGAAGTCCTTATCTGAGCGATTGTTATCACAATACTTTCATGCACCATTGAGAGGGGCCTTCGTAATATCATTGCCCATAAATGAACAGGGAAAAAGTGCAACAAGGTTATACGGGATTGACAGACTAGTCATGAGGAAGTCATGTCACTTTGTGAAGAGAAGACAATTAAAGAGATTTATTTGCTCCCAAGCTGTGAGTAAACGGGGAGTCAGGTTGGAGTCGGGGAGTCAGGTTGGTGTAGCGGTACTTTCCTCGCCTTCCACCGCTGTGACCCGGGTTCGAATCCGGCCTGGGCCAATATGTAGATTGGGTTTTCAGCCCCTGCCTAATTCCGTGGGTTTTCCCCAGAATATTCTTCTAGGCTTTTCCTCCCACCTCTAAAACTGTAATTTATTCTCATTGTCTTCTCTCCACAGGTTTCTTCAGGCTTGCGAGCTACAGTGCCTAGGGCGCTTTTGAGGAATCCTTGGTTTCATTACCAGAAATGATTAATAATAATAATAATAAACAAGAAATAACTTTGACACTTTTCAAGAAATGTAGATAACCTGTATGTCTGACTCGATAGAATTCACGTCTTGCTTTTTACAAACTATTGTGTTACAAAAACTATTCTGGTAATTAGCGCATGAGCAGATGTTAAACTACACAAGCAGCAGGCACTGACAACACATGTATGAGGTCACCAATGCACGTAACGGTTCAATGTATCAGCAACTCATATTGGCTTCAATCTCGACCCCGAAACTGTCGACATCATTCCTAACACCAGTCCTGCCATGTAGGATATCATTACAGAGTTGCGGTCAAGTGCCCGAAGGTTTTCACAAGTTTATCACAAGTCCTTCTCAAGATGCTCCGTCTCAAGTCATATGGTGTGAATATGCTACAAAAGGGATGTTGTCGAGTCAAATTAAGTCCAATCACAAGTCCAGTCACAAGTTAATCACAAGTCCATCCAGAGTGGACGAACAATAACAAAAGAAATGGCTTTGTCAAAGCTCATGTGAGTAGCTTGTGAGTTGAATTGGGACTGCAGGGCTTGTGATGGACTTGCAGGGACTTGTGATGCACATCCCTGTGCTCCTAAGACACTGTAATGGTTCATCCTCAGTTACTTGCGACCTTTCTTTTGGCTTGAGCTGTGATTTCATTTGAGATGACTTCTGATGGATTTTGAACTCCGACTCAGTTTTTGCTTTGGTCAAGGCCAATCAGGCAAACTTTCTAAGTAATCAATCCATGTGCTAAATATCAAACGAATGAATACTGGTTTTTGACGGCCCTGGTTGACGAGCCCCTTCCCTGGCCGTCCAGAGGGGAGGGCGACTGGCCGCCCGAATTCATGGACAGGGAAAACTGACTGCCGGAGCCGAGGAACTCGTTGGATGAGACCATGAGGGAGT
Organism: Patiria pectinifera; assembly: GCA_029964075.1. NCBI lineage: Eukaryota > Metazoa > Echinodermata > Asteroidea > Valvatida > Asterinidae > Patiria > Patiria pectinifera. Next base: position 23,988,582 of record CM057147.1, on the reverse strand, counting down.
TGGCGTTGCCCAGCCCCCGGCCGTTGCCGCCCGCCTCGGGGGTCTGGGGCGTGAGAGGGGTGCTAGGGGTGCTGACCGACTGGGCGTTGGGCACGTACTCGGTCAGCGTGACGTCCGGCTGGCTGGCCCCGTCCCGGCTGTCCAAGGGGATGGGGTTGGAGCGGAAGTAGTCCAGCATGTCGATGATGCTCTCGAACCACATGTGGGTGACCTGGCACCGGCCGCTGCCGTCGAGAGTCAGTCTAAGATGCTGTCGAAGAAAAACAAATAAGGAGAGAGTAATGAGTAAGACTTCCAAGAAAGAATAAAAGAATGGGAGTGAATTATAACGTAGTTTTTTAAACTCAATAATGGCAATGGGTGATGAAATAAGTTCAATTGCAAATTTGTACACATGAACTATCATGACAACATGTATCCATGGGTGCAGATGAAATTGTGTCGAAGAAGTAATGCAAATCCCGTCTCCGCTTAACGTTCCCATACACATAAATGCGCATGTATGTACTGGAAGGTTGTCAACCATACGAAAAGTTGAATATTCATTGGTCAAAATTGTGATGAGAATTCCTGGAAAACTTCCACTGTGAAAACATCTTTCAAAAAAGTTGCAAACAATTCAAATTTTTTCTCTCAAAAACTTCTGCAACCATCTGTAAATGCCAAGTCCTTTTCAGGATTTTTTTTCATGAACAGTTAGATTAACAGCCTTAGCCCTAACCTTAACAACTCCAAAATCCACCCCTTCCCCCATTTGGTGGCTTTTGCGGGGACGTGATCCTGCTGGCCTGGTTTGACTAAATTTTGATGGAGTATGATGGACTTGGGCCGGGAGGCCTGAAGCACTGCTGGGGAATTCAATGAATTTTGCTAGCATCCTGCACTGCTGTTGTCATATAAGCCATGTGTACGAAGTCCATCCATATCTACCAGCACTTCAATGGTGGATTTCATTTACTTTCATGGTCCTTTACTTAGTAAAAGTAAGTAAGAAGTTACGGTTAATTCTCAAATAGGGTTTACTGGAACGTGTTTGTTTACTGAAAGTGTTCAGGATTCTAAGATTTGTGCAATGCATGATTGGTTTCAGTAAACTACTGTGAGTTTTCCTAGTACTTCATAGAAGCAACTGCACTGATCTGCAAGCCAGCTGCCACTTTCGCGTAATTAAACGATTCTTTCCAACGTGCCGCTTTCACTGCCACGCATCAATATTACATGCATTTTTTTCCCCTAATTAAGTCAACCACAAAGTGTGACAGACCATGTGTCGATGCCATCTGTGGCCGCCGGTGCATGGAAGCGCACACATTCAGTTGCTGTTTTTCTCAGAAGACAGAGAATTAAAGTTGGGGAAAACGTACATGACATTAAACCTCTGGTGACCAGATTTTTTTCGCAGTACAGGATACAGGAATTCCCAAATGAGAATTCTGTGGATTTTTCTTTACATGGAAATGTTTTCTAGAACACAGATAAAACTTAGTATCTTTGTTATTTTTTTTAAATTCTCTACAAGTAAACTGACTGTATTGAAACTTTTCTTTTGATGTGTTGTTTGAATAAATAGAAGGTTGAAAAATGCCTGCCGTTCTCTGATGCACTGGTCATTTTCTAACTTTTCAGGCATGCAACTTGGAAGAAACAAAAAACGAGGAAACTCCAATCTTTACCAGACTTTGTTCACCGTTTTTCAATTTTGAATGGCATAAGTGTGAAGTGAAAAACGAGGAAATCAGCTGATCTGAGGAAAAGTTGCATACCTGTAAAGTATAATGAGATTGCTATGGACAATTTCAAATTAGTATGGGCGTCAGTGCAGTTTTTTGTCGATTCCATCACAAGTTCAGCAGAAGTCTAGCCAAGATGAACAAAGGAATGCCTTTGTCATAGTTCATGTAAACAGCTCGTGACTTGACTGAGACTGATGGCCTTGTGATGGACTCAACTACAACACTGCCTTTTGGGAGGAGGATCTTCAGGTGTGTTCATGCGCATGGCATCACAGCCAGTGATGTTGGGGCCAGCTAGGCCAGAATTGGGTGACAAGCGACAAGTAGTAGCCTGCTGGTGAACCATAGAACACTCAAGTCAACCTCACCTCCACGTGGTTCACCCTGGAAACTAATCACCAGTGTTAATCTAACAAGGCTCTGGCTAAATGGTAGTCTGAGTATTACCTGTTCTCCACGAAGCCCTATCTCCGGTTGAACATCTGATATATCTAGGAATGCGAATTTATGCGACCCACGCGCCAGCCAATCGAAGTAGACATTCCTAGTTTTTGACGTCATTTCATTCCCAAATCAGGTCTAAAACTGTGATTGGTAGATTCGGATGCATTTTCAAAAAATACAACAGCCGAGTGCGCATGGATCTACAAAAAAACCTAGACACGACCGTGATTGGCCGGCTCTATTATTGCCAGCATATCGCGTAATATATAATTACAGAGCGCGTGACCGCAAACTTTTTTGCTCAATTCACACAGCGTGTCTAGGTTTTAGTTATAGACGAGACCCGATATAGAAAGCGCCCGCTGATTGGCCAAAATCTAAAGGTCAAGAGGCTGCTGTGTTGCATAATTAATCAGCACATCAGCTCCCATATGATAGACCCTTGCCTATTACATAGACTAGCTAAAGGAAGGAAAACCCCGAAAAAACAAACCAACTGCAGTGGGCCAACAACCCAGCCCAGTTCAACTTCTTGTTACGAAAACTGCAAGTGATTCTCAAACATTCCCAGCTGATGCTGGAAGGGGCTACGACGAGGCATCCAAATCCCAGAGGATGACAACATCAGATTTGTAAGACAGAATGACGCCGCTGAGAAGGAGGAAAGTTGGTGGCCCTAGAACGACGTGGAGGCAAACCATCAAGAAGGAAAGGAACACAGTTGGAGGACTTGGAATGAAGCCGAGCAAGTAGCTAGAAACAGAGCAGTCTGGACAGAGTACACTGCAGCCTTAAGGTGCCCTCAGGTCGACTCACGATTTGCTTGCGCCGCGACGGAACCGTCGGCATCATGTAGAAAATAAATGCTCAGATTACAAAACTGAGAGAAACTTTGTGATTCTCATAGGGCAAACGGCATCTCGGCGCAAAATAATTGCGAAAACGCTCATGTCACCCATGACACGACGACGATTCTACGGCGTACACAGTCATGTAACTTCTTTAAGAATAGAGAAAGCATATTGATTACAATCAAATGACATTCCACGGCCACACCAGCGGTTCATTCAGCCGTTTTTGCCAACGCTGATTGGCTACATGACTGCGATTGACTCCCGCCTGTCGGGAACACGTCGCAGCAGTTGAAATGTTTCTACTCTTGCGACTGTTGATTTTATTGAGTGCCGACTGTTGCCGATCGTCTTAATATCGTCACAGTTACACTCAGGTTCCCGACGGTTATAGCTCAGGCAAAGCTAGATCCTCAAAACTCTGTCGCCCACTGATCTGTGTCATCGCATGGTCTACCTGAGAGCACCTTTATGGACCCCACGGCCCGAAGAAGGAAGGTGAAGGTGAAGGTGTAAAAAAAAAGCTCTCGCTTTCAGCTCCAGCTTCAATTCTAATTTGAAATTCATCTATTGGAGCAGCGTTCAGTCCACATAATGTTCAAGCGGTTCAAGATCTCTGTTTGTGATAGCTTACCTTTGGCCTGCCATGGAAGTTGAATGTCAGCACGCACTCCCCACGTCGTGTCTCACTCTGTCTGACCAGGAACATGCCGTGGCTTGCGTTACCCCCCTGCAGGACCAGCTTGGCCGCGTCCACCCTGGACAGGGTACCGTGGAACCATAGGTGCTCATTGAGAGGGTGGTCGGTTACCGGGGCTGGCTCTTCTGAGTCAAGGTTGATGTTTTGATTTGATCCATCTAGATTAAAATAAAATTTGAGAAAAAAAATGCATTTACTCTTTTTAAAATCATTATTTGGCCATTCAGTTTACTTTTCATGATTGGATGGTTTGATGCAGTTGACATATTCCAGACAACACTGGTTTGAACCGGTTGAAACCACTTCCTGCTGAATAATATCTCACTGTGCATGTACATACAGATACTGTATATATAGGGTCTTTCCGTATTTAATGGGGTACAATTGACAGCAAATTTGAGGTTTGAGAGTGGGACATGGAAGGTAAAACAAAGCGAGATATTTTGTTCAGTTTTTCCCTGTTCATTCGTGAGGCCTTACTGATCATACCCACAAAAAATATAGAGGACTGTCTGTGTTCTTCAGAAATTACAGGGGTCATTGTAAATCATTACGTAACATGGACCAAATGTTCACTATTAATTGAGAGGACATTAATTATCATGTGCATGAATCTACCCAAATTTCATCTCATTTATATTCATAACCCATTTTGGATTGCTAACAGCCAAAATAAACCCAATTTTCTTGGTCTTTAAGATGTTTATATGTAACGGACGTAACTTTGACAGAAATCGTGTGACAAAGCTACGGTATGTCCATGTTACGTACATACTATTCTTCACACAATACCTTGTGACATCTTAAATATGCATTGGTTTTTACAGGTAACAATGCTGTATGTAGGGATAAGAATGAAAAGGCACAATGTTTGGGTAAACATATTTATTGTAATTATAACGTTCTATCAATATTAACAAACTTTCCGTCCATGTTACTACATGTATGTAACATTCCGAGCATGTGTAAAATCTAACTGTAAAGTTTTAAATTTTCAGTGAGCACAATCCTCAACAATGGGGTGGACATGTATAGTACAAGGAAAAAAGAGGACAAACAACTTGATATTATTATCCTGCTTCATTCCCAATCCCATGTCACACTTCTGTACCCCTTTAGTGTGGAATGACCCACGTGCAAAGCAGTCACCGCTGAATGGAACACGGTCCAAGTGTGAAGTGCCTCCCTTTTATGCCTTTCAGCTACCGGTACACGTACAAAAACCACACATACAATATGAGGGTGTCATGGGTTGGTCTTACATGATCCAATTTTCTCACAAATATAGTGTACATTGTGGACTATGAGTTATATGAATAAATTTGCATGACTGTTCTGTATAGGCTCTGTATAATTAACAAGCACTGCTGTGCAACTGGAAGGGCTTGTGAACTATAGGTAGAAACAATACAATCTTGACGTAAAGGGAATGCACGTGTACATCATTGGCTTTTGCTGTAATTTTTAGAAATGAACTACATGTATTTGAGGGGTTAGTACAATAGATCAAATATTGTTACACTAACTTGTTTGAAGTTTTGTGTTCCAAAATGCTGGAAAAACCAAGAAAAACAAAAATGCTCAAGTAGTCTGGTTCCCTGACTCCATACCGGAATAGTATAAGGTAAGGGAACCAGTCTAGCTGGCCTGCACCCGTTCATGAACATGTAACCATAGCAAACAACATTTTGACGGAACAAAATTGTAAATTTGGAGCAGTAGCTGAAAAATAGTTAGGTTTTTCCAACAGTGGTGGGCCGACCACCGTTGGAAATGTATACAAAAATAACATTTTCTTGAAAATGACTTCACACCAGGTGCCATAATTTTACAGGATGCTTTAGACTGTCATTTACCAACACCCTAGTAAGGTATTTTGTAAAAACTTGGTAGTTTTGTTTTTCGATGTTTGCAAATGTTGTATATTCCCTTTAAAGTTCAAAGGATGCATGGTTATGATCAAGACTTTTTGGAAATGCTAAAAAAAAAAATTTTAGAAACTGTTTTTCAGAGAAAAAAAGAGAGTCATTATTTTAAATATCCTTAACGAAATACTATTTTTCCAACAATTTCAGGAAATACAGGAAAGTTTTGAAATTTTCAGGAAAACTTTCAATTAAGTTGGGAAAATACCCGGTAGGGAACTCTAAACGTTCTTCTTTAAAGCAAAATTGCACTGGAGCTCAAATATAGGCATTATTTCAATATCACTTTTATTTACTCTTTAGGAGGGTCGGGGCCAGAGGTGGGTTGGGGAATGAGGGGGTGGGTCACCGTGGGTGGGTTAGACAGAGGTTTGGGGAGCGTGAAAATGCCCATTACGGACTTGCGATTCAGAAAAACAAAACGATTATCCCCACCAAAGACCCTGTACAAGCAAAGCACCTGTGATTCCTGCATAAAAACCTCCCACATCTGTCACCTCAACTTTGACACCCTAAACCCCGCGATCAGGAACACCGCAGTCCTGTCAGGTTGACTTTGGCTCTGTATACAGCTGACAAAAACAGCAGTGCAAGTACTGCACCAGGCAGGATGTGAATAATACATGGTATGAATGACCCAGCAGTCTCTCTAGAAAACTGTACTGCAAACTTTTCTTTTGTACTTGTTTGCACAGGGGACTACCCCCAAAATGCAGCCATGCACATCAAACTGAGGCAACAACACCTTTAATGAGCGAGGGTGGAATCAGAAATGAAGGGGAATGAAAGGAAAGGGCTTAAGGGCACATGTGATGAATGTACTGTATGAAAACCTTGTGTTATGACTAAGCTTGTACAGTACTCTGAAGTTTGTACATGTACACACAATGTAACACATTGTATATACAATTTACAAAGTGTAATATACAATGTATATAAATATTTCATTTGCTTGTTACATGTATGTCTCATACATACATGTACATGTACTTTTAACAAGTTATTTCTGTTCAATTAGTTTCCTCCTAATCAGTGGCGGATCTAGGGGGGCCGAGTGCCTAAAATGGAGGCGAAACCCGAACATCCAACCAGGCATTTCCTCATGTGGGTGAACATTTCTGTGTTTGAAACGATTAAATAACCAGTTGATAGCAGAAGCAACAGGGAAAAAGGACAAGACATATACAATATACCTCCTAAAAAAAAAAATTGTGAAATATGGTGGGGGGGGGAGGGGGCACTGGCTCCCCCTCCCCGGATCCGCTGCTAATTCATATGTACCCCTATTGAAGTGTATGCAAAATACTTTCAATTTGATTCCCAACTGAAGTGTATTTCCACTTTCATTTTTCCCAAAAACAAAATTTCAAAGATAATTTCAAATACATTTGTACTTTCAAACTTCGTTATTATTGTATAAAACATGCTGCCGTTCATAAACATGCATATTTATGACGCCAAAGGAATATTGACTTTGAAACTGCATGTGCATCAAACATGGGCAGCGGTAAGTATACCAACCAAATTTCAAAACAGCTTAATACTGTAAAACCAATGCAAATGCTAAGTGTGTTGTCTTTTCATTTTAATTTTTTTGAGATTTGTTTTCTAAATTAAGAACTCTTAGAGCGTTTCGGCTTGACAATACAATTGTAACAAATCACCAAGTACAAATCAAGTTACAAACCATTCTTTGATTTCAGCTTCACAAACCACTGAGTACATGTACATGTGCATTGTATCCCTGGCCAGGGACAAGTTTTTAAGGACTGTGTGGACTAAGAACTGTGTGGACTGTCCAGTGTCCCCTCGACTTTTCTTCCAAAATGGAAGAACACTTTTATGGTTGCCACAACCCAATTGAAAAACAAGGCAATGTGTTCCTGTACATGTGTGGCACTACTCAAGTTCCAGACAAGTAGCAACTTCATGACAAAAGTTGGTTTTTTTTATCCACAGAACACTTGTGGGATTTCTTGCCTTGACCTTCTAATCCCTGCACCATGGTCTTTTATGTGTCCAGCAGAGTTTGTCATTCACAAACTTGGCAACCTTGAACAGCAGTGCGCCTACAAGTCCAAGGTCGTCTGACTTTCTGGGTTAGCACATGTGTGCATGCAGCTGGTGAACATTGGGCATGCGTGTATACTGAGTAGACATGTTTTTCCTGCGTCTTTCTGTAGTGCTTGTATTCACATGGTTTTTTGTTTGATTGCCATACATGTACATGAGAAATTTGCACTGGTGTTTGCTTTCAGGTGCACTGTTTGCTTTCAGGTATGAACCGGCATATAGACTGTGTTACATTTTTGTTTACAAATTGAATATTGGGGTTACGTGTTGCCAATTTTCAGCTAACTGTTCTCTTCTTGTTTTTTATTAATTATTTTATTTCTGGTACTGAAACCAAGCATTCCTCAAAAGCGCCCTAGGCACTGAAGCCTGCAAAACAAAATGTAGAGAGAAGACATTGAGAAATCACAGAGGTGGGAGGAAAACCTCAGAAGAATATTCTGGGGGAAACGCCCACAGAATCAGGCAGGGACTGAAAACTCAATCCACATGTGAACCGGGGCAGGAATCGAACCCTGTGGGAGACGAGGAAAGAATCCATTAGAGTGCCAACCTGACTCCCTTCCTCTGCACTTCTGAACTGCCTGTGTATCTCTTGAAATGTGATGGATTAATAGTGGTAACATAAACCGTTTAGTGGGCAAAACAACATGCAAAAAGATGCTTAAATGTTTGCGTTGCCTGTCGGTTGCCAGTTGGTACAGACGTCACAGGGCACATGGTATTTAGGATTACAGTGGAACGCCGCTATAAACGAACATCGCGGGATCCACAGAAATTGTTCGTAACTTCATCCTGCATGCCCTGGTAGTTACTGAAAGACGACTTTGAACACGTGCCAACTATTGAATTATGTAATTACACAGTTTTGAGCTTACTTCCTACATCGGTGGGTGGCTTTCCCCTTCTATGCCTTGGGGAAATAATAGCCTCTTGTTGCTCTTCTGTTGATGGTCTTCAACAACAGTGTTCGGTTGGTTTTGTACACAAGGACGACGTTCGGTATAGACAAATGTTCGGTATAGCCGAATGTTCGGTATAGCGGTGTTCGGTATAGCGACGTTCCACTGTATTACTTTTCCTTGCAAAATTCTTCCCTGCATGGTCTCTTTTGGATACATGTGACTTAACTACCCACAATCCTTTGTGACATTTTTATTTCCTTCACAAGTTGTTAGTGACGGGAGTCATTGCCTTGGGTAGCGTGGGGGTAACGAGCCAAGCAAAGTTTTCATCACTTCTCTGAGTCCAAATACTCACCCAGGATTCTGGACTGAGCATCATGCAGCGGGGGCAAGTCAGGGCTCAGGGGTGTGTCGGAGCCGCCGCTGGGCAACCGATCCGGACTGTTAGTGTTACCATGGCGGCGACGTGGCGGGATCCGGGGCGGTGGGGACGCAGGTGGGCTTGGATCCCGACTGGAGAAGCCCTCCCCAGAGTTCTCGGGTGTAAGGGGGCTGTTGGGGCTGTTGGCTGTCCAATCTGTTGGGAAGAAGATTTCATATAGTGCAAAAATATTGGCTCTTTTTATTAGGTACATGTACGCAGAAAAAGTGGTCTGTCATGGGCCAATATGGCCCATCTGGCCGGCATATATCTCTGGCTTCAGTGGCATGAAACGACTGAGAAGATTTCTATTCCCCCTGGATGGGATGTCACTCTATTTCAGGTTACTCCCCTGCTAATGCGGGTACCCATTTATACTCCTGGATAAAGAGAGGCAAGTGGCTTGCCCAATATACATGTACCGGCATGGCCAGCAGCTTCTGAACCTTTGACCCTCTGATCATGAGTCACAAATCCTATAACACTAGGCCACACTCCCCGACATTAAAAACATGCACATGTAGTTCCCCTATCTTAACAGGCCAGGGAATACAAAAGTATAAATGTGGCCCTGCAGTCACTGTGTGGACCTATGAACAATAAATGATGTCCACACAATGCAGGAGTTTAGACCTTATGTGGACTTGCAGTTAGCCACATAATGTTTTACAATTCCTGAAAAACAGTCTTGGGAATTATTTTGGGGTTAGTGTCAACGTCCAAAAATAAAAATAAAGTAGAACATTTGTGGAAATATCGGTTTCAAGGAGTGTTTACAGTGTTTTATGTTTGTATGGAAAACCAGTATGGGTGTTCATATGTGTTTAGATAAATTTATACTCGTTTAAATGTATCGATGCAAACACTTGGAATTGAGATCATACATGTACTTGCATTTTCTGTCCATCGATTATTTGTTTAATTATCAAATGTAAATTATTTACTGTAAATTTCCTGGATTTTTTGTTCCAGTTACACTCCCAACTCTCATACAATGCAATAACGCACTGAGAGAAAAGTAATAAGCAAAAACAAAAACATTGTACCAGTTAGATATCATCCGCATTGCTTTTTGATACCACCGGCCTCCGTGTACTGACAGTGAATGTTGGAGGATTTTGAGGGATTGAGGCAGTGGTCACCTATCTAATGAAAATAAGAGAAATAGGAGGATTCTGGAAGATTGAGGCACACTTCCAAATATGGCACCGGTCAATGGCGACGTGGTGGCTTGCACTCTGATATTTTTCCTTCTTTGTATTGTTGTTCTTAACAGTAACGTGTTGGCAATGTATCAGTATGATAGGGAAGAACTCCTAAATATATGTATGTTATTATTACAAGTACTAATTTTTGTGGCCATTGTTTTAATTGTATGGTACTTTAATTGAGTCATTTCTATGTGAGTCCAACATTACAAATGTCTGTGATTTTGTCTTAATCATTGGCTGAATAAATCAATCATAATCGTCACCTTAATCTTCAATTTTTATGGGGAGATAGCTTGTGGAAGGATTGAGATCTACTAAAAAGGGTAGAATAACCGTCCTCAATCCTATAAAATCCTTCTGGTAGTTTTCAAGGATTTGGGAGGATTGAGGCTGAATGCATGGCAAAAAAGGGTCAGTTGAGTTTGGAGGATGCACTGTGTCGAGTTCGTAGTCAGCTGTACCCTGCATTGTTTATGTTCAGCCATGCATAAATGAGCTAGCCCTGGCATTATGCTCAATATTATCAGCACTACTTCTGAATGTCATCGGCACTGCCTCAACCCATTAACAGTGATTGTTGGAGGATTTTGAAGGATTGAGGCAACGTCGACCCCTTCACTTAACAAATTCAAATTACCGGTATAACAGATTATTTTTGAGGATTGAGGCTGAATCCAATTTTTACACAGTGGCAACTGGAGGATTTTCCAGGATTGAGGATGGTTCCTAGCCAAAGGGGCGGGGGGGGGGAGGGTTAATGAACTTAGTGAAATAAGGCCTTGACATACAGGTATGTAAGGTGCATGCCCCATGCTAACCATGAGATTTATGTACATTGCTTTTTCTCATTCAGCAAAAACATTGACATAGCTTTGAAAAATAGAAGTCCCTGGAGAGGTTGTTTAGTTGACTTACCAGGGATTTGAACGGTGAGGTTCGGTCTCCCCCTCAAGAAACTGAAGGAGGATGAGGAGTTGTCAGGTTCTGGGGAATGATCAGGCACGCTGGGTAATGGTCTCCTGTCATAAAAGAAATAATGTACAAACAAAAAGAAAAAGGAAAATGTATTAGGACAATTTACATTCACTGACAATAGAACTTTGCGTGAAGAGGGATATTGTCAGCATGACCAAGTGCAAGTTAAAGGGGCAATGCAGCCTAGTTGAAAGGAAATTAACATAATGTCTTAAAGTTCCTGAGAAAAGATGATTGGACACAGTGGACCGATTCCCTGTTTGCAGGGGACGTATGTGAACCCTAAACCCTAAATCGCTACTCGTGAGTACCTGCTCCTACTCACACCAGGACGAGTACTCAAGTAGATGAAAAACTATGAGTAGAAGGAGTAGCATAAACTACGTGCAAGTAATCAAGTTACTCGCCCAGTGGTAATATGTATTCATTTAGTTAAGTCACAAAAATAGTTCTGAAGTAGGAACAAAGAAAATGACAGGTTCCAACCCCAATCCAGTTAATTTTGTTTCCACCTTTAACATGATTATTTAAAATGCACCCTGTCAGTTTCCCTTTTTGGTTTGTTTGAAAAGTAATCACAAACAGTTTTGTGGGTTAACAGTTTTGCCTACTTGTATGCAAGTCATAATCTGTAGTCTCTCCTTGATGTTGCAAGTTGATATAATAGAGTTGATATTATCAATACCTGGAAACTAATTCTAGAAAAAATATTGTGTTGGGACAGTTATGGTACTTGCCACGTACACGTGGCATAATCTGCCTTTCAGAAGAGGTTTATACGGAAAACAATACCCTACTGACCCCAATGGGTCCTGGAACATAGGATGCAATGAGGAAATAAAAAAAATGCAAAATGTTATACACACATTTGCAGCACAGATAAATAATGTTGTTGAATTTAAGCTGTTTCACTACCTGAGTGTAAAAACGAAACCATGTACATGTATGTATGTAATTGGAGCAGGAAACTTGCCCTACCAATTGCTGGAGCTTAACCCTCCTACTGTTTGAACAGTCACAGACAGTCAAAAATTCCATCCACTTGCCCTGCCATGCCTTTTACACAGGCTAGTCACCAACAGTCAGATCATATTTTAAGCAAGCACTCTGACTGGTCAAATTCAGTCAACAGACAAAAGCAGGCAAGTGGTAGACACAGCTGTCTTATCAATCACCTACAGTCATACATGTAGCATAGCTGTATCAAGTTACATAAACAGTTATAGCCAGTCAATTATACTACATATACCGGTACATGTATGTAGGCCGGGTCTCCCACTTGACTGATTATGACTGAAAAGACAACTTTGCACAGAGTGTAAGTTTGCATAGGAGGGTTCATCTGCGTGTGCCCAATATACTGATATTTGATTAGTATTCATATCAGACTTCCAAGTAGTAAAAAATAAATCAGTGTATTGCATTATGTATGCATTGTATTTTCGAAAAAGTACATGTACCTGGATGACTATCCAATTAGCAAGAATTACCAAATACTAAATCATATGAAAAATGCACAGCACTAACAACTGCACATGTATAGCCTGAAGGCAAGTCTGTATCATGTATTATGTCTTTGGGTCTCAGTCCAAATCTTACCTCTGCCACGGAGGTTATGTTTTCATTGGATTTGGTTAGTTTGTTTGTTGGTTGGTTTGTTTGTCTGTTAACAAGATAACCTAAAAAGACAGATTTGCATGAAAACAATTTTAGTGGTGGTCCTTGGTATAAGTACATGTCACTTAGATTTTGGAAGTGATCCGGATCTGGGTCTGGATCCAGGATATTTTTAAGGATTGTTCACCATTTTATGCGAGTATTTATTTTGGGTGTACTGGAAATATGGTGGGAATTGTTTAGCCTTGGCAGAGGTTTGCGCTCTCTGAGTGCTTTCTAGCTTCTTACTTTTGTCACCAGTAGGCCAGCAAGTCTAGCATGTTTGGGGGAAAGATTTGGAGGGACTCAACCCTCTTGACAGACCACTTCTTAAAGTACACGCCACTGAAAACAAGAGGCAAAAGAACTCTTCAGTGTCACCAGTTGCTTGAAAAAGCAGAGTTTCAAGTCACTGCCTCCCCCTTTCGAATATTTCTAAGTTTGCTGAATTTGAAAGGGGAAATGTTTGGAGACGAGTCTGATTTTTGGAAAGGAAAAATCCAACAATTTTCAACAAGCCAAGCAGCATACATGTACATGTATACGGTATGTGGCATCATTGATTGTATTGTCATGAACTTTTTGACTCACTATTGAATAATATTCAAGTTTGAGTCACTAGACGGCTATAAAATTGGTGGGGCTTACTTTGCACTTGACGTGCGCGAACCAGTGCACACTACTGTGTGTCCCGTCCACAGGGTTCTCACAAGTTAAGAAGCTTAAGGAAGGGAAATACCGTATTTACATACAGTTTTTGTTAATCCAAGTGAAATTCTTTGAAAGGAACTTCATGTACCGTACATGTACATGTACATGTACATGTACATGTTCCTCAAAAGTCTTGCCCATCTGGGGTTCTTGGCAAGCATCTAGACCGAGTTAAGACATTTCCGCTTATTGACGTACATACATGTATGTACGTTACTAGAATACATGTGCAATGTGCATGCATGGAACGATGCGAGGTATTCGCTGTCATGGCCGTGATGTCACGGAGAGGTCACAAGCTTGATAAAGTAGCGATTCGTTGGCACTTTTTTGTTACACAGTGTGCCGGCTGCCGCATAAGTGGCATGGTACTGGTTTGCACGAGAAGTGCGCACGACCTCCTGAATGTGCCAAAGCTACAGGTATTAGCCACAGCGTCTTCGTGTAAGCGTCAGGCGCCGTTGGCGCCCGAATATGTTCAAATTCAACTTGCCATGGTCTCCCAGACTAATCCCTGCCCCAATAACTTTGGATCACTCGAAATGCATGTACTTAGTGGATGGACCTAGAACCAGTCTATGTCTCCCCCAACTCTCCTTTTCTGGCCGTTGAAAGAGTACATCACGTACTTGTGCACAGAGCCCATAGTGCGAAACAGTACCTCCTAACGTGCTGCACTTTCTATGAACCCTGGCAAAACATTGCCAGGCACAATATGACGATGCTTTTCCTTCATGGCGAAAAATACTAAAGTGTAAGACCTATGATTTACATATTGTATAGAACATACGTGCATGTACATGTACATGTACAGCCTATTCTTCAGAATTCATTGTCCATATAGTGCACACACCTCATTGAATTCAAAGCCCCGGGACTAAGCGGGGAAAGTCTCGATTCGGCGACCTGTTTTTCAGAAGCAAGAAATCCCCAGGAAATTTGACTGTGTGCTTTCTATAGGCACGGTAGTGACTCATGATACACACGCATACTGTGCGTTGTCTCTACGAATAAATGAAGGCTGCAATGGCACAACAAGCCTTTTGGCAATTCAATGAATTCTTTTTGACAACCGTGATCCCAATTCCCTCCCTCAACATATTTGTTTTTTAGAGTGATGTTAATTTAGAATGATGTGAATTTGTACACGCATGCACTGCGTGTTACCGGTACTTCAATATTATGTAGAAAATGAAGTGCAAGAAGAGAAGAAATATTGTACCGGTATCTTGAGGCCTTTTCGTTCTATCGTCTCCCCTACCCATGTTGACATCAACACAGGTTCACCATAAGTTCATTCATATGAAACACCTAGTTCGTCGAAAGGTGATCTATTTGTGAGACAAAATAGAAGTAGCCCATTTCAAACATGGTTTCATATACTGGAATGACTCAACATTGGTTTCTACTGTGGTTTCATTTGCCAAAAAAATTGGGAGGAAAATGGCTCATCAAAAGTTACGTTTAAGAATTTACTTTCCTGATTTGTTAAAGATATAGTCCATCATTTGTAAGTTGTGCATTTTGTTCGTTTGAAGCAACAAAAGTGTTCAAAATCTAATGAAGGATACTGAACAACTAACCTGATGAAGTTTCAACTCAGCTT
The DNA here is from genome assembly GCA_029964075.1 of Patiria pectinifera. Taxonomy (NCBI): domain Eukaryota; kingdom Metazoa; phylum Echinodermata; class Asteroidea; order Valvatida; family Asterinidae; genus Patiria; species Patiria pectinifera. Next base: position 23,973,371 of record CM057147.1, on the reverse strand, counting down.
CAGCTGTATATTCCGAGAAAAACAGCATTCTAGGATCTCCATTCCAAATCAAAAGTTGCTGAATCATGTTGTGAATTGTTTTGAATTGCAGCTATATGCGATGTTGCGCACTGATCCGACGAATTATAGCAACCGTGCGCACCTGTGCGTCGTGCCAATGCTTGCGCGTGCTGCGCCGAATAACAAAATGAACTAGTAATTTAAATTTTCCTACGATGCGTCTTAAGACGCACCGTTGGAAAGGCCTTCTTTCGTTGATTACTTCCAAATGATAGCTTGCCAGGGAGTTTAATCCACTTACTATCTTTCAACCAAGTATGTTTTTCAACAATAATACGCCAGTTACTTTTTCGGATGGCTGCAAATGATGGACTGTAGCTTTAAGTCATGCTAATTACACACTGTACTGAGTTGCACTCTTAAATGTATTGTCCTGTCCTCGTCCGTGTTTTGTTGTTTCAAGTCATGCCCTAGCTGTCCTACATGTAGGGGAAGGTACAATATGTACACATATACAAAAGCATTGCTTCACCTTTTTTCCTTCACGTTGACATCATTTAATGTTTACATTTAATTCTTGTGCTTTTGTATTAAACTTAATTACATATCTTGTGCGAAGAACGTTTTGTAATTTTTTTCTTCTTTTATGAACTGTCATTGAGGATGTCAATGTGAAAATAAATGTTGAATTGAATTGAATTGAATTGAAATTGAACTGGGTCCCATCATAACAGAGATCTAGGTAATTCATACTTACACCTGTGTGCACGCACGTACATGTTTACAATACCCTATGTGGACATTCCTTTGTTTTCGCACAGTTAAGGAAAACTGAGAAAAAAAAATATTGTACTCACGCTGTGAAAACTCTCTCAACCTAAATATTTTATCCTGATTTCCTTGAGTGTTCCTCTTCATTTTGCGACCGATGACCCTAACCCCAAAATGCCTCTAAACCTATTTTCCAGAGAGGGCGAAACCTTATGTGGACCTGGCTCAGTCCACATAACGTTCACCCAACCTGCGTTATGTGGACCTGTTTTGTCGTCATGTGGACCTGTTTTGTCATATTTGACGAGACAGGTTTAAGAGTCATTGTGTTTAAAATGGTGGTATTCTTTGAACAGATTGAGCAATTTCAGCAATTTGTTCATCTAAAAGTAGCTCATGAAATTGGCTTTCCAGTCATTATTATTTTTGGTGCTACATGTACATATTTTTTTAAATATGAAATATAATTTATGGGGTTTGGGTTCCGGGTTTTTTAACTCACCCTGTATGAACAAGATTTGTTGGCATTTCACAATATATACATGTACCACAGGGAAAACCTGCAGTGTAAAGTTGCCTGCATGCAGTTTGATAGAAGGGAGCGTCTGGTTATTTGTTGGAATAACTAAGCGCTATCATTTTTTTTCATGGATCAAGTGACCTCTCCCTCCCCGTCACCCTCATTCCACCCTGCCCCCTTCCCCTTCCTGTCCACTACCATCTCCCAGGGGTGTCGATTTACAAAACAGCTGAATTGATTTTGCAAGTGCAAAATGGCACTGCACTTCAGAGCACTCCAATGGTGAAGGGGGGAGGGAAGGGGAACGCAGAACAGGAATTGTCATGAATATTCTCTGGGATGGGTCAATAACTTTGCTGGGCACTGCATGGCCGCCGAACGCTGCCTTTAAGTGGGGGCCAAGGGACTTGTGTGGCACTCGGCCGCTATTGAAAAGCGAAGGTGAGGGAGGCAGGGTGGTGCTTTGGTGCACCACTGTCGGAGATTCTTCAGCCCCAGTTGTATTCGGAGTACTGTTCATGTTTATTCTATTACTGTACATTTTGACAAGTGGAGGGAGAACTGAAGGATATTATCATTTACATGTACAGTTAGAATCCAGATTGAAAACAAATTATTGACAAACATCTGTACTCTGAGTGAAATTATACAAATTGTACTAATTATTACCGGGAATGGGTCACTAGGGAGACTTTCCCATAGACTTGTGCACAAGATTTTTCCAACTTAAATGTGCCCTAACACATATTCCCTTGTCCTTTTTCCATGAATTTCGGTATTTTTACTAATTAGACCACGAGCAACAAATATAACCTAATTGCGACAGTAAAATTTTGCCTTTAAAGGAGGGCTGCGCCATTAGGGAGACAGTTGCGTGTCTCCCTAAAAGCCGGTGTCTCCCTATTATTGAAGAAATTACGATAACGTGTCTCCCTAATGGTACATTTGTAGGAATAAAGTTTTCTATGTGTCATACCAGTATGTTATTGTTATGAAGGTACATGTAAATTTAGTTAGCACTGCATCACACCAAAAAAAAGCCAATCTCCAATTAAAGAAACAAACATCGCTTGTACCAACAAGAAAATTGGTTAATTTTGAAGATTAGGCTTTGTCCTCCCCTTAAAGGTCATCATGTTTCATGATAAAAAAATTGTTTGCAGCTATCCAAAAAATAACTGACGAAAGGATTGTTGAAAAGCTTACTTGGTTTATAGTAATGGCAAAAATATCCCCGGGAAATCATTCCTTCTGGCATGCTGTCATTTTGAAGAAAACACAAAAAGAGGGCCTTAAAAGATGTGTCAAGTGACCCACTTTTGGAAATTTACATTAGTAGGTGGTTTGTAATTCGGCAAATCAGTGAATGGGTGTGTGCAAGCATTAACACAACGCACACACGCATGCGGTTGAAAACATTTCTCAGTTCAGTGTGTGACATCGCGTACCGTAGCTGCAATCGGCTGAATGACATTCCCGGATGCTGATTTCGGTCGCAATTCAAGATATGACTCGGCAACATTTGAATTGAAACCAAGACCCCAGAATACTGTTTTCTCGGAATATGTACAGCATTCACAGAAATAAAACTTCTTCAGGTAAGTTATTAAGCACCCATCTTTAGATTTTGAGCACTTTTGTTACTTCAAACAAACAAAAATTCACAAATGACAAATAATCTACTCTACCTTTAGGCATCTCCTGAATTGAAATTGTGTCAAGTATTTTCGAGTAGAACTATTATTGGAATCAAACAAACAATGTTAAATTTACAATAGCTCCACCTCCTTTGCATATAAACATTATGGGAGGGGATCAATGACCTCCCACTCCTTCTTCAACTGACCCCACCCCCATAAAGGGACAGTAGCCATCTACATGTATCTGTTGTTCCTCAACTCTATGCAGACGACTCACCTTGGCAAATTAGGCATATTCATACAGGCCGTGATGTTAGTCAGCCAGGAACGCATATCCTGCATACTCTGCGCTTCTATGACATACTCAAGGTTGTTCTCTGCCTGAAAAAAAAATTCAACGAAAAATTTAAAACAAACCCATCAATAATTAATGCCCACTTAGCAACACAAACACTACTGGCCACAGCTGCTCTGTTTATAAACTGCACCTCGTTGCAACACATTCGCAGACAGGCCTAAATATGGTGGTGTACATGTACTACATGTACGTGTGCATATGTACATACCAAGTTTCGAGTGCAAACTTTAGGGGTTTTGATTTGGTTGAATTGTTTTTTGTTCCGAGTTTATCAAGAGTTTTCATTAGTTCTAATCCTCCTTGTGTTTGATCAGTCAAAATGTCAATCCTGTTCCCCTTCCATGCCTTTTACACAGGCTAGTCACCAACAGTCAGATCATATTTCTTAGTAGGCACTGTGACAGTCAAATTCCATCAACAGACAAAAGCAGGCAACAGCTGCTTATCAATCTCCTACAGCCAAAGCATAGCTATAATTATCAGGTTTCAAACTATCACAGCTAGTCAATCCTGCTTTACGAAGACGGGCAGGGACTTTCATAAAATAAAAAAAAACAGTCACTTGATTTATTTTGACTGCTGGGCTGGCCTTGTTGAAATTGCCAGCCAGAGAGGGAGGGTTTTAAAATGATAAAATATTAATGCATTTGAGCTCTGTTGTTGGTACACATACACTTAGCATATGGGGTTTATGGGGTACCACTATTGTTCGACCCTTGTTCCTATCTTTTGTTCTCCTTTGTCTCCTTAGAAATCTCAAAACCCATAGCGTTACGGTTATGGGGTACTTCAATTTCTAAAGATAGACTTGCGGGGTACCATTGTCCCTATTGTTGCCCTTTGTTCCCAGTACCCCATAAGTGCCAATATGTAAGCGCACACACGTACATGTATGTCTGCCAGCTATCACTTGAGGACCTTCAAAGACCGAGCTGACAAACCGTCCACCTCCCCCTCTCCTCCCAAGATGACCCCATATTTGACCTGGGAGATCTCCTTCAGAAAGTCCCCACCGGGAATTTCCCAGGCCAAACAACCTGAGAAAGTCTCCACTCCCTAGGAATTAATCAAATTACTTGACAAACAATCTAGACCACTCGTGTACTTGCACTATCTGTTTAATATTAATCCAAGATCACTTTGTTTAAAGATGCGTTCCCCATGCTACTTCGAGTTTGACCCCGAAAATTAGACTTGTTTTTCAAATGCTATTTCCCTAGCAATATTAAAGTGATTCACTTTTGAATCAGACACTGAACGAAAAGCCACTGATGTTTATTAATTGAATTATTTCTTTAAAATCTTCAAACTATTTCTGGCCCGACAAAAGTTCAGCTCTCGCAGGGCAGGTTCCTTTGTGCGCAATATGAAAGCCCTTTTTCAGAGGGTTGAAGATGTTCAAAATAAGAAGAAAAGTTTTCTGTTAAAACAAAACATACAATTTTTTTGCTTCTCCTAAATTTCTTAGAAGAACATTTTTCTGAAGAGCAGGGAGCAGCCATCTTTAAGACATGTTCTCCATACCGTCATTTTGAGATATGCCAAATTCATAGTTGATTTTTCCAAGTGGAAACAAATAATGACAAGATGATAAAACCAATATCCCTATAACAAAAATGGAGGTTTTGACAGGCCCACAGACACATGCACCCAAAACGTGTGTTCACCGTCGAGCGTGGACGTCCTATTGTCCCTCGTTTGTTTATACTCTTTTTTCTCTTTAGGAAGACTCCCATAGGTTTTGTACACGACCCCAATCGCGGACGTATGCTGGGAATCGTGGACGATATTGTTCTCTTTTGTTCTCTGGTATTTTTCGTCCACGGTTTGAAAAAATGAGTACGTACAAGTGAACACAGCTCGAGGGGACAGCGCTTGCATTACTGGCAAATGCATCCCTCAGCTAAGTAAACTGCTTTCTAGAGATGTACAGTATGCTACAATGAAAATGGTGAACACTTGTACACCAAGAACAATGTACACGTGTACATGTTCTACATAACCCCCGAGGACCGACACACAAAGGGAGAACAACAGATCCTTTCAGTCCTCGGGCGTTGGGTCTTTTGCTGGAGACGGTCCTCTGTAGTAAGTTTGTGTGCTTAGTCTATGGAAGAGTGTTATATTACAGGGACAAAGGGAAACACAAAGCATTGTCCTCGAGAGTATAGTAAAACACGACTGTGTGTCCCATACTGTGTTTATTCAAGTAATTCTCACCTTCAGCACAAAAGTGTTTTCTTTTTCAGGGAGTTCCAGTGCAGTCGTCTCTCTGGCTTCTTCTATTAGGAAGCAGAAGATGCCGTTCCTTGGTTTGTTGGACTGCAGATGAGATAAAATAAGAAATGTACAAAATCAGTTCAAAATGCTGGCATATCATCAAGTTTTGGCACATTCAAGATCCATAAAATTACCGGTAGTTTGATCTGTCACAACTTTCTTCCACTTCCACTGCCATGCATTTGCATCAGACTAGTACAAAAAAAAACCAGTCAGATCATATTCGTGTAAACACTGTGACTAGTCAAATTCCATCAACAGACAAAAGTTGTACATGTAGGTAAAGCTGACGCATATGTACAGGTACAAAATATCAATCACCTCCAGTCAAAGCATGGTCATATCAAATTTAAGAAGGGAATTCTTAACTGTTCAAAACAGTCACTTGATTGATTTTGACTGATGTGATGGCGTACATGCACATGTAGCTGAATTTGCCAGCCAGAGAGGGAGAATTAATTAAAACAATTTTCTTTTTAATCATATTCACACATTCAGAAAATGCAGTTTACAGCGTTCATGGATATAGAAGCTAACAAAGGCACAGCTACAGACACACAAAAGTCAATGATGGGGACACAGACGACAAGAAATGAGAATCATCCAGAAATTGGTAAAATATCAACTATTATGGGATCTAGAGGGTTCTGCCTCCTGACTGAAGATTATTCAGCAGTACATGTACCAATCTCTTAGCTCATCAAGTTCAGAACGATGTTCCCTCTGAATTTCCCTGCCTTCCCCCTCAGGCACGCTACAAGATACGGGCACTTTTGGACAAACAAGTTGTTATTGCAGGGGGAGATCTAAAAGTGGCAAGCAGACAGCGTGCTTGTGCCCTAGCGACCATCTGAATTAGTCAGTGCCTCTTCGCTCCCCCCCCCCCCCCCCCCCCCCATCCCCAAAATGCTTTCTCACAGGAGCTGTTCATCAGTCTGTGGGGAAGGGGGAATCAGGTGAATGTACTGGACATGACGATGTAATCATCCAGTGAATGGGAAACAAGGAGAGAATAAGACCCCTCAAATCTTCGCTGTAATCAACGTCTGAATGACAAACATGGAAAACGAAATCCCCCAGTTTCAACCAGCAGATGTGAACTGCACATACCAGCATACAGTACATTTCTGCATCTTAAATGAGTGCATTATAAACATTCCTAGGATTGCCGCTTGAAAACGTTGAAGGGTAAATAAATCTCATGAATGGTTTTCCTCTGTGAAAACCCAACCATGAAATAAGAAATTCCCTTTTTTTTTAAGACTTGGATTTAAGAAAAAAGAATGACTACACATAATGTATGTACATGTATGTATACACACTTATAATTTAGTCATTCTATATAAATTTGGGGTCCACTTTTTTCTGTCTCTGTTACATCAGAGATCTACATGTACGATTTTATAATTTTGGATGCACTCAATGTACATGTATTCTTCCTCCAAGAGTGACTACAAAAGTACAAGTGAAGAAATGACCTACAATTGTACATGTACATGTACCAAACAAATAAAAATTAGTCATTTTAAGTGTCATTTTTTTAATGATACTCCTGTACCGGCATGGTAAATTACAAAGAACCACGGTAACAGGGACAGGAAAAAAGTCACCCTTTGGACCCTAAATTTATAAATAATAATAATAATTGACAGTACTGAGTTATAAGGCACACTTTATCTCTAAGACATTCAAAGGCGCTGGTTTAGATGGAGAAGAGAAAACTCATTTTGTGTTTGGGTTGGAAAGGTCAGTAAGAAATGGTACGTTTAAGCTGTGCGCATAATTTTGTTTCCGATATTTATATCAGTCACTTTAGTTTCATGTAACATTAAATGTTTCAAGTTTCAGACAACCCTTCCATTTTCTTATCACAATATTCACATTCAGTAATGAAACCCCCTCTAAAAAGTTTCATGTAACATTAAAGCTATAGTCCATCATTTGCAGCCATCCGAAAAAGTAACTGGCGTATTATTGTTGAAAAACATACTTGGCTGAAAGTTAGTAAGGGAACTAGACTCCCTGTGAAATTAATCTTTCTGGCAAGCTATCATTTTGAAGTAATCAACGAAAGAAGGCCTTTCCAACGGTGCATCTTAAGACGCACCATAGGAAAATTTAAATTTGTAGTTCGTTTTGTTATTCGGCGCAGCGCGCGCAAGCATTGGCACGACGCACAGGCGCGCGGTTGCTATAATTCATTGGATCAGTGCAAGACATCGCGTATAGCTGTAATTCAAAACAATTCAAAACATGATTCAGAAACTTTGGATTTGAAATTGAGATCCTAGAATGCTGCTTTTCTCGGAATATACAGCTGAAGCTGCGCTGAAACTTCATCAGGTTAGTTGTTCAGTATCCTTTGTTAGATTTTGAACACTTTAATTGCTTCAAACGAACAAAATGCAAAAATTACAAATGATGGACTATATCTTTAAATGTTTCAAGTTTCAGATAACCTTTCCATTTTCTTATCACGATATACATCCCCACTGTATTCAGTATTGAAACCCCCCTCTAAAAAAAATATGTCATTGTTTATATCTCTACCCCTACTTCCATGTAGATGTTTTCAAATATTGATACAAAATTATAGCACATCAGCCAGATCACGAACCTCTTACGAAAATACTTTTTCTTAAATTTCAAACTGGCACAAGTTTAAATTTAGCCATTTGAAAGTCTTACAAAGTTCACTGAAATGCCACCGCATCTCCCACAAGTACAACACACAGAGGTGCTGCCTCTCTAGTGAGGTACATTTTCAGACATTCCATTGTATAGACTCCTCTGAACTTAAAGTGAATGCACCTGTGCTCTTCAGCACGTTCAATTTGTTTGCCTGAAGCATATTTGATTTGTACGTTTTATTTGAACAGAAAGATTCCTCTTTTTTTTCCCCCCTTTTTGTGGACATTTTCAACCCTCTGAAAGTGGTTCTATTTTTGGTAGTATTTGCACCAATACTGGTAAATAGTCACTGAAAAATAGGTGTGAATTATTGTCAGGTTGCAATTAATTCGAATATAACATAATCTTGTTTTGCTAGAAAAATAGCAATTAAAAAGCAAAACATATTTTTCGATTGAAAGTCACAAATAGCACAGGGAAGAACAACTTTAATGATGAGATCTATCAAAAACTGAACAGCATAGCCAGGATTTTGATGCAAAGAGCATGAAACGTGTACATCTCCACAACCTGAAGCAAGTTTGGCAGAAAAAAACAAGTCACAAGCAAGAGCTGAATTTTATTTCAACAACCACAACAATAATAATAAAACAACTTGCTCTGAAAATTTTATGAAATTTCACAAAGTGAGCTTTAAAATTGCCCTGAGCAACATCCCCTATTAAAACGCAATTTCTGAAAAAAAACCTACGCACTGACCGCTGGGAATATCACAGACCGGAAGGCGAACCAGTGTAAGTTACAACGGGGCCCGGGGAAATCATAAACTAATTC